>QEOQ01000508.1:6935-190302 GCA_010279815.1 Brachionus plicatilis
ATTGTAAACAAAATATATTAAAAAAAAATAAATAATGTAGATTATTATGAATTTTTAAATTTTTTATATATTTATGAAAATAAAATACATTACAAAAAATTCTTCAAATTTATGTAAGCATGTTTGTTACCTTTATTCACAATTTTTAAAAAAAATATATATCTAACGTCTCGTTACTCGCATATTAAAAGCTCTGCTTCAAGTATCTTACAATTAAAATAAGGGAGAATGGTGTCAATTCTCGCTGATGATATTAAAATAATTAAAAATTTTAAAAAAGATGAAAATAAATCAATATAATATTTCTTATATGTATAATTACTAATCCAGGATTCTTTCTAGGCCTGGATAAATACTTTAAAATATTTTAAAATTTTTACAATTAAATAAATAAAATTCAGTGGTAACCATGAACGATTTCCCATGACAAAGTTCGATTCAAACTTGGTTTTCAAGCTCTTTCTATTACAAATATATAAGAAGTGCAAAGCACAATACATCTGGAGAATTATAAAAAAATAAAATAATTGTTTTAAAAAGAAATTAAATTTTAATCAAAATTTTTGATAATTTAGCATGCCAGATTAGAAGATTTTTAAAAATTATCTTGAGTCATGAAATTTTGATCATTAAAGCAAACATTCATGTTATTTTGATTTATTTCAAAAATGAATAATCTTACAAATTCAACAATTTCTTCTCAAAGCTCACTTAGAAAAAACCTATTGTATTTTATTCAAAATATTGGTTTTGTATACATAGTGCCACCCATATGTTCAATAGGCTTTTTGCTCAATATTTTATGTATTATAACATTTATTCGATTGTGCAAACAAGGAAATATTTTCAAATACTTTCTGGTTAAAACAATTGCAGAAAGTATTGTCCTATTCACCGGAGCTCTAATTCCTTTAGGATTTTGTATTCAGTGTTCTGTATATCAAAGTTTGCCTCAAATGATTCACCGATACATTCTTGTTGGCTATTTGATACCAGTTTCTTACACATTTTCCGGATTTTGTGAAATTGTGATCACAGTTGATCGAATTTTGATTCTAAAAAATAAAGAGAAGAACAGCATCTCTTATAAAGTAGTAATGATTGTCATTTTAATCTTAAGCGTTTTTATGTTCATACCGCTACTTTTTTCACGATATCTAAAAGAGCTGCCCGAAAGCAAATTTGTATTAGTGCGCACAGCATTTGGTTCTTCTGCTGACTTTTCGATTTATCTTTCTATAACAGTTTTGGTTCGGAATACATTTTTCTTTGTCAGCTTAGTTGTGAGTAATATTTTATTGCTTGTGCAATTTAGGAAATATATTGACAAAAAATATAAATTGTTCAATGGTTTAACAAGATCCAAAGACTTATCGAATTCATCAAGTGTGAAAAGTGAATCAAGCAACAATAAAAAAGATGATCCTGAAAAACGATTGACCATAATGACGCTTACCCTTAGCCTTATATTTATACTTAGCCGAGGCCTACAAACAGTTGGTTCTATTTCCTCAAGTATTGACAAAGGAAATCAAATTCAATTCAATCCATTTACAACTATTTTTAGTTTTTGCTCGAATATAGTAAATTATTTGGTGTATTCGTCAAGTTTTTTTTTTCATTTTTATTATAATAACCCTTTTTCAAAAGAATCAAAAAGTTTATTCAAAATTTTTAAATAAAATTTTTTTAATGCTTATAAAATAATTTAATAAATTTAAGCGACGTTTTATTTTTATATGTTTCATTTAGATAAAAATTAATAAATGTTGTTAGTCTGTTTTTAATAAAAAAATAAAAAATCTTTCCATTAATTTTACTTATTTTGTTTCAATTCGAAAATCTTAATATCTTCAAAATTTATTTCCTTAATTTTTTTACTATGCTGATCAAGTTTGATTGACATATTAATTTGAACCTTAATTAAATATTGTTCTAGAAAAAAATTAAGATCCTTTTTTTAAATCTAGAAAAAATCATGATAAATTCTAATTAATTTGTGACAGCCGGTTTCAAAAACATTTATTTCTAATTTTTATCTTAAATTTTTGGAAGTCAGTCAGCTAATAATTTAATCAAAAAAACTTTCAATGTTTATACACCATTTAAATATAAAAGCAAAAAAAATTATAATTGTAAATATTTTGATATTGATAAAAATAAAAACGCTCCCAATTAAAATAAAAATAAATCTAAAATTAATTAAAATTTGTCAAAAAATGTTCAACGAAACCGAAACTATCGAGAATCTCGAAGAATTAAATGCAAAAAGCAAAGAACTTCAAGTTGAAGAATTCGATCACGAAGATGAAATATTCAGGAATCTTGAAAAAAGAATTTTAAAGAATTCATTTAAAATATTATTAGCTTCAATTTTAATTACGGCCATTTACACACGTTTAAATTATCTATACACAAATTCACTATCCGAGTCAAATAGTGTTATCCAAAAATTTTACCAAAATTTTTTTACATCAAATATCAATATTGATTTTCCACAACATTTCTTACCACATTTAATTTCACTTACAAATAATCCTGAAATTTCCAGCTTTGAAGAACTGATAGACAAAAAAGACAACTACACCAAAGATTATGTTCTTCATGCCATTTCTAGTCTCAAGCTTAAACTCTATCAATTTAAAAAACTTAAAAACAAGGCTAAGCTTCCTTTTGATCACCTTTTTGCTCCAATTTTAACAAATGATGAACAAGACTCCGCAGAAAGTGTTTATGAACCTAGAGAAGAATTCATCAATGAAAGTGTCTGCTTTTCGATCTTCTACAAACAGTACAACCCTGGATTCAGGCGTACTCATGGTGTATTCAAAAATGTATATGCTTATTTGACTGGCATCAATTGTGTGGATTCAATTGATGAATATGACAGTAATTGTGATGGGTACCAGTTATTTCTAAACAAAAGTACTGAGCCTGATTTAGATTTAATAAAGTGTATTACTGATCAATTTGATATTAAATCAATCAAATATGAACTCAATTTGTTCAATCACAATTTAAAACAATTTGTTTACATAAATTTTTATGTTTTGTATTTTCCTTCAGGTGGTTTTTTGCACAAAATTCAAGTTGACATTATTGACTTTGATCGAAGTTTGTGCATTTTTGGAAGGGTGACGCAGAGCTTCTTTAAAAAGGCACTTTGCTTATTTGTAATAATATTGATATATTTGATATATTTAGTACTTTTTATTAGAAGATTAATAATATATAAAATGGCACTATTCATTAAATTTACTTATTTGACCGATTTTTGCATAATGATGGTTCTGACAAGGCTATTTTATATTGAATTTAGAATTTATTTTGAGGCAGGTCACAATTTAAAAAATTATTTCAGTGAGCCTTACAAATACTATTCTTTCTATGAGGTTTCCTGGTTTTATAGACGCTTTGATCTGCTAGTTGGTATAATTTACGCATTTTGCTGCTTTGAAATTACCATCTACAGTCGTTTTAATGAAATGATATCAAATATTGTGATGACTTTTCAAAAATCCTATTTGGATTTAATTGGATTTTTTATTATATTTTTTGGTCTAATTCTAAGCTACGCTCTTGAGCTTCAATTTCTTTATGGAGGAAATTTTAGCGGGTTTTCGACATTTTTAAAATGTTTTTCCACCTTATTCAGGTTTATGTGGGGTGAAATAGATATTTTTGCTCTTCTCGAGCATGATAGAAAATCGTTTTATTTTTTTGCGTCATATCTTTTGGTAATGATTATAATTATGTTTAATTTAATGTTGGCTATTATTTTAGGAACATATGATATGGTTAGAAAGGATCCAACATGTCGAGACTCTTCCATGAAATTGGACAAATTTATTTTTCTTTTCACTGAGAGATTTATTAAGAAAAATTTTCCCAAATTTTCTATCCATTTGCATCAAATATTCAATTTTCGATCTATAAACAGGCTTTATTGCGTCCAAGATATTGAGAGAAAATTTACTGAAAATGGCTTCGAAGAAGAAAAAGTAGCAGAAGTTCTGAAAGAATTTAAGCTAAGAAGTGAACACCAAATTGACAATTTTAAAGTCGAGACTTTGATAAAACGAATGTTTGAAATTGAGTATGATCATAAGCCTAAGTTGAGAATAAATGATGAAGAGTTGGCTGATGAATATGTAACTAATGATGAATGGACACATCTCTTGATTAAATATAATAATTTAGAAAATTACTGTACCCTCATTGAAAAAAGGCTAGATGTGATGAAAAATTTTATGAATATCAAATCAAATAACTGATAGCAAACATTTTTAATATATACAAAATTTGTGATATTTAACAGTAGAAGGGCCAAACGAGTCATTTAGTTCGTTTTTTAAAAACTCTCATATCTTTTGAATAGATTTTTCAAATTAATAAATAAATCTTTTGATTTTATCTTTTCTTTAAAAAAAGATTACTCTTAGCATTTTGCATTTTTCATTAAAAAAGTCCAATACAATATTTAAAACATGGATTTTATTCTTCAGATTTTTCTGTAATTTTTAAAATGTCGAACAAACAATATTTCATTTAACAGTACAGTTTAAAGAAAAAATTTAAAGAAATTTTTACCAATATTGATTATTTTTAATCAAATTGTGTGTTAATTTAGAATTGAAAATTTAATTATTTGTTATTCTTAATTTTCAATTACTTTAAAAATTAATCAATCTAAACATGTAAGTTGGATTTCTTTAAAATTCAAAATTCAAAATTATTTAAGTAGCAGTGACACATTTTTAACATTTAAATAAAATAAATTTACAAATTTGTTCAGTCTTTCACCTCTGGTAAGACGCCTGATCTGTGGAAACGAGCCCAAGTCACGCCTTATTTCAAGAAAGGTAGCAGAAGTCTGATAATCAATTATAGACAAATTTCCCTAACTACATTGCCCTGAAAGATCATGGAACGAATCATAAGAGACGTCTCCGCAAGCCTGCTTGCTTATTATTATTATTAAATTGAAAAATTACAATATATCATAGAGACTTCAAAAAAGAGATTTCAAAATATTGATATTTTATATTTTTATATGATATTTTATTTGATCATTAACATTTTCTGTGTTAATTAAAATCGATTTTAATTTTTTAGATTTGGTGTAACATATTTTTTTCATCTTGTTTCATCATCAAAGTTTAAAAAGCTCAATTTTTTGATTTAAATCAATGAAAAATTTTTGGAAGATTTGTATGAAAATTCACTACGCCATTAATTTTTAAAATTACTTTTTAAATATTTTGTATTGTAAAAACACGAAAAACGGCTTGGTGCTCCTGTAGTTAATTATATTATTTTTTATTAGAATTTCTATAAATTTATTAAAGCTTCGTTTGGTACTTAAAAAAATGACTGCACAAAATTTATAAAAAACAATCATATTATAAAAATGTTTTAATTATTTATTTTATATGTTTTTAAAAATTTGTAAAATTTTTTTTTAATTCATAAATTTAGACACTTTTTAAATTCACATATAAATTCATAGTTTTAAATAAATTTTTTTGATTGATTTAATTAAAAAATCTACTTCAAGTAAAAAAATTTAATTTTAACAAATTTTGGTAAACAAAAACAAGAAATATTAAATTCTCATGAATTTTTCAGTTTTTTACATTGATGAATAACTTGGTCAAGCTGGTTAAAATTCAAGTTTTCTAACAAAATAAGAATAGCTGACAAAACATTATCATTCTTAAATTTGAAAAAAAATTTCAAATTTTATCCAGATCACTTATTGCCAAAAAAATTACTTCTATTTTTTCTTTCGAAATTTCATCCTGCGTGCTGTCTATCTGTGAATAAGCATCATTATCCAAATCAAAATTTGAAGCTAAATTATTTTTTTCAGTCTCATCAATTGATTTAGAATCATCAATTACAGAATTGTCCCCATTTGCTAATTCATCACTTTTAAGCGGCAGGATCAACTTATCAAGCTCAATTGAATCAGGAGGATAATTAAAATCTTCTCCGACTTCAATTGCTTGTTGAACTTCTTCTTCAGTAACAACTTGAAGATTTTTTAGAATTTTTAGGCATTTTCAAATGAATAATTTTACTTGTATTATCTAAGTATTCCAAACAGGATAAGTTCTTTAAAACATTAAGTCTGTAATTTTCGGATTCGGTGCAAGGATTTTCGTCTAACCACAGTATTTTCAAATTTTTTAGGCCTTTAAGGTAAAAAATCTCATTCAATCGTTTTATCTTGTTATTCCTTAAATACAATTCACGCAAGCTTTCGCAATATTGAATGTCTTTTAGGGAGCTAATTTTATTTGCACTATTTAAATAAATTTTAAGCTAAATTTTGAAGAAAAAAAATTTCAATTACCTTAAAATTAATATTTCAAGATTTGGCATTTCTTTCACCAAAGAAACATCGTTAAAATCAGAAGCCCTTAAATTGAGTGAAAGGATCTAAATTTTCAAAGTTAGAAAAAAAATACCACAAATTCAACTTTTTAACAGTTTCAAGATTTTTGCTCTTATTGCCTTGCAATGCGATATCAACTGTAAGCGAGTCCATTCTAGGTCAACTGATAAGTAATAAAATCCATCAAAATTGAACTTTAAATTCAAAATAAAACTTTCAAAATTTTCAAAATTGCATGAATTTTAAATTTCAAATTAATCATTTTTAGTTGTCATTGAGACAAGAAAAATTATGCTGAGATTATTAAAAGTTTGATTTGAAACTTGAGAAAAAATTTAGCTTATATCTTAATAAAATGAAAAATTTTTTAAATTTATATTAAAAAATGTTTTCAACTCCAAATTCTTTAAAAAAGCGGACTGGTAAAGCTGATCTAGATCGATATACCTACTTAAAAGAATTGCTTGAAGAGTACAAGTCAACTGGCGAAGAAGACAAAAAAGAGCAAGTTATTGCTAATCTTGGGAATTTTGCCTATGATCCAATAAATTATGAATACTTCAGGCGATTGGATATTAATGAAGTTTTTTTGGAAAATTTAATCAATTATAAAAGAAACAATAATTTCAATTTGAAAATTTTACATTTCTCAATTGCTGCTCTGTGTAATCTTTGCTTAGATCCAAAAAATAGGGAATATTTAGTAAAGCATAATTTTGTTAATCTTGTTTTAAATTGTTTAGCAATCGAACCAACAATTGATCAAATTGAGTTGATTTTAAATGTTTTTACTATTTTGATATTTATGACCGACAATAGTAATGAACCAGAAGAAGTCGATTCTTCTGAATTAGACAAAATAAAAACTGAAATTCGTAATTTTAGAAATGACAAAATCAATTTTAATCTTTTAATTTTTAAATATGCTAAATCAGCTAATAAAAGATTGTCCAACTTGGCTTGTTTACTATTAAAAAATTTAAATTTATCAGAATAAAAATATGGTTGATTCCAAAATTTTTTTTATTAGATTATTTATAAAAAAATTAAAGAGCTTCACATGAAAATAAAATATCGATTTTTCAAAATATTTAACTTCTCTCTAAAATCGAGTAAAAAAACTTTTATATTTGACAGATTAATTTCAAACCCTTTCTTAAGCAAGGTTTTCACTTCCTCAAAGTAATTCACCGAATCGAAAATTAAATTAAAAGACATCTGAAAAATTTTATTTTAAAATATCTATTTTAAAGAAATATTTTATAAGCAAGTTTATTCATGTTTTAGTTTGTAATAAAATAAGGCAATAAGAATTAATTTTTTAAAATTTTATTTTATCTTCAATATTATTCTCTTTCAAGAATTTTCTTTCTAGAGTTATGGATCGGAGGCCATTTTACTCGATCTATCACTCGAGCGATCTCTGAAATAAGTATTTTGCACTCACCGAACGATTTAGATTAGAAAAATTAAATTTTGATACATATTATTTAAAATCATCATAAATTTTAAATCATCAAATTATGGAATTCTGTGCCAATTAAAAAAGTTGAATCACCCATGGTAAATATCAGGTTTTGACTTCTGAATGAACTAAACACACTCCTTTGATATAGCCATCACAGCTTTAGTCACAAATTCTATTATATTATATACAAATTAATAAGATATAAAAAAATCTACAATTATATTATTCTCTTAATTTTTTTTAAAATTAATTTTTTTGTCATGTATCAATCTAAGAGAAAATTAATAAAAATAAACAAAACTAAAAGAATACATTTTGATAGAAAAACATTTAAAAAAAAATCATTCATTCTGAAAATAATTTTATTATAAATTTACCAATATTCATTTTTTCAATATTTTATCCCTTTAAAAAAACAAATAAAAATGATTAATACAAAATTTATGTCTTATTCGAGCGCTGAATATATATTCATTGTAAAGTTGAGCAATAATAAAATTGTGTTGAACTGAAAGCAAAAATCCCTCTTGATCATAAAAATTGAATTAATTTAAATAGGACAATTACATTTTACTCAGAAATCACGTGACTATTTTATATATTCACTAGGATTTGCAATAATTTAAATTTTTTTCCTAAAATACGTGTAAAATTAAAAATATTCAAAACGAATAAAAAAATATTTAAAAAATGATTGATTCTCAAACTGACAAAACAATATTGTATGATGTAAACTCATATACTTTCCCTCATTGGGTGACCGAAATCGGGAAGGATGACAACATATATGTAGAATATCAGAAATCACAACAAAATGGCAGTTAGTTCATATTTTCTTTTATTTTTATATTAGGTCAATTTTTTATTTTCAGACATTTTATACCGAATTGGTTCATGGATGAAGGGAAAATTTAGATTCGGAATAAACGAAAATACCTTAAGATTTATTTTCAGCTCAAGTAAGCCGTGGAATGCATGGAAAATGGCTATTTCTGAGTAATAATGAATAAATTGATTTTAATTGCTTTAACCTTTTTATGAATAAGCTACGGGTCTTTTGGACTTTTAAGGGAGAATGCGATCGAATTTTACGAAAGCTTAGATGAAAAATTTACCTGGAGAATAAAAGGTTATAAAAATTTATTTTCACGCTCAAAGGAAGGTTTTTTTTTAAATTTAAATGTTTGAAATTCAGATTTGTATTTTTTTTTTAATTTAAATCAAAAAATCAGTCTCTTTGAGTTTTAAATTTGATTAAATTTTTCTAAATAACTTTTATTCAAGTCGATTGTAATTATACTCGAATCAGCAATCTTTTTTATAACAAACAACTTGAAAATCTTGTATTAACTAACGAAAATGGTCAAATTCAATTTTTTGATTTGAATAATGGAAATGAAACACTTAAGTATATTGAGGTAATTGCTTATTTTTTATAATTATCTTTTAAGAATAATTATCATAAAAACCTTTAAATTAGCTTCCTAGTAATCAAAAATAAAAAAGCTCAAAAATATTGATTTCAAAAATATTTTTGAAAATAAGTTTTATAATTTTAAAATGAGTTTCTTTTTGAAAGATATTGAAATAAAAAAAGATTAACAATTTATATTTAATGGGATGTAAAAAAGCAAGAAAAAAAAGAAAAGAAAAACAAGAAAAAAGATAATTCAATCAATTTTTAAAATTTGAAAAGTCTATTGTGAATTGTGTTGGATTTAAACTCAAAGGCCAGGGAATTTTTTAGATCCTTTTTGTTACTTCTTTTCTTTGCTTTTTGTTCAATAAGTTAAATCATTTTTAATATAAAATCAACAAAATAATAAATTAAGTTAATTCTTGTTACATTATATTTTTATTTTTATCCAAAAAAAGTAACAAAAAGGATCGAAAAAAATCCTCGGCCTTTGAGTGTTAAATTAAAACTTAATTATAATTAATTAAAGGCTAGTTTTTTTTTTTATTTATTTTAACATTTTTTGTCTTATTTTATATGGTAGCCTGATTTTAAGTTTGCATTTACAGTGAAAGGATATATGATTGATATCTTCTTAGTAAGATATTTCGGCAAGTTTTCATGAAGGAGCAAATTATTAGGCAAATTGAATTTTCAGATCAAATTTTAAGATCAAAACGATCATTTAAAATTTCAAAAATAAATTAATCTAATAAATTTGATAAATTTGAAAAAATAAATACTAAACATTACTAGACATGTTATGTCTAATAATGGTTCATTAACAAATAAACATCAAAATGATTAGCTTCCAATTTATTTAACAAATACAATCAATAATTTAAACAATTCAATTTAAGTTAATTCAGAAATTCAAATTTATAACTTTTATATTCATTTATTCAAATTAAAATAATTTTATTTTTTACTTAAACAAATTATGAATTTGAAAGATTAAATTTTTCTGTCTTTAAATATTAAAATCAATTAAAAAATTTAAACCTATTAAAAAAATATTTTTTATCTTTTATTAAAAAAAAATATTACATTTTGTATTTTGATATTAATTTATTTATATAAATGAATTTTAATTATAATTAATGTGATGATGTCTCAGTATTTAATTTAAAAATTGGTGATTCAACTTTTAATATTTTTATCAAATATCACTACGAATTTTTATAAAATTTTCTTTTAGGATTAAAATAAACTTTAATTTTTTTTTAACTTTTGAGTATTTGTAAAAATAGTAAGTTCATTAAAATTTTAAACTTATTTGAAAATTTTAAATTTTTTTTAATAATCTTGGTTTAAGCCCTGAACTAGCCTGCAGTTTTTACATAAGCTAAATTATATTTATATAATATAATTTATTATTTATGTAAAAACTGAAAGAACATAAAAGATAATTAAAAGAACATAAAATTGAAAAAAACAGCCCTTATTTAAATTTTCATTTTAAAAAGCCAGAGGTTAATGATTTTGATAATGCCATTTGCAAGTTGTTCTTTATCAACCCTATTCATATGAAATGTCAAAATATGGATGATACTGTACTTCAGTTGATAATTGCTTTGACATATTCAGGATTTTTCAAAGTGTTCACTATCCGTAAAAACCGAAGCATTGATTTGATCTTTAGACAGTCTTTATTGAACATTGTTCCCAATGGTATTTACTGCGCTGAAATGAACTCAAAATCAGAATATCTTATTTTGGGAAGTTTTACCAGTACTAACAAACACAACACAAATGGTCTTCATCTTTTTCGGGTTTTAAATTCGGAGCCATGGATTAAAAATATCAAAATTATCCAAGAAACGAACTCTTCCAAAAAATTAAGTGATAAAAATTTTTCCAAAGCAAATTTTACCAAAATCGAATATGTGACTAAAATGGAGATTTCGCCCGATGACCAGAACCTTACTGTTGTGTACGTCAGTGGAAGAATAAACATTTATTCTTTGCCAACATTGAAGCTTTTAAAAGAGTGGTTTATGACTGAGCAGCCTGGATATTATGAAATGAATCCATCTATTGTAGAGAGTCCATATGAGTTAAAAAAATTTAAACAAATTTACCACGAACCAGATTATCGAGTCATTGATATTAGTTGGTGGGATACCAAAGTTTTTATAATGACCAGAGGAACTGGGTCGCTTTCTTTGGTCTCTGCTGAGAGTTTGACTGACTTAATGGGTCGTAATCAACAATGGCTCAATCCATACCCTTCCATTTATCGGTTTTTGGAAAACGAGTTTTTTATTTTAGAATGTCAATGTGAATTTTCCAGTCAATTGTCGAGTTTTAGCTTGGAAAACTCGACTTGTGACGATGAAAATTCCGAAGGAAATTTGAATGAAACAAATGAATTAAATGTGAACACAGACGATGAAGATGATGATGAGGACGATGACTCTTGGGTTTCATTCATAACCCATGGCATCAAGACAAAGGCCTATAATCTAATTGGAATGCACCGATCTAACGATTCGAGCAAGAAGAAAAAGTTTTTGAGAAGAAAATTTTCAATTCTGCACATAAAATCTACCACACCGGAGGAATTGTTTGAACGCAAGCTTAAATCAGAGGAATATGGTGAAGCACTTAAATTAGCTCAGAGTTACAATTTAGACACAGATTTAGTTTATAAACAGCAATGGAATTCTAAACCCATATCCAAATCGACCATTAATGATTATTTGGTAAAATAAGCTTTTTTTTTGTGGGTAGAAATGAAAGTAAAAATTTTTAAAAAGAGTAAAATAAAAAAAAGATCATGGATTTTGCATGAATGTGAGGAAAGAGTTTCGCCAAACATTGACACAACAAAATTGCTAATTGAATTCGGTCTACATGGTACTGATCTTGATTCAATGATAGCAATAAATGAGACTGATGACAATAGATTTGTTTTTTCACAAAAAGAAGAACTGGAAGATGATGAAGATGATGAACCATTTGATAGATTCAATCCTGTTTTAGTCGAAAAACGCAGAAAAAAAATACATGAAGCCAGACTTAAAAAATTAAGTCTTTTAGATCCAGAAAAGTATTAAGAATAATTGAGAAAAAAATTAAATAAATTTTAATTTTAAAGTTTTACATTGATGCAAAAAGAGCTGTGTTTGATTCGATTCCGACTTTTGACTTACATGGATCGCTTAAATGTTTACGAGCAAATATTAGGCGGTTCTATTAAGGCAGCTGAGCAGTTTGATCACGAAAAGTATTTGGAAATACGCTCGAAATCAATTTATGAAATAGCTTTAGATTACGCTAGAGTAATTTTTTTTTTTTTATGAATTTGTTTTCTATTTTTTTAGGAAGGAAACACGAACGCTGTTGAAATTTTGTTTTGTTTTTATTCGAAAGAATTGAGGAATCATCAACTTGATATTTTAAGCAATTTTCCTGAAACTCTTGATCCCGATGAATATGCAAAGCTTTTGCCCAAAATTGAGTAAGCTTCTTTAAAAAAAAATTAAATGAATTAAAACTTACTTTTTTCTTTAATTTCTCAATCTTATAAAAATTTCTTTTAAAAAATTTTTTATTGAATATTTTTATAGTACTTTTATTTAATGTAAATCAAATAATCATCATTAATATAATCTTTTCTCAATTCAGAATTAAAATTATGCTCAATTAAAATTAATTTTTTTTTAATTTCTTATTCGGATTATAAATTATGAAACAAAATATTATTTACATTGGGCTGAAAAGAAGGACTTTGATCCATTCTGAGCTGACCCGAATCTGTTTTAAAAAAAAATTTTTCTTTAAAAATTTTTTTTTTACATTTTCAAATAATAAAGAATAATTATTATTATTATTAAATCAAATAATCCCCATTAATATAATCTTTTCTCAATTCAGAATTTATTTTTGAACAAAGAATTTACCCCAATTAAAGAGCTTTTCTTTAACTTTTTTATTAAATCCATGATTAATTCAGCTCAAAATTTTATATTAATTCTTGGCGTCTAAATAAATTATAGTTTCGATTAGGAAAATTTAGTTTTTCATTAAGATTCTTTTTTTGCAGATATGAACTTCCAAAATAATGAAAAGTAATTTTTGATTAATAAATTAACAAAATTTATCTTCAATCACTTTTTTAACAGGCATTTTGCAGAGGATTTGCCAATTTTTGCTAAATTTTAATTAAAATGTGAATCCTTAAATATGATAAAAAATTTTTTTGATTAACTTGACAAATGAAGTCAATCATAAGGAGAATAATTATCTTGATATTAAATTCTAAGTAAAATATATAAATTATCAAGCTCAAGTTTAGTTTCTGGGGGTCACGCTTTACTCTTATTTTGGATAAAGTAAAAGAAAGTTTAAACTCAAGACTTAACTTATTAAAATTAAAATTATTACAAAATTAATGAAAATATATGCCAAAACATAATAAAATTTTTAGAAATCTAAAAAAACATTATTCAACTCAATTTTTTTTACTTTATTTTTTTAATTTTCAATTTTACAATTTCTCCAAAAAAAATATTTTATTTGATCAAGAAAAAAAATTGTTCTATATTTTTTTGGTAATCATTTTTTGATGATTCTGTATAGTTTTTCCCCGTTAAATTTTTCCCCCTTAATATTTTCCCCGTTTAATAAATTCCCCGATATAAATATTCCCCTATATAAATTTTCCCCCTGTAAAAATTTCTCTCCGTTTAAAATTCCCTGTGTAAATTTTTCCCCGTTTTTTTTTTTTTATTTTAGCCAATCAAAAGTTAATTGAATTAATAAGCAGATTAATAATAGAAAATTAAATTTTGAGTTAATCTTTTATCTTTCTAATACTCCATTTCCTTTACCTTAAAGAACGCTTAATAATTGATCTTAATCAAAATGTTCCGGCTTAATATCTAAATGATAATTGATTGAAATGAAAAAAAAATACTTTGATGAATTAAACTTAAATAATAAATGCCATGAACATTACTGAAAATACTTAAAAAAAATTAAAAATGGAAAGAGTAGAATACTTAGACCCTTCTAAACATCTTCTGATTTTTAAAAATTACAAATTTCATCGTAAAGAAAACAATACAAATGGTAGCGTTCGTTGGCGATGCGAAGCTTGTAATTTCTTTCCGTTTTTATCTTTTTCTTTAATTAATTTTTATTACTTTTTTTTATCAATAAAATATCATTGACAATTTTTTTTTATTTTAATTAATTTATTTTTGATTGGCTAATCAACAACTCCTCCTATTAGGGGAAGAATTATACAGGGGAAAATTTTACACGGGGAAAATTTTACACAGGGAAAATAAAAAGAGGGAAAAATAAAAAAGGGGAAAATTTTACAGGGAAAATTTTAAAGGGGGAAAAATTAAAACGGGGAAAATCTATAATTTACCTTTTTGATCACATAAAGTCGAATAGTAAGTTTTTTGATCAAAATGATCATATTCTGGACATATTACTAATGATCAAATTTTTAGTGAACACTTGATCAAATAGTCCCTAAACCCCTAAAATTAGTAAATAAATTCCCAAGAAAATTTTATGATTTCATTTAATAAAAGGCTTTCTTTTTAAATAAGAATAATTTTTTATTTCAATTAAAAGGTCTTTAATATAGAAAAAAATCGCTCTAAATTGTCAGTAATAACTTAACTTGGAAAAAAAAAATTTTTTAGCTTGTAATTCTCTTTAAATTTTTTCCACATAAGATTATTTATCTAATTTTTATTAGGAAATTTTTATTTTAAAATAATTTAAGGAATGGTGATTTTTTTTTATTCGACGATGAAGACCAAATTCGTGAAGACAAAGATTGGGTAGAACTCCCGGAATTCGCCCACATAATCAGTAAAGCTTCAAAGGAAATTATTCAAGAATTCACAGTAGACCTCATTCAAAGCTGGTATTACAATCGTGCCATTGAAATCGAGAGTTTAAGTGGTCTTGTCGATATTGCTCTATCATTTGTTCAATTGGCATATGCAAATGGCTGCAAAAACATGGTTGATTTAATGGAAAATTTGAAAATTCTTTACACACTGGCCTATGATTGCAAAGCCGATTTCAATGAAAACTCACCTAAATTATCCTGTACCCTTTCTTCGATTAGCAAGCTAAGCGAAATAGAAAAACTAGAAATGATAATGAAATATTCAAATGAGCCGTCAACTGATCATTATAGCAAAAATTTACAAGACTGGCTTTTGCCATTCGTCCTAAGGCGACCAACTGTCCAGTCATGCGAGTCACTTTTGCGCCAATATTTGCTCAAAGCATCAATTGAAGACTTAAATCCTTGTCTCAAACTTTTGTATCTACGCCTAAAGCCAAAAAGTTCTTCTCAGCAACCCATTTCTAGCTTTACCCTAAACGAACTGAACCTAGTCTCCATAATTATTGACTGCATGTATGTAAATGAAAGGCCAGAGCAAGTAACCATATGCAAAAAACTGGTTAACGATATAGCCAGCAAACAAGAAGGACAACTTGGCCATAGAGAAAAAATCATTCTTTCCCATCATCAGCAGCAACAACTCAAGCATGTCCATGAGCATTTAAATGCTTGTGAACTTTTCAAAAAATATGGCATTAATAAAACTCTTTCTTACATTAAGCATTCTTGTTCTGATCAAGAGTCATGTCGCGACGCTCTTGTCAAGCTTACTTATTTTGCCAGCAAACGCTCGGATCACCTAAAGGTGAATGAATGGATTGAACTGATGAAAGACCTAAGCCATCTTCAAAACAATTTGTACAAGGATTTAATTGATTATAAAGAGTGTACAGAAATATTTGTGTCAAGTCTTCTTAGATCAAAAAATTTAGAAAATATAAAATTAGCAGCCGACTGGCTCCAGGATATCTATAATGTAGACAAAGAGGGAGCAGTAGGCTTGGCAATAAAATCAGCGCAGGATTATTTCAATGCTTCATCCAACTACCATGATCCTGATATGAACTTTGCCAAGGCATGCCTTGATCTTGTTCAATCGATGATATTGGGCTCAAAGGTTTTGAATTTAGGTAATGCCCGACTCGGCAGTCTTAAGGAGAATCTTAAAAATTTGGAGCAAACCACTGGAGACCCATCGTTGAATTCTTGTTTCAAAATGATCAATAATGAGTTCGATCTTATGTTTAGTATGAAGTTAATTGCCGAATTTGACTTTAACATTTTGCCCGTTCAAGTCAGGCTGAGTGAGAATAGATTTAAGATTCTTGTAGACATTCTTAACAAAAACGAAAATGCTTACAAAAATTGTGACAGATTTTTGGAATTGGCATCGAGTTTACATGTGCAAACTTTTTCTCAAAGTGACCAAGTACCTGAGGTCATGCTTCTGATAGCTGAGCATGCATTGGAAAAATCAAATTTTTCCATTGTCAAACAAATGTGTTGCCAAATGATCACTTTAAATTATGAACCAGCTTGGTATTGTGTATTCAAGTATGCCTTGTACTTAGCCAATAATGTTTGTTCAGCTCATGCAATTCAGGTCTTGGTACTGAATGACGCTAGTTTGGATAAATTGTACTCTAATTTGAATGAACAATTTGTTTTTGGCTCGATTGCCAATCATTTATTCGATTTTAGTTCTACTTTTGGCTGGAGCAAGGAAAAAACTTTGAAAAATTTGCAAGAAATTGAAAAGTTGCTCTCTTTTGTGGTAACTAGCTGTGACATAGAGCACATCCAAGGCATTCTTTATCAAAAATTGAATGTTGAATCAGCCATTAATCAAATCGAGACCCAGCAAGATCAACTAGAACAACAATCGGACAAATTCAGCTTTGAAAAGTTCAACTCGAATTTATTTGAAAACAAAAATTTATCCTTAAATCTAAAAGAAACTAAGAAAAAATGTCTAATGATAAAAAGTAGCCTCAAAAAACTTGACTATTTTAAGTCAAGTTTCAAAAGTGATGATTCTGTGATAGATTTTTGGATACACTTACTCAACAATTTGACTCAAACTGAAGTAAAATGCGCTTTTTCTTATCTTTTAAATTTAGATGACACCGATGTGGGTCTTTTATTTGAGAATACTAGACGTGTTGAATTTTCTTCGGACAAATCTTATGAATTTTTTATCCATTTTCTAGTGCTGAATTTAGCTGGTGAACTGTTCCAGTCCAATTTGGACGCAAAGCAGCTGCTCTACGAGCTTGATCGGTCTGTCCTCGTTGACTTAATTGAGTCCAAAGAAAAATCCGAATTCAAAAACCAAAATTCCTACCGTTTATTTGAAAAAATAAACCGCAAATTTACCCAATACGATCACCACAATCAAATGGAGCACTTAAATGCTGGTATAGATCTGGACAGATTTGAGACAGACCAAACTTACAAAGAAGAAACTATTCTTGGACTAAGCATGGACTACCGTCAATTCAAATTGGCTTGCTCTTTGGCAAAGTTCTATTCAGTCGATTTGTGGAAGGTTTACATGGCTTTTACTGAATACATGCTATGTGATGTCACAGATCTAGATCTTGACAAAATAGAAGCCGATCTCAAGCCGCTCACGGGCCTTTTGACACAAAGAATGGAAGAGTATAAGGAAAACATGAGTCAGCGGGTGTATGAATTTTTAGATGGCAAAAATTTAGATAAATTAGCTATTTTTTATTCGCTTTTGGGCGATCCGGAAAGTGATCTTCATGTGAAAAATATAAAAAAATTAAAATCCATCCATATTGGTGCCAATTTCGACTACAAAGAAATGTTAAAGAAACCATTCGAGGTTATTGAACCCTATCTAGATGATTCAAATTTGCAGCTATTTTCTAAAATAATTCAAAAAACAACTTCCTTAAATCCGAGCAAGCTGAATGTTGTCTGGTGTTTGAAAAAGTTCTGGAAGCAAATTGACTCTATTCTGGATCAAAATTCAGACAATGTTTGGGAAGAAAGTCAAAATTTGAATTTAATCTACGATAACTTAGATAGCATGAGTGAAAATATAAAAAAGTTGGACTTAAGAAGTGACTTTATCCATTTTGTCAAAGAGCTTTGTCTGAGTGAAAAAAGTTGTCGCAAATTAAATATTCAAATTCGTAAAGAACTCCTCAAAAGAATCAATAAAATTGTCAAATCTCAAAAGTTGGAACAAAACCCAGAGTTTGAGCATGTGAGTAAAGAGCTGACCAAAATTCACAACAATATTAAGCTCATTGATAATATTGATAGAAATTTAAATTCAAACGCAAAAGATAATGCTTTGAACAGTAAATACATCAATTTGTTTGACATTGAATTGGGAAAAATATATTTTTTTGACAATGACCAAGATGAAGAAGAACAAAAGCTAAAGACACTGGATAATATACTCATAAGTATGTTTTTGGATGGCTATTCAATTGAAGTTTTGTTCAACATTATTAGATTGTTTGATTACACTGAAAAGACTTCCATGAAAAATATAATTCGACTAAGTTTGAACAAGCTGTGCTCAGAGCTCAAAACTGATAGTGAAAATGTGACCAAATTAAATTTATTATTGAATACAATTTCATCGTATTTGTCTTCTAATCAGATGGTAAAACAAAAGTCAAAAAAAAGCTCTCTGACAACTGAAACTAAAATAATAAATGACCAAGATGTAATGGACTGTATGAGATTTTTTTGCAATGATCAACAAATCGACATCAAAATAAGACTTTTTATTTTAGAAGAATTGAATAAAATAATTAAAAACATGAAGGAAGAAGACCTAATGTTATTGTTGGTTTTCAAAACTAATGCTATTTTGGCAAATTGTGATTATTTTGGCAAAAAAACTGATCAAATTGATTCGAGTGTCCTCGAGAGCGAACAAAAAAGGAAGAGTTTAATAATGAATTTTATTAATCTAAGCGAGACAAAGCCGGATTTCAGAGCACTGTTAAATTTGATTAAAGTATGGCCAATTTTTAGCGAAGAAGATTCAAATGAAAAACCATTAAATCTAATTTTATCAAAAATGATACAGAACAAAATCGATGCAAATATTTTGTGCGAGTTAAATGATGACCGAGTTCTTGAATTGAGTGAAACAGATTTAAATTTTATAAGAAAAAATGTTATTTTAGACCAAAATGATTCCAAATTAGAATTTATAAAAATTTCATTCTTAAAAGTGAGTTTATTGTTCAAAACTACGGCTATTTTGGAATCGATCAAAAAATACATCAACACTTTAGATCTGGAGTGCTTTAAGAGCTTGAAAGCGAATAGGGGAAATTTCGATGAACTTGAGTCGAATGATTCGTATGGTCTAGTGGTAAATGATGCAGATTTGATGACCCTTATTTTGAAAGATAACTTCTACTTAGAAATTGTCAATACCAGTTTTTATGCTATTTTTTTTAATTTCTTGGTCCGAAATAAAACAAAGGATGAATTAAAAGAAATAGTCAAAGTATTGAAAAAAAATGGTCATTTAATGGAAGCAGCAAATTTATTATGCGAAGCTGAGAATTTGTGTGATTCGTATAGAACGCTTTCTGTTTCGTTAGCTGCTTTAGAAAAATTCACAATATAATCTAAATAGTGAATTTTGGACAAAAAAATTATCAAAAAATTTAAATTGATTTTTATCTTTTTTATCTATTTATTTATCTTCCAACCAAGTTATTTATCTTTTATAAATATTTGATATTAAGAGCATATGGCTCAAATAAGATTGTTGAACAATTAAATGAGAAACAAGTCTAGTTTTTTGTTTAAAACTTTATTTATTTAATTTTGACTCAAAAATTTAAAAATAAAAACTTTCCATTTTAAAAAAATTTTAAATGGCATAATTAAATAAATTTTTATTTGTTTTTATTTTTTATAACATTTAATTAATAATTTTTATTTATTCAAATAATTTTTTGAAAAACTCTTGATGTGCCAGAACATTTTTGTATCCATAAAATTGATAAAATTTTAAACAACATAAATTATAATTAAATTTTTGAATAATATTTATTAAAAAGATACTTAAACAAGGAAAAATATAATCTTAAATTTGATTTGGTTTTTCAATTTTGTGTTGAATTTAAAATTTTTTTTTCAAAAGCAAATGCCAGGTTTTTTTTAATACATTGGTGCTCCGCCTTTTGTATCTTACATCAATTGACGCAAAAAATTAAAAACTTACAAAATTTTACCTAAAATAAGTAAATTTATTTAAGTGAAAAATCATCAATTTACCACATTTTAAATTTGGCTAATTCTTAGTATTTTATATTTGAAATGCTTTAAAAATATTTAAAGCATTTCAAAGCTTTGGTGTCTTTTTCAAAAAGACGTAGAACGTAATTTAATTAAAAAATCTATTTTTTGTTAATACTTTACGATTATTTTTATGAAAACAATTTTTGCAAATTTTAAGAAAATATTTTTTTTTAAAAAAAAGCTAAGTTCCTAAACCAATTAAGGACCAAAAAATACTCCAAAGCTTTAAATTTTTGGAAATTTTTTATTTTACATCAATTCCTGTAAAATACTTAAAGAATTTGCCTAAGTTTCCATAAAATTTGGTTTATTGATGATTTTTTTTACTTTTGTCAATCTAACTTTTTTTATGTAAATTATTGTAAAATACAAAAAGCGAAACACCACATTACATCATCAATTTAATTCTGAAATTTTTAGTTTTGTACATTTTTTGGTATGATAAAGAGTTTTTAAAAAAATGAATCTAATAATAGATTTTTCATGTTTAGAAAAAAAAGGTAAGAGCTATTTGAATTCTTTAATGAATCTTTGTTGGAATTATTTTGTATCCAACCTTCCCTTGAGAGGTTTGTAAAAAATTTTTGGGAAAGTAATTAGAGAAATTTAAATTTTTAATTAAAAAGTGCTAAAATTCCAAATTCGGTGAATCGTTCACCACTGATCTTTACAAATATTTGGAGATTGAATTTATAAAATGTTCTCAATACTTAATATCGTATTTAATTTGATTTATCAATTTTTAAATAAAAACATCTAATGTTATCAAAAATAAAAATAAATTTAATAATTTTATTGAATTTAGTAAATTGTGAATAGATAAAAATGATACCAAACTTATATGATCACTTTATCTTTTGTTCTTGTTACCATATATTTTCAGTAAGCAAGAAAAAAAGGACAAAATGATCAAATTTAAATGAAGTCTATTAAAGAGTTTATAATGAAAAATTTAAAGATAATAATCACTAAGCAATTTAATATCTTTTAATTTAATCAATCTTAATTTTCTTTGCTATGGAGTTCCTTGTCAAATAGATATTCGCCAAGTCCATTACCTGCGCGCTTCAACTTGGAAATCATTTCGCCAAGCTCTTTGATAGCATTAACTTGCTCTTCCAAATATTCACTTTCCAAAAAGTCAGCCAAATGAGCATCGTTATTCTCAGAAGCTATAGCGTGCACTTTTAAAAGCGAATCATTAACTTTCTTTTCCAAATCAAGTGCAGCTTCCAACGACTCCAAACCACTTCCCCATTCGTCTCTTTCTGGCCGCTTTACGTCTTTTAAGACAATACGACCGCCTCTCTTGTTCATATATTTCATGAATTTTTCAGCATGTTCTCTTTCTTCTTCTGAATTGTGAGCATAGAATTTGCTAAAGCCTGGCAAAGCTACGTCATCTCGGTCAAAATAAAAAGCCATTGATTGATAAACATAGCTTGCTGTGAGCTCCAAATTAATTTGATCATTTATCGCTTTTTCTGAAGCTTCGTGAAAATTTTGTCTGATTTTGCTTACTGATGCCATTTTTTTCCGCTTGATAAATTGTTTGAACAGTCACTGCTGTCGAAACAACAATAATTTTTTTCTTAAAAATAAATTTTTTAAATTCAAATGAAAATAACTCATTATTTATATGCAAACTGAAATTTAAACTACGTAAATAAGCTGTAAATTTGCACTGTCATATAGAAATATTTCTCGAGATTTTTTTATACTTTTATTGAAATTTGTGCTCAATTATTATGATTCTAACCAATCATAGGTTTACTTATTATGATCATTAATATTATTTAATCAAAATTATAAAATTTTATGTAATAATTTAAAAATATGTCGGTAACTGGTGTGCTTAATTAAGCTACATTTTTGGCTCAACAAATGGTCTACAAAAAAATTTTCAGCTCATGTTTCAAAAGCATTCTTATTAAATATTAATTAAAAAGAAATTTTTTTTCCTAAAATTTATAAAATAACTAGTTCTTGAATTTAATATCTATACTTTTTAAAAAATTTATGGTATCACTAATAATTAAGTATTTAATTTTTTTTTCTCCAAATTAACCAATTTTACTGCATTGTCAATTAAAATGTATTTTTCTAATTTGATCTAATAAATCGATCAATTTTTTTTTATTTATTCAAAAACTAGCAAAAAATTTGCAACTTTTAACAATTAAAATGATATAAATTAATTTAATGAACGATTATAAATTGTGTATTTGAATTTTTGTTGCTCTTTAGAAAAACTAGACGCAATAAAATAGCTAAAATTGTTTTGCAATAAAAAAAGTTGGGTATTAGTTGGATTCATTTTTTTAATCTAATAAATTGTAAATTTCAATTTGCTTTAAAAAAAATTAAGTCATAATTTTTAGATGCAACTTCAGATTTGCTTTCTAATCCACCAATTTTACAATCTTTTTTTTATATTTTAAATTCACATCGGCAATAAAAAAAAATGAACCAAAATTTTGTGTCTCAAAATAGTCAGACACCGCTTGGAATTCTAAATAATCTTTGCAGTGTCAGTAAGGTTCCGATGCCAACTTTTGAATTCGAACAAATTCAAAACAAAGACAATGATCTGTATTTTACTTGTAAATGCTACATAAATGAAGAGTTTCAGTCAGTAGCTAAAGGAAAAAAAAAGAAGACTGCCAAGCATTTGGCAGCATTAAGAATCTTAAGAATGCTTAAAGAAAATAGCTCGAATAGCGAGCTGGCTGCTAAATTGGATTTTATAATGTAAGAAGTATTCTCATTCACAACAAGGAAATTTAAAATATATCAAAATTAAACTAAATTAAATTTCCTCAAAAACTTATATTTTTTCTGCTTAAGAAAATTTGATAATTTATAGGAAAAACTTGGAAATTTTTGCTGAAGATCAAATTAGTTCATTTGATGAGACAAATAATAGCATTTCAAATAATTCTTCAATAATAAACGAAAATGATTTGGAAAATTCTGAAAATGTCCAAATTGACTCGTTCAAATTTGAAGCTATCAAAAATTACTTGGCCAAATGCACAAATCCAATAGGTGAAATTAAAATGATAGCCGATAAATACTCGATGAAACAACCAGTTTTTATAATCGAGGATCTAAGTGAAAACTCGAACAAATTTTCATGTGTAGCCAAGTTTGGGGAATTTAGTGAAAGTGCAATAGGACGTACTAAAAAACTGGCTAAAAGATATGCATCAATAAAGTTATTATTTAAAATAAAGACAAGTGGCATGCTAGACCATTGTCCATCAAAGACAAAAAGTTGTCACAAAATTGAAATTAATCAAAAATTTTATGATCAATTGAAATTCAGTGAGAAAAAAGCTATTAGTATTATCAAGTCAAAAAATTTAAAAACTCAGCAATTTTCAAGCCGTATTTTGCTTGAACAATTAGCCAGAGAAGAAAACTTTGAGTACCAGATTAACGAAATTGTGTCTAATATTGAAGGTGATTTTATTCTATAGATCTAAAATAAGAAATTAATTTTAACTTTTGATTAGATTTGAAAGCCTGTCTGATTTATGTAAACGCCAGTCCTCAACTAGTTTTTGGTGGCCATGGCAAAACTCAAGATGACGCCATCAAAAATGCGATCTTTTTTCTTCTTATTCACTTAAAAGATATTTGCTCAAAAGATGCTCCAAAATCTGAAATTTTTTAAAAAGAAATATGTTTGTTACATTAAGATTTGTTTAATTAAATTTTTTAAATTTGTTGTTTTGGTTTTGTATATTCAAAAAATTCTAATTAAAATATTATTATGTAAAATATTATAATATTAAAATAAATCCAATTTGTCCAAGAATAAGGATCTTGTTTGAATAAAATTTTGTACTAATATTTCTTTTATTGCATTTCTAAGATTTGGATTTAAGATTTCTGTGAAAAATTTTTAATCTTTAAAACATCCGCAGATTATTTTGAGTTAATTCTTTAAAATTTTATTTTTACCTGCAATGCCGCGCTAAATGTTAAAATTTCATTTTGCATTTGAAAAACAAAAAATTAATAAATAAATGATACATTTTTTAAAATTATAAAAAAAATTTATTAAAAAATGTACAAATTTATCGAAATTTTTTCATTTTTTTCTTGACTACTTTTAGATACTTGATTAAGAAATTTTTTAAAGAAAATATTTAATATTTATATTGAGTGTAGAGCTTGTAATCGACTAAAATTTTTTAATCGATTTAAGTAAGTCATTACTGTATGTATTTGAAATTTTTTTTATAGAAAAACTAACTTAAAATTGTATTTAAATATATTTGGAATAACTGTATTAAAATATGTCATCAGTTAAAATCTTTATTATTTGAAAGGTAAATATTTTCAACTAAAAAAGAAAATAATCAATATTCAAATATAAGATTTTTAATAATCTATTTTCATTATAATTAAATTCAATAAAATTTTTTTTATGTTTTTTCAGAATTTTTTATTAAAAAAAATAGTAATTATCCCTTTTTTCGTGCATTAATAAGCGAAGTAAAATTGAGGCAAATAATAAATTTGTTGTATGTTAAAAATTTTTAGAGAAAACTTTATTGCTAAATATACGAGTTTAAATTTTTAGTTTCGATGTTTGAATTAATTTTGAAATGCATTAAATTATGTATTTTTTTTTTTCAATTTACATCGTCGATCGAAATGATTCAAATATAATTTAATTTCCCTTACAGCATATTTTCGTTTAGTAATACAAAATCGACCAGGAAAATAACTATTTAACTTAAAGATATTAAAAATGATGACAATGCTTACACAACAAAAAATTTCCACTATCAACTAATTTTTGACATTCTCTTAGCTATTAATTGAGTCCAATAGATTTACCTTTGCAAAAATTTGTTGACTATTTTTTGAAGCTTGTTTAGACTTGCTTCCAAAATGAAAAGTATTTAAATTAATAAATTTCTATTTTAAATTTGCTTAGAAATTTAGATTAAATAGAATTATTAAGACAAAAATTAAGTCGATTTTTGATCAATGATCGAGTATTTTATCTTCGACAAGTGACTCAAAATTTCAATTTATATAAAGTAAGTTAATTTGGTTTTATTCAACATTTAAAAAAGACATGTTCATAAAAAATGTAAAAAAACTGTATATATTGAAATTATTTAATAGGAATCAGTTAATTTCAATTTTTTAATATATGTTAACTAAGTGTCCTTAATTTATAATTTTCACATTCTAGAGTAAAAATCTCTTCAAAAACTCTTTGATTGAAAATTCCGAAACTAAAATTTAAAAAAAAAAATTGCTCATTATCATCCATTAGATGTCATTTACAACACTACAGTCGAAAAAATCAGACACAATTACTCTGCCAGCGGTGAAAGCCGCTAGTCAACTTTTCAAAGAGTCAAATAGTAAAAGTTTTCGAACTCCAATAAGTCTTCTTCAAGAAATATGCACCAAGTCTCTATGCGCTTCTCCGGCTTATGAGCTGTTAGATACCGAGGGAAAGGTACATCAGCCAACCTTTGTTTATAAATGCACGCTAAATCACGAAATACAAGCAATCGGCAAGAGCAACACTAAAAAAAGAGCCAAGCACTTAGCTGCCTTGGGGGTTTTAAATCAAATACGGCTAAATAATATGAATGTAAATAATGAACTTTCAGCTACACTCGAAGAACTAATGTATGTTAAATAAGAAATTTTAAATTTTCTTATTTTTTTAAAAGCAAAATTCTTTAGAAATAGTTTACACGATTTGGATTTGGAGGAAAATCCGTCTGTTATATTGAGCAAATCTCATGAGCCAGAGGCCAAACAGCTACCATTTAACGAAAATGGTGCCGATTTGTCAAACATTCAAATTTCTTCGGAAGAAGATTTGGATTCAATAAAAGAAAGTGTTGCCAAATGTGAAAATCCTGTTGGTGAACTGATTGAAATCGCCAATAGGTTCGCAATGCGTCCGCCTGAGTTTGACTATGGTGATGAAGAAGGTCCTCCTCACAATAGACAATTTTTGTGCACAGTCAGATTTGGAGATTTAAGAGAGAGCGCGTCTGCAAGAACCAAAAAATTGGCAAAAAAATATGCAGCCTTACGGCTTTTGTTTTGTGTAAAAGCTAGTGGCTTGTTTACTGTCAACACTGATGGAAAACAAAAGAATCCAATTGATGATATGAACTTTACCAAATCTAGCTTAAATAAAAAATTTGCTGTCAACATTTTTAATCAATTAAAAAACAGCAAAAATCCAACTATTATCTCTATTTTATCTAATGATCTTGACAGAGTTTCTTGTCCCAAACTGTTAGACAACCTTGCTAAAGAAGAAAAATTCGAATATGAAATATATAGTATTCCTACTAATACAGGTAAATAAGTGGTTAAAATTAAAAAATTTTTTTTTTTCATTTTTTGATATTTTTAGGGAGTCAAGTTTTTGCTGTGGATGTTAAAACAAATCCGCACTTAACATATGGAGGCTATGGGCCTACGAAAAAGGATGCGGTATCTCAAGCTATTTTTTACACGCTCAATCACATTAAAGTAATGTGCTCTAGAGGAAAGTTAAAATAACTGTACTCAATCAAGAGTTTTAAAAATTTCGCTTTTAGTATCGATGCGAATTTGAATTTTTAAAAATTTAATTTTAATATTTAAAAAATTTATTTTTGAAAATTGTTTAATTTAAGAAAAAAAATCATAATAAAAAATTTTTAACTGCTTTTTATTTTATATAATCAGAAAATAAATTTTATCTCCAAACGATTAAAGAGTAAGAATTGAAGACCAGACTAGGGATGTCAAAATTACTTTTATGTATATTGTTATTGTTTTAACAATTAAATCTTAAAAAATAGAAGCCACTCGGCAAATTGAAGTTTCAGATCAAATTTTAAGATCAAAGATTTTAGATCAAAACGATCTTTTAAAATTTTAAAACTTAATTAATCTAATGATTTTAATAATTTTTAAGAAATAAATACTAAACATTACTAGACATGTCATGTCTAATAATGGTTCATTATCAAATTAACATCAAAATGATTAATCTCTAATTTATTTAACAAAAACAAAATTATCTAAATAATTCAGGTTAAGTTAATTCCCAAATTCAAATTTATAACTTTTAAATCCTTTCATTCAAGCTGAAATAATTTTATTTTTCTACTTTAATACATTTTAAATTTTAAAACAGTTAATTTTTTTGTCTTTAAAGTAAGTTTTCATTAAAATCAATTAAAATATTTAAACCTATTAAAGTTCAATAAAAAAAGACATTTTAAAATTTTAAATATGAAAATAAACTTGACATGACATGTAAAGTAATTGCTTTGGAAAAAATTTATTTTTTCTCTATTATTAAAAAAAATATTACAATTTATATTTTGATCTTTTGATCTTGATCTCAAACTTCAATTTGCCAGCCACTCTTCAGGTCTCAATAGCTTTATTTGAATCATGAAGAAGTCTAGATGTAGCTTTTCAGATATATAAACTGCCATTATATTTTATAGCTTTTGAAAATTCTGCTCCTACAGTGGTGATTTGGCAATTTAAATTAAATTGTCGCCGACTTGTTAATTTAAATTTTTAATTCGACTATAAAGTGTAAATCATTCGCAAAAATTATTAACTTTTAAAGTAATTTCGTTTCAAATGAATTTTTATTTAAGAAATATTTTAATTTATTTTGTTCTAAATCTATTTTGTTAATCAATTGTTTTTGGATTGTAATTAATAGAAACCCGATAAAAATCTAATCTTAATAATTACAAATTATTGAAAGGAAATTATCGATGAGAACACAAAGTCAAAAATAAAAAAAAAATTCTTTTAATTTTATATATCTCTTAAAATTTCAAAATAATTTATTCATTAAAATTAATTTGTATTATCCAGATTTGTTGATTCAACCTTTTTAATTGAGAAAAAAACATATCTTTTAAAAATCAAATAAATTAGATAGAAAAAAATTTCGCTTATTTCTATTAAACTCATAACACTAATTCCTAGAAAAAGTCCTAAAATTCCTCCAACATTTGCAAATAAGGCATCAGCTTTAAGCTCAGGATATTCTTCGATTAAATTATAATACATTTGTTCGTAATAAACATTGATCATTAGAATTGTTTGTTGCAGCTCAGTGAATGTAGAGTTTTTTAAAGAAAAAAAGCCTGAGAAAATAGTTGAATTATTCAAAATTGATGTGTACCACTTGATTGGATATTTAGCAGTTGACACTTGAGTATTATACTTTACTTGAAAACATTCATTTGGACAATTTTTGTAGCATTTTTCTATTTCAGTACCATTGAAAAATACATTCTCTTCGAAGTGAATGCAAAGTAATTGATCTATTGTCTCACAACCAGTTAAATTAACAGATGAATTATCAGGTCTTGGCAAGCTCAAACTAAAGCATTCACATCTTTTCATAAAATATTCCTGGAGACAAACTTTAAGACAATAGTTTTGACTATATTTTGTCATGTTTGGGTATCTCTCAGTAATTATTTGAAGCAAAGAGTTTCTTTTTAGATTTTTTTCAGAGCGATGATTTTCAATACAGTTACTATATGGATAAGTCTTTCGTTTAATCATTGTCCGAGAGATTGCTATATTAGTTTGAGATCCGACGCTTACATCAATACCATTTTCATTAGTAAAAGGAATATCACTTTGATTATGAATTATTAGTCTCATTCCAGCTTTATAAGTATACTGTTGTTGTAAATCCAAGTCACCAATGTAGAGCTCAAGGCGCAGTCCATTCCTCCATCCGGATTTTTTAGATTTAATCACATTATTTTTATCTCCATTAAACCGATAGCAATTTCCGTAATGATAATCATGAAAGTGTTCAAAATCTTTTTCTTCACATTTTACTCCTTGATAGCTTAAAATAAAATAAATTAATCTTAAAATTCAAAACGGCCAATTAAAAATTCAAAATTTTTTGAAAAAATGTCTTTTTTTTCCAAAAATCGAAAAATTAAGACAGTTTTTTTTTTATAAATTGGTCAAAAAAATAGTTATTTTTAAATTGTTATAAAAAAAGCTTTCTTAAATTTTCGATTTTTGGAAAAAAAAGACATTTTTCAAAAAATTTTGAATTTTTAATTGGCTGTTTTGAATTTTACCAAATTTTATCAAAATTATCTCAAAATCCTGAAAATTTACGTAATTTTTCGTAAAATACTTCTTTTTCACTTTTCGGATTTTACGTTAATTTACGTAAAATGTGGTAAAATTTGGTTAATTTACGGTATTTTACGTAATTTTTCGTAAAATACTGTTATGAAATCACCACTGTATAAACTAGAAAAATAGTTTCTAGTTTTTTAAGAAAATATTCTATGAAAAATAAATTTAAAATAAAAAAAATTGAACGTATTTATTGATTTTTAAGATTAAAAATTTTCTTAATAATCATTCCTAATTAATTTGTTTCATAATTGAAAACATTAAAATTTTTTAAAATTTAAGGCAAATAAAAAAAAATTGTAATCAAGTGCTTTAAGATATCAATTATCAAATTTTTTAAATTAAAATTTACCGACAACTTATTAACATTTGACTTAAATAAAATCCATTGTAATACAAATCAAACTGACCCTTTAAACTTTCGGTTTGAAATGTTGATTTAAAATAGTCAGCTGCAATATCAACAAAGTCGATTGGTTCATAACTTTCTAGGCTAATATTTTTTTCCGTCAATATTCTATTCATATCTTCTCTAGCTATTTTTCCATCATATGCATTTAAATTACATATAACCACAGCTGGATAATAAGCGGGTGCTTCATAGACAATTTTTAAACTTGTCAATACGTTAAACTCAAAAAAAAGTGTGATTATTAACACGACTTGATATATGCAATAGCTTATGCTAGAAACTAAAATTAAACCCCAGAATATCTTTTTAAAGAGTCTATTTGTTCCAAAAACATTTTTAAAACCATGTGCCGAAGTGTCCTTACTAAAGAAAATAATCTTTATTATAAAATTATTTTAAACAAAAGGTATTAATTTAACCTCCATTGAATGAATTTGTTTAAAATATCATTTTGATTTTTCTTGGAATTATCCATCTATGATACTTAGACTTACTTTATTTTTCGATTATGTTTTTTTGTTAATACTTTTATTTAAGAAATAGAAATTATTTCATGAAAAAATAATTGCTAAATATTTTCTTAAAATTTTAAGAGAAGATTTAGCAATTTAATTATTTTAATGTTTCCTTAAGTTTTATTTTTAGGGATCAGTTTAAATTTTTTATTTTTTTTACTCTTAAGGTAACATTAATTATTTTTATTACTTTTTAAGTTTTTAAAAGAAAAATTGCAGCTAACTCAATTTTTCTTTTAAAAACTTAATTAATGAGCAAAATTAATTTTCTAGCAAACACAATAAAAGATTGACTTTTATGGAAAAAATCTTTTGACGAATAAAAAAGATTAATGCAGGATAAAAAAACATTTTTTATAGAATATAAACAAATAAAATTTTATTAGGATAAATAAATTATTCTTATTATGGATTTGTTCCAAAGAAAGGATGTGTTACAAACCTTCTTGAAACGCATGATATTATCAATACTGAGTTGGTAAAAGGTAACAGTGTGGATGAAATTCTATTAGACTTCTCAAAGGCTTTTGATACTGTACCGCATCAACGACTTCTTCATAAACTACGTGGATATGAGTTAGGTGAGAAAATAGTAAGGTGGTTCGAAGACTTTTTGAGCATGAGAACTCAGCGAGTTGTTCTTGGTGATGTAGTTTCTAGATGATCAGAGGTGCTAAATGGAGTTCGGCAAGGGTCTGTACTTGGACCCCTGCTATTTGTTCTGTAGATAAATGACCTACCTGACTACGTTTCAAATAAAAAGGAATTGTATATAGATGACTCGAAATTACTCGGCATAATTAATAAAGTTTATGAGAGAGCGATGTTACAGAAAGATTTGGATGCAGTCAATGGATAGAGATTTGGCGTATGGGACTCTGTGCTGATTAATATAAAGATTAATTCCTAGCATTTCGGCAGACTAAATGCAAGGCATGAATTAATACAAAAAAGCAACTAAAATGTTAAAGTAGCGACCAGAGAGTGTGAGAGGGATCTTGGAGTGAAAAGTGCTTGTGTGAAAGCGAGTAGGGTATTTGGAATGCTAAAGCGAACGTTTAAAAGTAGAGAGGAAGGGCTGTGGGTAAGTTTGTATATATCCATGATGAGATCTCACCTAGATTGCGCAGTGCAGGTTTGGAATCCAAGTATGAAAGGGGATGTGAATGCGTTAGAAAAGGTGCAAGAGAGGGCTACAAAAATACCTTTGTCTCTAAGAAGCATGTCGTATGAAATGAGGTTGACATTGGAACTTTTCTATTCCATTCGCTAATTTGTACATTTCAATCAAGTCCCCTCTTACTCTTCTTTCACTCAGTTTTTTCAGTCCTAATTTCGTCAACCTCATTTCATACGACATGCTTCTTAGAGACAAAGGTATTTTTGTATCCCTCTCCTCGGTCAAGAATCTTGTGAATAGATCAGAAAACAAGGGTCCAGTCGGAGCGTTAAGATGAAATAGCATCAGAATTCAGAGAGAAAGTTTCCCAGCTCAAATTATAAGTGCCGAACACGAATTTTTCTCAAACAGAGAAGTTCCGCGTTGGAATAAGTTGCCAGAAAATGTGGCGAAATCTAAGTCAATTGCTAATTTTAAAATGGCTTTAGATAGTTTCAATGGAATCGGCTGCTACAGCTCTTCACGGCCAATCGGCGGTGATGGGCTCAGACACTCTACATGTTGGATGTCGCAGCAATAACTACTACTACTACTACTACTAGTTATAGAATAAAAAAAATAATAGCATGAAATTAAGTCATTAAAGTATTAGAAAAAATCTCATAGAATAAAACACGTCTCATTATAGCATAGAACACTCAAGATCTTTAACTTACTTAGCACATTTTCGGCTTATTTATCATATTCAGTATTTTCATTATTAACTGAAAGACAAGCTGAAGATTGGGCAACACTAAATGGAGCATGAACAACTGGAGCTGCACGAATATCTACTTACCTTTGAGTTGGAGTTCGAATACGATTATCGTAATATTCTAAAGAAAAAATTTATTCGCCAAAAGACGTCGTCTATTTTTCATTTTCCAAGAAGCAAAGTTAATGAAAAAAAATTGTTTAATTCAAGCTAAAAAATGTTATAAAAAAGTGTCAAATTCAATGAAATAAAATTTTAATTAAGCTTTTCTGATTCTAAATTAAATTTGAAAAAAATATCAATTTATGAATGTTCAAAATTTTCAAAACAATTTCAGTTAATACTTAAGATGTTTTAAATTGAAAAAAAAGATAATGGATTATTGCGACAGTTATTTTCTAATGTTATTTAAAAGAGACTTGAAAAGCATTTTAAAATTTAGGAATTGTTTTTAATGGTCGTTTATCTAAAAATTCGATTTGAATTTCATTTAAATCGAAGTGGCCCTCAATTTGATTATTTGAACCTTAAAAAAATTAAGAATTAACATCTCAAGGGCTGTTCAATTTATTTACTTAAATCCAAAAAATTAAATGAGAAATTAATTAATTAAGAGATTTTAAAATTTTAGCTCGAAAAGAATCACCGATTAAAAACAAAAAGCAACCGTGTAAAATCTGAAAAATTTTTCAATGTTGGTTAAATATGTTGCAGATAAGATAGTTTTAATTTTATCTTAGCAATTATTTTTTTAGTTATAAATTTATTTTTAACTGCAATTTAAAAAAAGTGGTAAAGATGTTTACGAGAATTTTTGAAATTTTATAAAAATCAAATTTTGCATAAATAAAGAATGAAACTTCCTTAATGATAACATTTTTTATTACTTAAATTGAATGTAAATTTGACTATTTTATTAACTAATTAATTCAAACTAAAACTCAAGCCTCTTTAAAAAAATTTTAAAAAATTGATATTTTTCGGATTTTAGTTTTTTTTGGAAATTCAAAAATCACTTTTATCTCCATTTATTTTTTTAGTTAACGTAATTTCTTAAAACTAAGCTAAAAAATTTAAACATAAATTGATAACTTTTTAATGAGATTAAATTTCAATCAAGCTCCATAGCTTGTAAATTTGGGTAAATTTGAAAGAGAAAAAATTAAAATTTATTATTCAAAATATTTGTAAAATTAAAAAAAAAATACAGCTGAAGATTTTTTAAATCAAAAAAAAGAGGATGGACCATTGTTACATTTTGTTTCAAAATTATTTAACAAAACTGAAAAAGCATTCTTAAATTAAGCAATCGTTTTAAAAATGGTAGTTTCTTTAAGAGAATTTGATTTTAATTTCATTTTGAATCAAAATGGGCCTCAATTAGATTTTTTGAATCTTGTCAATTTAATAAACCTCTCGGATTTTGTTCAAAATGTTAAAGTAGCTTTAAATAAAAATTAAAAAATAATGAGAAACTTAAAACTTTTAGCCTGGAAAAAATCGCCCTTCCGACAAAAAAAGAAGTACTGGAAAAATTAAAAATTTAGCTTTTATGTTTAAATATGTTGCAGATTATTGTTATGATTTTTGCTTAGCAGTAATTTTTTAGTAATAAATTTTTTTAAACTCTAATCTAAAAAATCGTTTAGATAGAAGAAAACTCTAAGTTTCTAAATGAACATCGAGAAATGGTTTATAGACTTTTATTACAGACTATTAAAATTTATGCTAATATTCGACCAAATGTACCATTTTTATTCATCAAAGTAACCAATCTTTACTCAATAATGGAAGAAATCAAATTGATACCTAATTTTTTTGCTGATTTTCACTATAATTTAATGTCTCAAATAATATCTAATGATAAAATGACATTTCTCGATGGAAAATTGAAGCTTTTTCAAGTTAATTTGTTTTTTTTCACCCAAAGAATGTGTATTTTCGATAATGGTAATGAATTCGTGGAAAACAGCCTCCAATCTTCTCTTAAAACTATTTTGGTAACTAGGGATTTATTTTTTGATTTTTTGAAGAGCTTAGAATTCGCAGTTTTACAATCTAAAAATGAAATCAGACAACTCAAAAATTTTGTATTTAAATCTCTTGGGATAATCGAAATTATTTTGAAATTATTTTTATCAACAAATCAAAGTTTTGAAATAATTGGATATATATCAATTTTGAAAGAATCATTCAAAAAAATACTCTCTTTCAAAAATAATGATGAGCAATCGTTTATCATAGTGAATTTAGGGTTTTATTTTTTTAGTTATTTAAAAAAATTGTTTGTTAAAAGAGATTATGAAATTAATATTCGACTTGAAATACTCGAATTGGCCTTCAAAATAGCCACATATCAACACAAAGCTTTATGTGTAAGAAGTTTTGAAAAATTAAATTTTATCCTAAATTTTAAAACAAGTCTTTCTATTCATCCAATAATCCAAATATGCCTCAATGTGAGTCTTTAACTGGTTTATTATTCATCAAGTCAATTGAGGCCTTCAAATTTGTGAATTATATTTTAGTTCTAGGTAAGTTTTGAATAGAATAATTCAACTCTTAAAATAAATATTTTTCATAGAACTAATAAGACCAGTTTGTGAAAATATGGAAAAACTATTTCATCTTTATTTTGATTTAGTTAAGCAATTTGTTGATGTGCTTAAAAGCCTTAATAATATCAAAACATTGTCACCATTATCAAATAGTATTTCAAACGAAATTAATGACTTAAAAAGTAGTATTTTTTTCTCACTAATTTTTCTTTATTTTCTCGTCCAAAGGTTTGATTATATCGATGATTGCAGAAATAGGAAACCAAATTCCAATTGATGCCAAAGAGAATTTGAGTAAAATATTGACTTGCGAACTATTTAAAATTTAGAAACAATTATTTTAGAGATTTTATTTAATTTATTCATTTTAGGCAACAAGCTTTTAAAAAATAAAGATATAAACACTATTTTTAATTTTCGCCAAATTCTGATATTTTAAAAAAAAAGTCGATTTTTTCATCATCCATAAATTTGAATTTTGTTTTGAAATCATTAAAATTCATTGAAATCAAATCAGTTACTGAGCAAGATTGAAGAATTAATTGAGCATTAAATGAATTAAAGCAACCTAATGAAACCAGGAATATTTCCTCCAATGTTGGTTCATTTGTAAAGTTTAAATTTTTACTTGAAGATTGAAAATTTTCAAATATTTTTTTTAATAGAATTCTGAGCTTTTCGAAATCTCCGAGAAATAGCGGACCCAATTTGAAATTAGAACTATTTCCATTTAAATCTTTACAAAATTTTAAAAATCTTATATAGTTTTGATTACTCACAAAATTAAAATTTGACTCAATTGTGTCAGAAAATGTAAAAATGACAAATAAGTTGACAAGACTTAATCTAAAATTAACTATTTTTGTGAAAAACAAATTAATTTCGTCTTCAAAATAATTCATAAAATGCGAACATTCTTGGAATACAATTCCAACCTTTTCGTTAACCAATATGTCAGCATTACAAATAAATGAGTTGTTTAGGTTATTTTCAGCTGCGATATATTCATAATTCCTAGTAACCAGCTTTATACCTTGTTCAATTTCTATTAATTCAACCAAAAAAGTATTATTTGCTACGCGCTCTGAACAAATGACTGTTCTGATTTTGTCATTCTCGGTGAGGTTATGCTCAATTTTATCAAAAAAATTAATATTGTATTTCTCAAATTCCACATATTTAATATTTAATTTTGCACACAATTCCAAATTATTTTTTACTGATCCTGTTTCACCAAGTTGTTCGTACATAATCAAATGTGTAAATTCTGATAATTTATCAAATAAAGAAGTATGATAATCAACAATCAAGCAATCATTGTTTGATTTTAAATTTTCAAAATCACTCAATGTGTAATGTGAATCGGTGTGGAAAATACAAGTTTTAATGTGAGTTAATGACCTCATCTGGCACAAAAGTGAACTAAACAATTCATTTGACTTTCTTGGAACTAAAACAAGAAACTAAAAAATATTGGAAGATTACATAGTACCAACTATGACTAACTTGTACGTTTTGTTTCCCTTTATTTTAAAATTTATAAATAACGAGAAAAAGAAAGGAAGAGAAGAGCTGAGGAAAAGGAAAACAAGTGTACAAGTAAGTATTAGTTGCATTGTACAATATTTTTAAACATAATTTAAAAAAATTAATTAAAAAATTTTAATTTGAAACATTAGATTGGAATTTATACTCTAAAACCAATCTTTATAAATTACATAAAAAACGAAAATAAAAAATAAAAGCTTTCAGAGTTAATTTATACTTTGTATTACATTAATCATGATTGCTGTATAGCTCATAAATTAAATGAACTGATTTAAAATGGAAAAAAAAATTGAAGCAAATAGTAAATTGATAATCATCATCTGAGATGTGAGTTAAATTTGCCTAAAATGTATATTTTAAATATTAAGATGTCACAAGTAATTCATAACTTAGTTGTTTTTAGTTTTAAATTTCTGGATCTAAATTTGTGACCGTAAAAGAATAATTATATTTAATAACAAAATATTTTTTTAATTTAAATTAATAATAATATTTTCAATTAGTTTATTTATTCAATTTAATTAACGCCAATTGTGGCGATTAATAATAAAATGTAAAAAAATTCAGTTAGTTTAAGTTTGAAATTATCTTGTAAAAATAAGTAATTGTTTTTATTACTTATCTTTAAAAAAAATCAATAAATCTAGTTGGTTTAAATCTAAAACTAATTATTTTTTATTTTTTTTTAAATTTCTAAATTTTTTTAGTTTCCCAGTCGGATATTCAAAAAAATGTCTTCAGATTAAAATTCTCATTTCAAATATTTGATTAAATTACGGAAAAAATGTGATAAAATTATTTAATTTGTGATTTAAATTTAAGTCTTATAACACAAATGTTTAATTGTTCGTAAAAAAAATTTCAAAAAATACTCACTTTTACATCTTTAAATTTTTCCGATTCTTTTTGAATATATTCGAATAAGATCATAACTTTAGGAGATTGAATTTCATTAAAAATTTGACCACTGCCTGTTATTGTTTTCTCGATTTCATTAAATACCAATTCAAGAGAATTCTTTACTATGAATATATAATGAAATAATTTATTTATTGTTAAATTTATGCTTACTTTCTGGTAAATATTGGTAATCATTCAAAAAACTTTTCATATATTGTAAAAAATCTGACCACGAGCAATTAAATAACAGGTCCAAAGACTTAAAGCAGAATTGCAAAAGAAGATACCACGGAAAAAAGAGTTTGCTGGTGTTCTTCTCAGCCATTTTCTTTACCAAATCAAAGTTTATATCATTTACTTCGCAATTTATTTCAACTTGCTCAATGCAATTACTAATTAGTTTGACAAAAATTTTTTCAATTTGATCATAATTCATTTTAATGAATTTTTCATTGTTCTTAATAGACAAACATGTAAACGATTCTAGGATTTTAAAGCTTATTTTTTTTCTTAATTTAGTTATAGTAATTGAGCTTGGTACATAGCAGCATCTTTTTGCTTCAAAATTTTGCTTTAAATTATCTTCAGTATCAATAGATAATAAATTTGAGCCTTTGGCAATCGGATTATCTTTTGAATTACTTGATAAATTGAGTTGTTGTTCACATTTTGAATTTAATTCGTCTGCTTCTGACTTTTCAATGATATCAAGCATTTTTTTAACTAGTTCAAGAGATTCGCTGAATCTGTAAAGATAATCTTCATTAAAAGTTTCATCAGTTTTTCTTTTTTGTTCACAAACTTGATCAAGTATTTCAAGACTTTGAGGTGTTGATATTTTTAATTTTAAATTTTCTAAATAGTCATTAACAATTTCAAAGTGGCTCATCTTGCTCCACGGTGACTCATCATCTGAATCAACCACAATTTCAATTTTATTGTCTTTGATATGAAGATTTTCCAAATTTTCAATGGTAATGCTGTGAATTTTATCGATTCCGGTTTTAAGTCTCTTTTCTAATTGTTTGTCTAGTTCTATTACTTGAGAAAATGGACATTGGCTGTTTATATCTTCAAGTGGTGAATATGAAGGTGAATTATCAAGATTTTTGTCCTCATTTGAATTATTTTCGACAAAATATGTGCCTGATATAAATTTGTCGAATTCTTCATTTTCACTAGAATTTAAATATTGGTCATTTTGATTATTCATCATCAGCCACTCATTAAATTCATTTTCGTTAAATTCTTCTGAATTTTCCATTTCAGTGTCGAAACAATTTTCGAAATTATCATAAGCCTGATACTCCATTATATCAGGTTTTTCTTCATTTAATTTTGGAGCTTTGTCATTGTTATTCCAAGTTTTTGATTCATAACAATTGTGATCTTTTATTTCTAGATTTGTTGCTGATTTCTTTTGCTTTTTATCACAAATTTTAAAATTATCTTCAAAATTTTCTTTAAATTTTGACAGTGAATTAGTTTCATCTTCAAAAAATTAAATGATTATAATAGGAATAATTAATTAGAATATTAGATTTTATTAAAAATTTAATAAAATCTAATATTCAGTTAAAAAAAATTTTTTTGACTCAAAAATGCAAATATTAATAATTTTATTTTAATTATAAGAGTTTATGTTAAATTTATATATTTAAGAAACCATTTTTTTTTAAAAGTGGATTTGTTTATTTTCTATTCTTAATTTTTATAAAATATTTAAATTTTCAGACTTGTTTGCTAAAATTAATTTTTAATTGAAAAGTTAATATTAAATCTTATTTTTTTTAAATTTTTAAATGATGAAAATACTAAACATCGATATTGGAACCTATAATGCACTTAGGAAAATTTTTAAATAACATTTTTAAATTCCTCTTTTTGACAAATAAAATATTAGGATTTGACAACATTTTTTTAAATATGTTCATTTATTTTCTGAAAGCTAAGATTATTTAAAAAATACAAGATGTAAATTTAAAAAATTTCTCCTCAATCCTAATTGAACCGTCTTTTTAAAAATTCCAATTTTGGACGGCTTTTTTCATGATTTTTATTTTGTTAAATATTTGAGACAGCTCAAATATTTAATCGAATTTTTTTAAGTTAGGTTTTTGTGAATCAGTCTCATCCAATAAATTTCATTCTGGTCAAAAAGCTTATTTAGTGCAATTGAGAGTACAACTTACCTTAACTAGATTAAATTTTTTTGTTCCAAAATCAAAGAGATTGTAAAATAAATTATTACTGATGCTTTTGAGCATTTTTTTAACAGAATTGACATTTATGTTTCCAATATAAATTACATTGATTATCTCCGTTTTCAAAAATTTTAAATAAATTACCTAATCTAAAGAATCGAAGATTTAGAAAATAAAAATCTAAATATATAAAAAAATGTTTTCTAAAATTAATCCAAGTTTAAATAAAGTTAACTTTTTTATTTCTTACATAATAAATGATTGATATTTTAAAGAAATTATTTGCTACAATTAAAAAATCTGATTTTTGGTTTCTGTTTTTTTTGAATAAAATTCTTTTCAAAAAAATAATAAAAAAAAAATGAAAAGATCAATTTTTCATTTGATCAAGTTTAAAGTTAATATTATTTCATAAATTACAAATAAATTACTTGTCGAAAAATTTGCTTGCATATCTTGAATTTCATCCTTGGTAAAAAAAATTAATTTATAAAAAGCAACATTTTCTTATAATTACATTACGAATGGAGATGTAATCCAATGCTAGAAAATTAATTGGCATTTCAATTTGTCAAATAAATTTAAGAATAAAGATTTCGAAATCTATTAAAAAATTTGAATTTTCTTATATACCGCGTTTTTACCCCTAAACAAAAGGCATAGCTAAACTAACTTAAGAAAATTCTAATTTGCACATGCTTGGTTTTATTAGAAATAATAATTCTTTCAAATTTAGAATTCAGAAATTTAACTTTTAATTTCAAAATTTAAACTAAAATGAGTTACATTGAATCGATATTGCAAAAACTATTAACTCCAGACAGCAACATTATAAAACAAGTATTTTGAAAATTTAAATTTGATTATCGAACTTATTTATTGCTTAATAGGCTACTAAACAATTATTGGAGTATTTTGTTTCAGAAAAGTGTGTAATCGGCTTATTCGATGTCTTAAAAAACAGCCAAAATCCCCAAGTATTTTTTTTAATACTAAAAGTCAGTTAAAACTATATTTCATTTTTAAAAAAGAATCGAAAGTTTGCTGCTACTTTATTAAGAAAAAAAGTCAAGAACTGGAAACTCTTAGACAACAAAGAAAAATCAGCGTAATTTCATCAAAAATTCAATACCAATTAACCATTAATTTTTTTTGAAAAGTCTTAAAGGTGACATTGTAGAAGCTCTCTTGAAAGAATCAGAGTAATTTTGAAATTTTGCTATCAATATCAAAATTAAACAATTTAATACCTTTCAGTGAATCTGTGCGAAAACAAATTATATGGTTAAGTGCAAGCATTTACAAATATTCACTAAAAGCTAAACAAGAATGGAATGAATTTTTAACTTTTATTAACGAATTGATATCGTCTCAAAACCCGGATCAAAATTTGGTAATTGATTGAATTTTATAAAATAATTTATCTAATTTTGATTTTGAAATTTAGTTTGGAATAGTTGTATTAAACATCCTTACCGAGGAGGCTGCCGAGCAATTAAAACCACATATAGGAAATCTAATGAGCATTTTTTGGAATATATTATCAAATTTAAAAGATTTGAAAACATCAGTTCTAGTCATAAGGTAAATTTAAAAATTAATAATTTTCATTAATTTGAAAATTAATAAATTAATTATTAAGCTCGTTGAAAAATCTTTTTCCATTTGTTGTTGATGAAAATGTAAGTGTATAAAGGCGACTGCAATTTAAGATTTAATCTGATATTAAAATTTTAATTTTAGAAAGATGTTGAAAAAATTTTACCAGTTGCTTTAAATGCAATTGTGCAGATTATCAAAGCTGATCAAGTAATCAAAAAAAAATTAAAAAAATATTTAATTTTATTTGAATAAAGCAAGAGGAAACCATTACAAATATTTTTGACTTTTTGCAAGTCTTGGTGGAATATGACTTACCTTTTGTATCTGTGTACATTAAAAACATGGCTGAGATGACAATAACTGTATTTAATTTGAATTTCAATAAGACATTTTTTAAAATATTAATTTTAAAAGTTTATTTCCGACACTACCCTGATGAATCCCACTAGAATTTGTGCCATGAATTTTTTAAATGTCTTAATAGAAACTCAAAAATCAGTAAGCTGAATATTTAAACATTTTTCCTAATAAAATTCCCATAAATTAAAGAGCTTGATTAAAAACGAAATGATTCGACCAATTGTGAATTCAGTTTTTACCATAATGTGTCAATCAAGTGATCCATTGCAGACTAAATCGGACATCGAAGTTGATATGCTGGATGACGGCGAAGAAAAAGCAATTGATGATACTGAGAATATTTTTACAGCTGCTACCCAAGTGTTGGACTTTTGTGCTCTTTATTTACCTGCCAAAAAATTAATAAAAATTTTGGTAAATCCTGTTTTTAAATCCTTTTTAAAGTTTAATTTCATTAAATAATAGATCGATTATGTCAGTCCAGCTGTAAACAGCGAAAATTCGCTTCATAGACGAGCTGGTCTAGCAGCGCTAGCTATTACTTGTGAAGGATGTTCTGATTATTACCGAAATCAGTAAATTAACAACAATTTTTTTTGGTTAATTATTTTGCTATTTTAAAATTAAGCTATTTGGAAATTTTGACCGATGTTTGTCTTAAAGGAATGCAAGACTCTGATCCAAATGTGGTTCAAATTTCTTATTTTGCTCTTTGTCAATTCAGTGAATTTCTTCAAGTAAATTTCATTTTAATTTAAAAAAAAATTTTAATATAATTTTTAAAAATTTTTCTAGCCAAATTTAGGCCAATTTTCCCACAAAATCATTAATTTATTGCTCGACAGCATTAGCAATAAGCCAGAACTTCGTCAAATAAGTCGTTTGACAGTTCGATTTTACGACGCTCTACAATCATTCTGTGAAAATTTGGAAGATTTAAATGAACATTTGCCAACTTTAATGGGCAAATTAATGACACTTGAAGGGCACTCTAATTCTTCACTAAAGCTTCAACGCCTACTGATATCAACTTTTTCATCAATTGTATGCTCAGTCAAGTCCAACTATAACGAATACTTTGATTACACTGTCAACTTGATTAAACCCTATTTGTCCTATAACCAGCTACACACAGGAAATAATGATACCAAAATGCTCCAAATTGAATGCATAGATCTAATGGGTGTTTTTGCCAAATTTATCGGCAGAGACAAATTCAATGATGAAATAATTCAAAATTGTTTATCATTTGTGATAAATGCTTTGTCAAATGAAAGCGATCCGGAAATTAGATCGGCTGCATACGACCTATTGGCAGGTCTGGCAAATAAATTAAAGGAAAAATTGCCTCTAGGAGTCATAATGCCGCAGATAATGGAAAGTCTTAAAAGTGAAGAGGGTATTAACATGATCGATTCTGATGACAAGAAAGTGGATGCATTTAGTGCATTTGATGAAATAGACTTGCAGGACGAAGATCTTGAAGATGAAGAGGACGATGAGGAAAACGAAGATGAAATGGACCCTGAGGATGATCAAAAACTGGTGGTTGAAAATGAATATGTTACCGAAAAGTTGTCCGCAATTATTTGCTTGCAGGAAATTTTAAAATATTTGAATCCGCAAATGTATGATTTTTACGACGAATGCTTCGAAGAAGTGAAAAATTTGCTCAACTTTGTGCATCTAAACATCAGAAAAGAGTCCTATTTGGCCATGGCGTACATGATTTCCTATTTTCATGATTACTGCATTGTCAATTTACAAGCTGCCAACGAGACTGAGAGACAAATTTTAATGACAAAATTTGTGACAAATCTCAAAGATTTTAAGTCCAAGTCGGCAAAGGCCATCGAAATGGACGCAAATCGGGAGCTTGTAATGAGCATTTTTGACTCGATGAAAATTCTTTTGAGTCGATGTGCCCCATTCATAAAGAGCCATTTGAGTGACTTTGGTCAGTTGCTGGAAACCTTTGGTAATTTGATCTTGGAAACATTTCAAAACAAAATTTACTGTCAGATGATAAATAATGAGGACTCGGCCAATTTGGAAGATAATGAAGCTGAATATGATTACATGCTAAAAGAGTATGCCGGCGATGTACTTCCATCATTAGCTCTTTGTTTGAATGACAATTTATTTGATAATTATTTTGAAAAAGTACTAGTCTATTTATTCCGTTTGTTGAATAAGTCAGAGTCAACCACTGCAGAAAGGTCATTTGTAATTGGTGTAGTTGGTGAAACTGTGGCTAATTTGGAAAATATTAAAGCTAGCCGTGCCAAACAGCTTTTTTCAGGTATTTGAAAAATTTATTATATTTTTATTTTTAAATTTTATTTAAAAGAATTTTATAAATATATTAATTCAAACGAAAATGAGATCAGAAGTAACACAATTTACACAATCGGAGTTTTATGCTCCCAGTCTTCCAATGCTTTAGTCCAGTTCTATCCTCAGATTATCAATGATCTTTATTCAATATTGAAAAAGGAAAAAAACAAACAAGCTCTCGATAATATTTGCGGTTCACTTTGTAGACTCTGGTTGTGCTGCTTCTCAGTTAACTTAGAAAATGTTGATTATGAATTGGTATTTTTTGGAATTTTCAAATAATAATAAAACTTATTTTGATTTAAGCTGATGAAAACTATCTTTGAATTGACACCGTTAAGAGTCGATTTGAATGAATATCACACATTCTATACATTTATATCTCAGATAATTTCTAATAAAATGGTAAATTGAAATTTTTGACAAAAATATAAATCAAATTTTACTATTTATTGATTAAAGCTAATGAATTTTTACCAAAAAATAGTTGAAATATCAGGGCATATAATGTCAAACAGTCACGAAGAAGAATTTAAAGCAGGTTAACACACTTCAATCAAAATTAAAGAATTTCAAATTTATTTCATAAAATTTTAGGTACCAAAGAAATGGCAATTGGTTTCTTAAAATATGTTGACCAAAATTATAAAGAAGAGCTGAACATTTTGCTAAATGAAATTAGAACTGATTTGGCCAGCACAATAAAAACATGCTTGGTTTAGACACGATAGTTTAGTTTTAAAAAACTCTGTTATTTGATTCAAATTTTGATTTCCTTTGTTCCATTAAATATTTTTTGATTAAAAATAAAGATTCATTATTTAAAATGTTATTTAAATTATTATAAGTCTATTCAAGCTCTAAAAATGAACTATTAGTATTCCGATGTTTCTTTGTAAATTTTGATTAAAATGATTCATAGTTTAAGACTGTGCTCTTTTTAATTTTGAGGAACTTTTAACGACTCTTTATGAAAATTCATGGAAATTCTATTCTAAAGATTTTATGGAAATTTCAGAAATTCATACATTTTTCATATGTATTTTATAAAAGCAGCATTTGTTTTACAAAATAATTGCGTATTGTATAGTGTATAAAGTTAAACTGTATAATGGGTAAAATTACATCATTTTACGTAATTTTACGTCAGAAAATGTAAGCTTACATAATATTACATCATTTCTTGTATGTAAGAAAATTTAAGATAATATAATCTTACGTAATTTTATGTAATATTACACTAGTTTAGTACTTTTTCTTACAATAAGTCCTCTTACAATGTAATAATATGTAATTATCTGTCATATTTTTTAAGTAATGTAAATATTAGGAAAGTATCCATATTTTTTTTAAAAATTCAAATTTTTATTAATTTTTCACTTTTTCCTCTAAAATTCAGTTTTTTTTGGCCGTAAGCGTTTTTGACGAAACTTACTTAAACAAGTGTAATTTTACGTAAAATTACGTAAGATTATGTTATCTTACCCATTATACAGTTTAACATTAAACACTGTAATTATAATTTTTTAAGTTATAAAAAACGCGTGATTCTAATTTAGGAAAAAACACTCAAAATATTTTTGTTAAAATTCTGTTTAATACTCTGAAAAAAATTCTAAAATTCTCACTAATAATTGAATAAAATAATTGTATAATTTGTAAAAAATAATAAAGAAAATAAAAAAATTTTTATTTTTTTTCTAAATATAAAACGATCGACGCGTTTCGACCAAAAGTGACCTTCTTCAGGATCTAAATTCTGAGAATAATTCTGATTAGGTTTTAAAAAATTTTAAAATTTAAAAAAGACGCTTTTCTTCAAAAGAATACAAAAATATATTATGAAAATTTTTTATAAATCAAAGATTAAGAATTAAGATTTCAAGAAAATGAAAAATAAAAGAGAAATTTTTTAAAAATTTTTTTAATTTTCTCTAATTTGCAAAACAGTGTACAATTATTTTGAAAAATAAGCAAAACTTAGAGTTTTTATAAATTCAATTTTTGGTATTTTTTTATTTAAAAAAGGAATTTGAAATTTTAGAAAAATATTTATCAACTCATTGTTATTTGAATTTTATTTATAAATTAAATTAAGATTTTTTTTAGAGTAAAAAAATTTTGTATTATTCATAATAGATGGTTATTTTGGTTAAAAAAGATTAAAAATTTTCATGTTGAAATAATTAGAAATAAAGAAGACTTAAAAAACAATTGCCTTCTTATCCAGGAGTACGTTTATAAATCTTTAAACTATTTCAAATACATTTGAATTTATTTTTAATTTGAATACTTAGCTGTTATAATAAAAAATATTTTTCTTTGTTTTCAAATATAAAGAACTGTTAATGTTTTGCTTTATATTACTCATCAAGCTTTGAACATATCTTTCCATTTGAGAATTTTCATGCTTTAAATTTTCGTTTATTTTTAGCAGTGCTTCGTATTTTAAATCTAAATTTTGATAACTTTTTCTTAGATCGGAAAATTCAGTATTTCTCAAATCAAAAATACGATTATTTTTTTCAAACAAACTCGATTTTAAATTCAAAGAATAATTTTCTTTCTTTAATCTTTCGATCTCATGAGTTAAATTTTGATGATCAGCTTTAAACTTGTTATTTTTTATCTCCAAATCTCTTAATCGCTGTTCACAATTGAATTTTTGTTTGACCAAATCTTGCACTTGGTCCATCAAATTTTGGACCAGCTCCTTAAAATAAGTTCTCATCTCTTCAAACGATTTATCTTTTATTTTTTTAATCTCATTTATTTGACTATTTTTAACTTCACTTATTTCATGTATTGCGTTGCGAGTTATCAAAGAAAAATTTTCCCTTTCATTGCTAAATCTTTGCTCACAAGCATTTTGAATTCCGTTTACTGTGTTTGCATACTCGTTTTGTAAATTAGATATCCTTACTTCATTTTCAAGAGTTAAATTTTTAATAGCATCATCTAAATTCAATCTGTCTTCATTTAATTTAATAATTGATTCACGAATTCCATTCAGATATACATCTCTTTCCTGCAGACTGAGTTTAAAATTTATCTTTGACTTAGTATTTAGTTCAAGTTTTAGATTATTAATCTTCAAGTCTCGCTCTCCAATTAAATATTTAATTTTTTTGTGTAAATTTGAAATTTCTTTTTGATGTGTTTCTTCAAATTTTAAAAGCTTATCCTCAGCTTCAAAAAGCTTTAGTTTAAGTTGGTCATAGCGGTCTTTTTCAATTTGTCGAATTTTCATCAATTTGTCTCTCTCCAATTGAAAACAACATCTTGACTCCTTTTCTCTATCATAAAGCTCAGTTAGAGTTTTAATATATTCTTCTTGATCAACTTGGTTCGAGCTTTCAATATTCGGACTCTGCTTCTTTTTTGGTTTGCTTTTCTTTTTGGTATTTTTAATTTGGATATCACTTTTATTCTCATTTTTTTGATTTTGTTCCTCCATTTTTTTTAAATTCAAGCTATCCAGAATTTATTTTTGAATAAGAATGAAAATGCGCTAAATTTTAATTGTCAAATATTTATTGGTTTCAAATGTTTTGTAAAAACACTAACAATATAGAATAAAGTTGAACAGTGCCTGTTCTAAACAATTGAAATTAGAAAAAAAAAGATATAAAATTGCTTAGTTATTAATTAAATTTAATTAAAAAAAACATAATTCAGTTCATTATTTAAATTGACGTTCATAAGCACTTTGATTAGTTTTGATTTACTTATAGATTATTTTTATTCGTATTTATTTTATTTATTTATTTACTTTAAAGGTTAAAGTAAAAAAATATTTAACCAATTATTAAATTTTGTTGTAGTTATAATGTAATAATAATGTAGCAGTAAGAACTGACCTATCGGGAGTTGGGAAACACGTAGCCCGAGTCCGGGATTGTATTTGTGAGAAACTTTATTCTTGCTTTGTAAAATATGGAACAAGGAACAAAATAAAAAATTTTAAAATTAAATAACTTTTTACTGTGATTCTAAAAATTGTTCTACAAAATGCATCAGCTGATAAAACTCTGTGCCATTCAAAATAAATCTTTGCAAAAGCTCTGCAAGTCTAAATACTAAATTTATTAAAAAATCATTAAAATTAAATTGGAGTGACTAAATTTGGGTGGTACTAAGTTTTATCAGCTGATACATTTTGCAAAACAATTTTTAGAATCAAAGTAAAAAAGTTAATTCATTTTAAAATTTTTTTTTGTTCTTTGTTCCAAAATTCACAATGCCCGTTTTTCTTTAAATACAATTTTTGTTTATCTCTCTTCTTAATTTTAAAAAGTGTATTCTCTAGCAATATAATTGTTACTAAGGCATCTATTGGCAAAATGTAAGTAATTTTACATTTTTACATTTTCATACTTAAATATTTTCCATTTTTTTGTGTAATATATCCAAAAATTTTTATTTTGTCGAGATCAAAATTTGAATTAAGAAAATCTTGGGAAATTTTCGGGTGATAATAATTTTCAAAATTATTTTGAAAAATTAAATTATCAAAATATTTTATAATAGAGTTTCGAATTAATCTTAGCAATACTTTAAAAATAATGCCCATCCGAAAGTATCTAAACTTTTCAACAATTCTAATTTTCGTCAGGAAAAAAAAATATATAAATTATTAAGAATTACTACCTAATGTAAAATTAAAAAAGTCCATTATATGCTAAAATTCAAAAACTGCATTATAATGCATATCATTCTTTGCTTTGTTTTGTGGTTTAAGAAATTTTAGGACAATTAAATAGTTCTACATCAAATGAATTTGGCACTATGATTGCATAGAAAATTTGAATTTTGATTTGGTATAGAATGATATTTTAAAGAGAATCGGTAGCGGCACTTGAAAGAAACATGTAAATTTTTTAAATATTTTTGAGAAAATTGTTAATAAAATTTTTAATAAAAAATCACTTTTTTAAATTAAACTAAACATTTAAATTTCAGAAAAAATTAATTTCGGTCTGCTTTGTTAAAATTTTTTCATTATTTGTAGTTTTGAATTATCACGAAATAAAGGCAATTTTGCATTGTAATTAATTAAATTAAAGTAAAAAATCACATAAGAAATTTATGAAAAAATTTTCAATCAAAAAGGAGTCTAGAAAAAATTGACATAAATCTCTCTTTTCAAAAAATTATTACTTTTCCCAATTGAAAAATTTAATTTTGATTGATGTGGTCAAATAATTTTTTTTTATACTTCTGACTCAAATTGAATAAACTTTTTTTCTTGAAAATAATAAATAAAATGTTTTACTTAGTTATTTTTGTTTTTAATTTAGAAGTTGAACAAAAAGGTTTTATTTTTAATTGCCTCAAGCAGATTTCCCAATTAGTTTTCTGCTAAAGGTAATCTTAAGAAAAATCCTTTAATTTTAATTTTATTTAAAAAAAATCATTTCCGCAAAATAAAATAATTGTGTTTTTTTAAAAAAATAAAAGGGAAATAAATATCACTGCAAAGCAAATTCCTCATCTAAAAGTGTTTTGATGCCTAAACACATCGAATTAACCAGATCAAATTCGGATTTTCCGATTCTAACTTTATTTGAAATGTCATATATTCCACCTTCAGACTCGCTGTTTTCTCCATGTACCCCCCTAGGCTGTAAATCCAACGATTCACACAATTCTCTTAGCCTGCCGGATGCAGCCAATTTTGGAAGCTTTACGTGAACAGACGCCCTTAAACCGGTTCCAATATTTGTCGGACAAAAAGTCAAATAACCGAACTTGTCATGATGAACAAATTTTACAGTTTGCTCTATTGTGTTGATACCTTTAACCAGTCGAGCGTACACCTGTTTAATATTGTTACCTTTTTGAATTGAAATTATTCTTACATGGTCTTCTTCATTAATCCAGACGACAAATGTTCGTTTTCGGTTGATAAAAATTCCTCGATTCAAAGGCCAATCTGTGTAGCCACCAGCACTATTCAAATATTTGTCATCAGCATCTGAAAAAAGGTAATGGGTCTCAATCAAATGATCTCTTTCTTGGTAACTTAGCTCAGAAAGCTCGAAAAAATCACCATACAGCTCGCCTTGTAAATTCCTAAATGATTCAACCATTTCATCTTTTATTTGTTCACGAGTATCCCGATTCAACTTGGGACCCATTGGAAAGCCTTCCAGTGTTCTTCCCACTCGGATTCGACTCGAAATAATCGAATCAGCATATTTTTCTTCAAAATCGGGCAATTCATTCGGATCGCCAAAGTCATGCACAGATTTGAGTGAATAAACATCTACTTTGTGGTAATCACTAATAACCGGCCAAAATATTTCCGGAAATGTGTCATAGCATTCCGGGTCAGGCGCATACAAACCTACTGAGCTTGACGGATTTTCCACGGCTGATTTGACACAGTCGACCAAAGTAGTTCCATATCTAGTTGTTTTTTGTAGCCATAACCAGACATCTTTAGGTAAATATTTCTGGGCCATTGACTCTTTTCCGGTCTTGGTACGCAAGGCTTGTTTGTTCAAAAAGCTCTATGATTTTTTAACTTTATTATGTTCTTTATTTAAAAAAGCTAAATGTACCTGAGTTTTTTTTTTGTTCACTATCACTCGCATACTGTCCAAAGCATTGGATAAATTATCATTCCTGGCAGCTTGACCAAGTAACCATGGATTCTTTAGGGCTTGGTAAACATTTAGGCGTTTTTTTGGATCTACTTCCATTAACCTCGAAATGAAGTCTTTGGCATTCATGGAAAGGCTTTCGTAGCTAGGCAAATCAGTGTTAAAATAACCTTTTAATACTTTTTTGTACAATTCTTCATTATTTTCGCCTTTAAATGGCTCTTCTCCACAAAGACTTGAAATTAAAAATAGAAAAAAAGATATTTTTTTAAAATTATTGTACAGTAAATAGGCAAAAGCTCCTAGTGACCACATATCGCTGGCTGGATCTCCAACTTCATTTCGTAAAATTTCAGGAGCTAGACAGATAAATTTAAGAAAATTTACAACTAAATAAAAATGCATTTAGTCACAGATCATGTAATAAGTCAGTGAAGAAAATAATGACTTGATTTAAAAAAAAATAATTCAAAGCGCAAGTCATGTTTTCAAGATATATCCAAGATTAAGTTCTCTCTATAGGTTTTTTTGTTCATTTACACAAAAAGAACCAACTGATTTTACATGCCCCAAATACATGAAAAATTCAAAAAAGAAACTTTTTTATTTTAATTTAAAATTTGTTCGAAAGATCTATGTTCTAATTAAATTCTATTAAAGAAATATTATTGATAAAAATTAATAAAAATATTTTTTCAATAACATTTTTAACTAATTAATGTATTATCAATAAAACTTCTTGTATTAATTTATATTTTAAGGAATGAAAAAAATATTTTTTTTTAGATTATTTATTTTTTTTTATTTATATGTTTTCTGTAGTGAGCTAGAGCTCCTTCAGAATAGATTATTTGGTAAACTTAAATAATTGCCAATTATTTAAGTTATATCCTACGGTAGGATATGAAATAGCATGATTGGTCGCATAAATTTACTAAATAATTTAATATAAAAAGACAAAAAAAAACTAGATAATTGAAAAATTTTACAGGTTTATTTTTACTTGTATTTTTTTGATTTAATTAAGTTTAAGTCCCATGGGCAAACTGAATTAATTGAATTAAAAAAATTCCAAAATAGGTTTTAAAAAAATGATTTAAAAATTATTAAGATTTTTTGCCTCAAATTCAATTTATCATACACAATCAAGTAATTTTGATTATTTAACATGCTAAAGTCAAATAAATAAAATAAAAAGAGAACCATCAATGCCAATTTTGGCAATACAATAGATGCTAATGAGATTAGGATATTTTAGTGTTTAAAAAATGTTTAATGATATCACATTGGATAATCTTATCATTTTAAAACAGAAAATATTATAATAATTATTCAGCAAATCATGTGTTTATACTTTAGATAAAATTTGAAAAAAATCAAAAAAAAAATTATTTTATAATAAAAGCCATTAAAAATGCTGATTTTTATCTATTTATGCTATCTTTATTTGGATTCCTTATCTAACTAATTTGACTATAATAAACTAAGCTAAAAACAAGTTAACTAAAAATAAGCAAACTGAAATTTCAGCCTAAATTAGTTTAGTTAAGACTCATTATTTAAATTTTAATTTTTAAATTTACAATCGAATATTCGTGGTGCTTCTAGACTCACCATCAATAAAAAATATTTAAATAATTAAAATCAAAGTTCTGAAAAAAAAATTTGTAATTGAATAAAGGTATTTTTTTTAGTTCAAGTAACGACTTTGACAAGAAGTCAGATGACTTTTATGCAACTATCAAATTAGATAAAATTTTTACCACAATATTGGATATTTGAAACGATTGCATGTTTCAAGAGCTCGTTATCCAAAATCGGATAGAGAGCAATATCGGTTAGTTTGATCGAACTTTCATCGTTCAGGTCCTCGTAAACCAAATTTTCGGGTTTAATATTTCCATGGACTAAGTCCTCATCGTGAATATACTAAATTAAAAAATTAAATTTTTTATCAAATTTTTTATTTTTTTATTCACTCTAATGCCATTTAGAATTTGTTTCAAAATTTGTACAGCTTCTCTTTCTGTGAATGGTTTCATTTTAACAGTTCGCTCTAAAACTTCTCCTCCGATCATTAGTTCAGAAATAATATAGATATTATCAGTATCTTCAAAGATTTCTTTTATTCTCGTCTTGGAATATTTTTTTAATATCAAAGTATTAGATACCAAAATTTCATTAAACTTACAACATTTTGATGCTTTAATTTGAGTAAATGAGATGTTTCTTTGAGAGATACTTTTCGGTTTTTCTTGAAAATTTCAATTCAAAAAAAATTTTAAATTTTAAAAATTTTCATACATTTTTCGCTATAATCTTAACACAACAAAACGTATTTTGACCTCTTGGTTTACATTTTAGATTAGTCCCGAACGGACCACTAGAAAGTTCTTCAATAACTTCATATTGTTCATCAAATGGAACATCTTTAACGCTCTCTTGAACCCAATAATCCATTTTACTTTCTAACTTGCTGGATTTTGTATCAGGCATTCTTAATTTTTAAATTATCTAAAAAACAGGAAATTCATAAACAATTCATCCAACGCTAAACAAAATTAAAGCATAGTTACTTAACAATATCGTAAAGCACAGACGCAGTTCTAATATAATTTATTAATACAATATTTTGATATTTTTAATTCAGTTACCTAGTAAACAGACCTCCTCTTATGAATTTGAAAATTTTGCTTAATACAATAATTTTAGTTGATTTAATTTAAAAAAAAATTTAAATAAAGAAAAAAGATAGCTTTAAATTTTTTGGTTATCATTGCAGATTAAAAATTAAAGCATCAAAATTTAGGTTTTAATGGCAGCAATCAGAGCAGATTTTTTACATCATTAATTAAGTTAAGAATTTGAAACATGTCAACTAAATAATCAAAGGCCGATATTTTTTATTTGTAAAGTACTAAAGGAGTCCAAAAAAAGCTTTAGATAAAATATGCTTTTTTGGTATAATAAACTTTCATGTTTGTAAAAAATATGAAAAAAAAGTCATTTTATCTTGGTATCATTTCAGAAAAATATTCAGCATAAGGTTCAGGAAATGCAAAACGTCCACGCTATCTTAGGATTCGATTTTCGACCTCAAATTCGTAATCTGCATATGTAAAAACCCCAGAATGCCAATTTTTAGGAGGGGGTTAAAAAAAAATTTTCCGCTACAGGAGCTTTTAATTGTCAAAAGTATGCTTCGGTCCGATGAGAATATCTTTTGAAAACATATACAAAAGATACAAAAATCCAAACCATCTTGATGACAATAATTACTTAATGATCAATAATTTTTTTTCTTCCAAAAAAAAATTTAGTCTCGAGATTTTTTTAAAAAAAACCGAAATTTTACCCATTTTTTTGTTTTTTTGTATCTAGTCCCAGGGGATCCCTTGACTTCAAATGAGATATACAAATTCTGAAACTAAAGAAAATTCTGAACAAATTGTAGGTTTTACTTTTTTTATTTTCTCTTTTATTTCTCTTTAAAAAAATGTTCAAAATGAGGCATTTTTAAAAAAAATTGAAAAAAATAAAGTTTTTTGAAGTTTTTAATCAAAATTTGTATATGTTTAAGTTTTACTTTTATAAAAAAAATATAAGTTTTTAAAAAAATTTTAAGTAAATGAGTTATCTCGTTATTTTCCAAAAAAAATTAATATTAATTTACTAAAGGTAATGCAATTGTATATTTCATCAATTCAAAGGATTGTTTGAAATTCTCAAATGTTCTTTAACTTTTTATTTTGAATGACCTGAAAAATACAGTACATTTCTAAACAAAGTTAACAGTGTTTCGAAACATTGCTTAAGCAGTGTTTATGAGCGGTTTAAGCAGCGTTTATGAGCGGTTTAAGTAATGTTTAAGTTAGTTTAAACTTTTTAATAGAAAATGATGGGGCAATGTTTAAAACAGTTTAAGCAGTGTTTATGAGCGGTTTAAGCAGGGTTTAAGAGCAGCTTTTAAACTGCTTAAGCAGCCTGTTAACTTTGTTTAGAAATGTACTGTAAGTTTTTAATATTTGACCATTGTCAGCACCATTTTCGTAGCCTATTACTGATCTCCAAAATCTTTTGATTAATTTTTTATAAATCTTTTTTTATTCAAAATAGTTCATTGATTCTTTAAAAAGGATTTTCATTTTCATTCGAGGCTGTTCAAAAATGACCAAAAAAGATTGATTTCTTGCAAATATTTGAAAAAAATTTACCTTTTTCCTTCAATTTTTCATAAATAATTTTTCAATTTTTTACTGTATTTTATTTAAAATTAGCAAATTTTCGACAAAAAATTGGAAAAAATTAAAAATTAAATAAAAATGAATTTAAATAATTAGTATTTTGATAATAAAGAGAATTTTGGTAATTATTTATTAGAAAATCTTATAATTTGTTGAACGAACTAAAAGAATTGTTAACTAATGGAAAAGAAACCTTAAAAGTGAATTGGAAGCAAAACAAGTCATTTCAAAATTTCATAAGCCATTAATTATAATAAAATTTTCAAATGTTAACCCTCACCTAAAAATATAAAGATAATAAAAAAATTCAGTTGAAACTGACAATTTAAAAAGATAAAATAATAAAAATTATATTTGCAAGAGATAGTGATTTGGACAGCTCTGGTACTTAAGACGTAAAACGTTATACCTTATGAGTAACAAAGCTTTTTGATATCCGACCATATTACAATTAATGAGTTTTGACGAATTTTCAATGATCAGACAAGCCATAATCTAACTATGTATCCAATTTCATGAATATATACCACAACTCTCTTTGATTGAAATCATCTTCACTAAAACCCCATTAATAACAACTAACTAATTCATCATCTATAGTCACAATTTTTTTGCCGTATCTTTTTTTATTAAACTTAAAAATTTACGGCAACAAAAAATTGCATATCAAATTGTAATTCTTAATTTATTTTTTATTTCTTTCAAATTGATAACAATAAATTAATACTGGAAACTAAACATAACCTGACGGCTAGCGGCCGTGAAATTTCACGAAAATTGAAAGTTGACAGTCATGTTTATTGATTCCGTGAAATATTTATGTGTAAAAATAATTAACAATTAATTATTAATAATCACTTTGAATCTATAATAATTAACTGTTCATTGTTTCGAATAATATTTAAGTTTTTAAAAAAGGTAATATTTTTAATTTTGAGTTATAATACTTAAAAGATCCTCATCGTCGTTCATCATTTCTAAATTTAATTTTAAAGTCATTTAAATTCGTTTTAAAAAGAAAATTGCAACTTTTAATTGTTTTAGATTAATTCTATATTTTTTTTTACCTGATCGTCAAGTTTTTGTTTTTGAGATCCAAACAGGATAATTTAGAAAATAAGATCAACAAATAATTAAATTATACTGGCTTTGAAAAATATAATAACGAAAATGCTGTATGGAAAAATATGTCGAAAAATTCCCTAAACAAAAAGAAACCAAGTTTTTTTATTCTAGGCTAAATTTAATAAAGATTTTGTCATACATAAAATGGGGTCTAAATTTCAAAAATGTAGGAAATTTTAATTTAAATCTTTAGTTGAATCTATTTTGAATTTAACTTACCCACATCTTAATTTTTTCTCAGAAACTAAATTAAAAGAATAGAATGCAGGTAAACCAAGATTCAACATTTGGGTCTTTTCTAAAACTAAAATATGAAAATCTCTCCAAAATTTTACATCACGAGGCCTTAAATTACTAACAGTCACGTATCGACTTTTTGAGTTGTGAGAGATATGTTAAAGCAGGAGTGAATCATTCTTTCCTGAAGTGTTCACTATCTAAACACGCAGCACCTCCGATAACTCAATTTAATTTATTTTATAATTTTTATTCTAAATTTTATTTTAATTGAATTTACTTTAAATTTTATTTGATTCTATTTTGATTTTATTTGGTTTGTTTTTTTTTTTTTTTCTTAATCTGAAGGAGCTTTTGCTCGGTACAGATAAACAAATAAATAAATAAATAAATAAATAAAATTGCGTGACCAACATATAAAGGATTTAAATTCACAGCTAAATAATTTTGCAGAATTTTTACAGGCTCTTATATTTAATAATACATAATTTTTTAATTGTTATGCAATTTGAGAAATTGATTTCTTTTTATTTGCATGAAAGTTTAAAAAAAATTAATTGAGTACGACTTGATTTTTTTAAAAATTAAAAGCATTTTTTTAATTCATTTCCAGAAAATTTGTTGGTACGGTTTTACAATTAATCAATATATTAACTTTATAAGACTGGCAAGACTGGTAAGTCAGAATGAATTTGCAATCATCAAAGAAAAATTGTTAAAATCTAGTTCAAAATAAAATGTTTATTTACGTTGATTTTATAAAACTAAAGATTGTTTTTGATGCTAATCTTGATTTATCAATAAATTAAAATAAAATCTTTATAAATTAAAATAGTTTAAATTTATTGCTTGTAAAAGGGTTTTATCTTTTAAAATTTTGAAACAAAAGTATAGATAGCTTTTTGATATCGAATTTAAGACTTTTATGTTAGCATCATTTACCTTTATCAAATCACTAGATTATCAGATTTTTTTATAAAAATTTGAAAGTTTACTCTTTGTTTATATTTTTGGTCGATTTAAATAAAAATAAAAGTAAATCTTGAATCGAAATCAATTATTCTGCAAGTTTATAATTAAATCAAGCGATTTAGTTCTAAGAAAGTCTGAATTTTATAATAAAATTAGTCATTTTTTCGTTTAGAAATTATTATTAGTTATAAGAATATGAAAAATCAAAAATCCATGCATCAAATCTTTTTATTTTTTTGTTTAAAGTAAAACAAATAAAAAATTTCAAAAAAAAATCAATAAAATTTCATATTTTATTTTATCGTATAGTTATACTTAAAAATTGTTGCTAATTATAAATTCATTTTTTCATATTCTTCCACATCACATATTTTTCAACAAATATCAATTTGAAAATAAAAAAAAAAGACTAGATAGTTTCAATAGATATGCTCTTTTTAGTTTTTTTTTGTGGACTAGTCAGTCAAATTTCCTGTTTGGGCGAAATTATCTATGCTCTAAATGCGGGTGGCGATTCTTTCACCGATATCAATGGCATCAGATACCGCCGCGATTATTTAACTGATGGAGTTGCATCAGATTATGGCCGAAGTTTGGATATTAAACGAGTTTCGGGTCAAGATAAAATTCTATACCAAACTGAAAGATATTCATCCGAAACATTTAGCTATTCAATCTCGATACCATCAACCGATGCCGAGTATGTTTTATGGCTAAAGTTCAGTGAGGTCTGGTTCAATGCTCCTAATCTAAAAGTGTTTGATGTGGCCCTAAATGATGCAATTGTAGTTAAAGATCTTGACATTTTTGCCAATGTTGGTCGTGGAGTAGCACACGATGAAATAATTCCATTTCAAGTCAGAAAAAATAAACTAATTGTAGAGGGCAAAAGCTACCCATTCAATGGGGAAATAAAAGTCGAGTTCATTAAAGGTGATTTAGATAACCCAAAGGTGAATGCAATTATTGTTATGAAAGGAACACCAGATCGTAATCATTTTCTCTTATAATTAATAAAATTTATCAATAAATTTTAATAAAGAGGTGCCAAAGCTTCCTCCTTATGAGCCTGAACAGCAGGAAGAAGATGACGACGAGTTAGAGAGTGAATTGGATGAGTCGTTTGATAACGAGGAAGAATCTGAACAAATAAATGCTAGGAGACAAATGAGACAGGTTCAAGAGGAACAAGAGACGATAAAGAAACCAAGCAAAAAAAAGGTTTATGAATTTGATGAAGAAGTCGAAGATCCGTATGCAAAAGATGAATCAAGCTATTTAATACCAATTCTTGTTACACTTGGTGCCTTTATTCCAATTTTGTTCTGTTTATGCAAACTAAAATGATTGTTTTTTAGTTAAGCCTTTTCCAATAGGTTAGAATAAGCCTTTATTTTAATACAATCATTTTATTTGGTGTCTTTAATTTACATGTTTGAAAGCAAAAATCAAATTAAAATTTTTTTTAGACAAATATTTCGAAATAAATTTTAATCAGTCTAACTTTTTTTAAATAAAAACAATTTGCTATAGAAAATAAAGTCAATTTTAATTTTAATTTTCTTAGCTGTTTAAAAACGAAAAAACTATGAAAATATTGTAAATCTTTGCTTATTTTAAAAATTAATTAAAATATTGCCATATAGTTATTTCAAATAACTATCTATATAAAACTATAAAATTCCCTAAACAACTCGATTTTTTCTTGGAGATATCCGTAAAATTACGCTAATTACAAGAATTTAAAAAATACAGTTATCGTAGCACCACTTTAAATCATTCAACATGCTTCGTGAACTAGGTGCTGTATACGATTCTCAAGACTGTTCGGATTCTAAATGTCCTCAATGGCAACATGATAAAAAATTAAATAATTATGAAGTCTCTGGTCACATCACTATTAAAAATGGTTTCAGAATTAATAAAATTGTCTACTAAATTATGCCATTGTAGACAAATTGAATTCAATTTTAGAGATAGTTAAAATAATGGCAACTAATTGTGACCAGTGCTAGTCACCAACTAAGAAAAATGAAATTGGTCATATGTCTGACAAAAATTCTCGAAAATATAGCATAAGTTATGTTACATTAAAATTTCATGACAGAATATCTACAGAAGCTGATTTAAGATGTGTCAGCTGATAGAATTTTCAGAACTAATTTTTGACTTAATGAAAAAGTTTATTTATTCTTTTAATATTTGTTCTGTTTTTTTTGTACCAAAGTTCACAACGACCAAAAATGTTATTTATTAAAATTTTTTAAAAATATGCTAAAATTTTATTTTAAACCAAATCTGGAAAAAAAATTTTGAAGATTTTTTATTAAAAATGAAAAATAAATTTACTAGCTTAAATCTGTTAAAAAAAAAGATTTTACATAAATTAATTTTTTTTATTAATTAATTAAATTTTTTGGCAAATGTTGAGTTTCAAACGTTTTATTGATTAAAAATTATTGATTTGAGAATTAAATCTAATTGTACAATAATTGTTATTAAAATATAAAGCAAGAATTGTCAGACATATCGTAAATTGCTACAAAAATATAAATTATAAATTATAAACTAGTTATATTATTAAACAAGATAGAGACTAGCTATGTTAACAAAAAAATTTCGTTAAATTATTTTATTCAACAAAACAAAACATATATTTGTTTATTTTAATTATGTTTTGTTTGATTTAATAAATTGGTTGAATAAATTTGTTCATTTTTTATTTAATTTGTTGGGAATTTACAAAATTAGTTATATTAAATTATTGTAAGTCAATAAGATTTAAACTGTTCGAAATTCAAATTTATTATTACAAACACAGATTAAATCAGAAAAAAAATATCGTTTACGTTAATTAACGGTAGTTAACGAGGTTAACGATATTAAAATTTTTAATTTTTTAAATAAATTATTAAATTAAATTTTTAATTTATAAATGTTGGTCAAAAAAACGTTAATGATGATAACTATTTTATGATTCAGGTATAAAATTGTACAAAATGATTTAAAATTAAATTTCTTAAAAAATTTTTTGTTTTTTAAAATCGTTAAATTTTTCCGTTGAATAACGTTTTTTCAAAAAACAGAAGCATGCCCCGCTGTTTAAAAATTTTTTTTATAAAATTAGTTTTTATCGATGAACATCGATGTTAAATACAAAATTGTTTGACTGGAAAGTTTTCAGTTATTCTAATTAATTTAACTATTTAAATTTTTTCTATGTTAAATTTTATCTTATTTTTATTTTAATTTTAAACCGAAGGAGCTTTAGCTCTGAACTGTACAGATAAACAATTATATATAAAAAATAAATTCGAATGCTAAAATTTGATAATTTAATTTGATAAATAAAAGCACTTCATTTTTCAGACTTAGACAGATGATTTCAGTGATCAACTATTCTTTCATACAATTTCACTTTTTGGAGAAATTTTTTTTATTGAGAATTTTTTAATTTTTAAATATTTTTTTCTTAAGTTTTCATGTGTGTTCAAAGCTAATTAATCAATGGCCAACTAAAATAGGGTCATATTTAATTTTAAAATCGTCTACGGAGTCATTAATATTCTAGACATAGCATCGATACAATAATAAAAATTCATTTTTTTTTATTTTTGAGTTACCTAGGAGATTTATTTTGAGTGTGAAGGTAGTTTTTTATTATTCAAATGTACTAAGCATATTTCTTAATTTTAACTTTTATTTTAGATAAATCAAACTAATTTTTACTTTAATTTAATGAAATTTATCTAACTTTTCAAAAAAATGACTGATATCTATAAAAACTACATTGCCTCTCTTGAAATCGAACCCTCAAGAGCAAATTTTTCCGCATATAACGACAAAGTAAATAAATTAAAAAAAAAAGAAGGAATTAAAAGTTTTAAAATTTAAAGAATTTTTCCCAATTGGTAAAAACCACTTTGTCAAATGCAGCAAACAGTGAGGATTTCTACGAGAGATTAGTCAATTTAAAGAATGAACAAAAAAAAACCCTTCTTTACACGGAAGAATTATATAATCAAAAGCAATTGCTAAAAGAGACAATTCAAAAAAGTGAGCTAAATTTAAATGAAATAAAATCAGCGACATATCCACCGCCAAGAGATGAAAATTATAAGTTTAATCTTAACACAGTGAGCGCTTATGAAAATAAGTTGACAAACCAAATCGAAAATGAAATAAAAGAATTTACTAAAGTCGAGTCAAAGCCACCACTTCCCAAACAAAGCACTGTTAATTTTCAAGAAGCACTAACTAAGAGTTTGTATAGCGGTGAAAAACTTGATGAAAAAACTCACGAGCTCATTAGTGAAGACTTGAAACGAATTGAGAAAATATGGGAAAATTTTAAAATAGAAGAAGAACTAAATCCGAACAAAAAAAGTATTGATTTTAATAGAAAATTCGAAAAACGTGTCAAAAAAGATTCTAAAAATTCAAAAAAAAAACAAATTGAATGGGTACCTAAATTGACTGTGCCTGAACCGTTTTCAATGACCATTCGTGAAAAAATAAAGTCAGAACAAAGGAAAATACAAACTCGCGAAACTCAGGATGAAAGAGAAAAACGCATTGAAGCAGAGCTTAGAGAATGCAGCAAGCAATTTCGTGCTCAGCCAGTTCCCGCACATGTCACAGTGCCATTATATGAAAAGATAAAAAATGAAGAAGAACTAAGAAAATTGAGATTGAAAAAAATGAGTAAAGAATATATGGACAAAGTTTGCAAACCATTTAATCTTACTGAACCAAAAAAAAAAGAAAAAGAACGTAGACATTCGTACAGTGAGGGACAGAGTGAGTTTAATGCCCAACCTCTGCCAGACTTCTATTTTGATGAAGAATTGGACGAAAAGTATGCATGGAATTTTTTATTTTTAATGTATTGACTTTATTTTTTTCAGGGTAAAGGAACTGGAATTGTATAAACAATTAAAAAGTCAAATAAGAGCCATTGAACTTCTTAAACAAAGCAAGCTTCCTACTAATATGCAATTGCAAGAGGAGAAGAAAAAATTGGAACAAGAAAGAGCCCAGATTTATATCAAAGAAATGTCTAAATTACAGAAAAAAATTGACAAGTCACTAGAAAGACGGGTAAAGTCAGCAAATAAAGGAAAACCGTCAAGAAATTCACACGATGTTCCTGACCATAACGCTATGTACAAAAAATTTGTCATTGAGATGGAAATGAAGAAAACAGAAAATAGAAAAAACATAAAATCCGAGCCATTTGTTTTATTAACTGAAACAAGAACAAGGCCACCAAAAGAAGAAAAGTCAGCCCCAAAACGAAGCAATAGCATGTCTAGATTGAGTTAGTTTTCAGTTTGAAAATTTAAAAAAAATTATTCTTTTATTTATAAGATAAGAGCCTTTCAGCATCAATGGATGCTTTTCCAATTAAATATAATGAATCACATAAGCTAAGAGAGAGTCTTACCAAGTAACTTTAATGATTGAAATATTTAAAAATTTTGTGTAAATGATTTTTTTTTTTTAGGGAAAAAATTAATGACATGACTCGAAAGGAATTACAAAATGAGCATATTGAAAAGATGAAAAAATTAAAGCAAAAAAAATTACATGATCAAATACAAGAAAAAATAAACTATGACCCAAAAGTTGTTAAGAAGAGCTTTGATCGCCATGCAAGAAAACTTAGGTATGTAAAAAAAAATATATTTTTTTGCTCATTTTTTAACTTTTTTATTCCAGACTTGATCAAAAAGCGATGGAAGAAGAATATGAAAAAGAAATAAACAATATGTATAAATCGATTGAAAATCGAAAACTACAATTTGAACAACTAGAAGAGGTTTGAAGCCAAAATTGTACTAGCTTGAATATATTTACTTTTTTTGTAGAAAAATTTGAGAAAAGCTATTGAAAAAAAATGCGAAGAAGCATTTAAACGTGCTGGTATCGAGCCAAATCAATTGTATGATACAAGGTAAGAATTTTTGGTAAAAATTTCATTAAAGATAATATTTTTAAATTAATAAAAGGTCTTCAACTAAAGTAGCTAGCTCGGCAGTCCAAAATCCGATCGATACCGAATGGATTAATGAATAGATGTCAAACTCTAATTCAGTTATTTTCAAAAATTTTATGCAAAATTAAATAAAGTATTTAAATATTTATCTTCTTAGTTATTAATTGATCTTAATAAAATAAATAAGATATGATTAGGTAAATAAATTTAAAAAATCACCAAATTCTAACAATTTCGAATATTCATTTTTATGTGGGACATAAATTCGAGAACTGCATCAAAAAAGTATCAAAAAACTAAAAATAACTTAAATTTAAAATTTTTCGTGAATATATAAGTAAAAACCTTAAGTACTATTTCTTGGTAGTACTTTTAACAAACATAAATTAAAATTCATTATTTTAGAAATATAATGATTTATTTACTTAAATGCAAGAAAATTACTGATAAGGATTACTCATTAATTTACTTAAAGGTAAAAAATTAAAAAGCAAAAATGAATGCAATATCTTTTAAACAATTTAGGCTGGAAAATTAAAAAATTTCATTAGAACATTTATTTAAAAAATAAAGTTTTAAAAATAAAAAAATGGTTTTAAAAAATTTGAATTATTATTGAAATTGAAATACTTGAAATATTGTGTTCGTTTGATACTGACTTACAGTTCTTTTCAAAAGAATTGTCATATGAAGTTTTTCGTATTTTTTACGTAGTACATTTAATGAAAATATGTCACGCAATATCAACTAAGAACATAAAAATTTGAAAAAAAATTAAAGCTTAAATAAAAAATCTATCACTTCTAGATTTGATTATTTCTTAAAAATTATTTGACATAAATTTCTTTCAAATTTAGTCGAAATAAAAATTTTTTTGTCAACTTTGCCGCAAAAAATAACCCAGTTATTCGAATATTTCATCCCTTTGCTTTGTATTTTATTTTTTTTTTTCAAAAATAAAATAAATTTGTGGTGAGATATTTTTAAACTCTTAATAATTTAAATATGATAGGTCCATTCAATTAAAATTTTATGATCAAAATATTTATTTTTTAATTGAAATATTTTATTTGATTAAATTATTATGAAATGAAATATAACTAATTTTAAAGGATTTAATTAAATCACCAAATTTCCGTGAACTTTTGGTTCAACATGCATTACTAATTCAAGAATAAAATCCAAAGTAGAATTTTGGTGCAATTTGAATTCTTCACTTAGGAGAGCTTTTTTACTCTTTAGATTTTCTTCTATATGACAGACATTTTGTTCTTGTCCACTTGAGTATTCCTTAAGAAGCTTACTGATTGTTTGCTCGTTTTGTTTGCGAAAATTTTCAATTTCGTTTGTCGACTCTTCTTTAGCTTTTTTCATTAGAACAATCTTTCTTTTCTTGGCTGCATCAACAACTGTACGAGCTCTTTTCTCAGCATCAGTTAACATTACTATACAGCTACCGTCACTACACGCAGTATTATTTTCTGTTTTCGTCATATTTAAAAAATTATTTGGTTTAAAAATTTTTTTTAAGATAAAATAAGATAAAATTATTTATTTGGTTTTATATCAAGTGAATGGCTATAAATTAAAATTTTAAGCTTCTGTAATCCAGTTTTTTTTTTAATTTTCTTAAAAGCCAAAAATCAAGTTTTCGAAGCCTATCTATTTTAACAGCTATAAAATAATTTATTAGAATTTAAAAATGATGTACAAGCTTAATTTAGTTTTTTATTTATAAAATTTGATATTGAAATTTTTTATATTGATATTAAAACTAGATTTAAAAAAGTAATAAATTTATATTCATTACCTGATAAAAAACAAAAATTATTCGCTGAAATCATCTGATACACTGAATGTATAAGCGAATACAATTAACAGAAACAATTATGGGAAAATGGTTGCTGTTTTCTTGCATATAAGTTAATAATAATAATAATAATAATAATATATATAAGCTACAACAAGACTAGCTTGCGAAGGTGGCCTACTAGGAGGAGATCTATGGTAGCTCCTTGTGCATAACACATAGAAAAATACTTTTAGAAGAAATAAAGTTTAATTTTTAGGTCAAAATAAGAGCTAAGATTACAAATAGAAAAAGCTGGAGTAATATGTAAAGTATGTATAGTATATGCATGGAAAAGTTCATTCATTTTGTTCTAAAATTTACAATACCAAAGTTTACAAAGGCTTACCATTAACAATTTTTTGGTCATTCAAAACCATCAAATTAATGAAAAGATAATATAAAAATTTAGTCGAATTGAAGTTTCAAATTTTAAGATCAAAACGATCATTTAGAATTTCAAAACCTATTTGATCTAATGATTTTGAAAATTTTTTTAAAAATAAATACTAAGCATTATTAGACATATTATGTTTAAAAATGGTCCATTATCATATTAACATCAAAATGATTGATCTTTAATTTATTTTTAAAGCAATCTAAAATTCAAAATAATTCAGATAAAGTTAACTCAAATTCATAAAATTTATATCCATCCATTCAAACTTTCATAATTTTAATTTCCTACTTAAATAAATTTGTGAAAAAATTATCAATTTTAAAACATTAAATTTTTTTGTATTTAAAAGTTTTTAATAAAATTAGTTAAAAGATTTTAAAATATCAAAGTTCAATAAAAAGGGATATTTTAGATTTTACATATGAAAATATAACTTTACATAACATGTCAAGTAATTGCTAATGAAAAAAATATTTTTTAATATTTTGATCTTTTGAAACTTAAATTTGCCAAAATTTAGCAAAATTTCTTTTTGAATATAACACGAATCAAAAAATTTTTTCGTTTATCTTATCTTAATTGCTTTGTTTTTACTATTTTGCATATTATTAATTTATGCAACTTAGTTTACTTAAATATTTATAAATTAAAACTTGCAAAAATTTCAATTTAGAGCGATAAATTTTAAAAAATTTACGTAAATTAGCGTAATTTGACATTTAATTATATTTAATTATTAAATTTTCGATTTTTTGAAACTACTTTATTTTAAAAAACAAAAAAATCCATTCAAATAAGGACATTGAAATATTTTCTTCTTGTTTCTTATAAATATAAGTTAATTTACTTGAATTTACCTAAAAATAAAGTATCAATTCATTATTGTTATTATAAAGTTAAGTTTAAAGTAAATATTTTTCTAAATATCATTGTCTTGATTGTTTGTTTTACTTATCAAATATCAATAGTATGTACTCTTTTTTCAAATTAATTTGTATTTAAAAATTCAGATCTATGAATCATTGGAAAACATTTAAGGGACCTAAACTTTCTATTAAAAGCAAGTTGACTACAATTATTTATATTGTCTGTTTGAAGTTTATCATTTTGTTGCTATTCTGACGCTTGATTTTAATGAAAATATTAATTTGAAAGAACTGCATAAGAATCAAAAAGAAAAAATTTTTATTGTAAATTTTTTCACAAAAGATCCAAATATATAGCTTTAAAAATTAATTAGATTAGTCACAACAGTTTTAAAGAAATTTCTCTTGATTGATATTCTTGCTAATCAAATGAAATGGAAATATTATTGTTGTATAATTTTCACACTAAAAATAAAATTTTATTTTTATGAACTTTAAAAATGTAAAAAAAATCTTGTGACTCTATCAAATAAAAAAAAAAATATCTTGATCACTCCAACAACCAAATTTAGATTAAAAATCATTCCATTTGGTATTATCTCATCCACAATATTGCCAACGAAAAGCTTGATAAAAAATTACTAATCACTTAAATTATTTTAATAATTATGTTGAAATAATGTTTAAAAGTAACTAATGTGATAAGAGCTAAAAATATTTTCTAATCATAGTATCCTTTGTAGAATATCTCCTCAAATATTTATATTTTTTATTGCTTAAATTAAAAATAATCAGTCCTTTCTTATCAATTATTTTTTTCTATTTAAATCTTATTCCAATTCACAAAACTTATTTTATAACACGATTTTTATTCTTACCTGAAAACAATACTAAAAATGGACAGAATGTTGCATAATCCTTATTCGGACCATTACCATAGTGCTCCAGTATCATCCACTCCTTATTGCGAGCCAATTCCAAATGGTCTTTGCGTTGGAAAACAAATTTACATTCGTGGTCAATTGTTGCCCAGTGCTGATTGGTATTAAATTATTTTTTCAATTTTCAATCCATTAATATAACCATTAAGGTTTTCATTCAATTTAATTGGAAACGGAAACCACATTTTGCATATTAATCCACGATTTAACCAAAATTGTGTAGTGAGAAATAGTAATTTTGGAGGATGGGGTCAAGAAGAAAGAGGTGGAGGCTTTCCTTTTCATCACAATCAAACTTTTGAAATTATAATCTTGGTCGAAGAAGATAAATACAGAGTATTTATTGTTCAAGTTAAATACTAGTCACTAATTTTGATTCTTTTAGATTGCAGTAAATGGCCACCATTTCTCTGATTACCAGCACCGAACATCGTTTGAGGAAGTTACACATTTAGAAATTAAAGGCGATTTGGAAATTCATAATATTACTTACTCGGGAGTAAGTTAAGAATAAAAAAAGAACAAAAATTTGTTTATTAAATTTTATTAATTAAGGGATATCATCCACACCATAAAAATATTAATCATCCAGTAAGCCTTTTGACTTAAATAAAAAAAAATTTCGATAAATGCAAATTTTTATGAAGCCAATTCCATTTTGCACAGATTTTCACTCAAAACTAGGTGGTTTAATCCAAATAATTGGAGATATTCCACATAACAGCGAACGATTTGATATCAATATTCAATCAGGAAATGGAAATCCATCAGATAACGTTCAGTTGCATTTTAATCCTCGATTTAATGATCCATATACTCCAGAACCAGTAGTTATTCGCACTAATAGACACGGTGGTGGCTGGGGTGGTGAAGAACGAGATGGTGCATCGCCATTCAGAAGAGGAATGCGATTCGAACTTTTGATTTTAATTGAAGATAGCGAATACAAAGTAAATTTTACTTTTATTTTTATTAGCATTTATTTTAATTCACACATTAATTTCGGATTTTAACTTCAGTTGATATTTTTATCTATTTTTTTGGATATTTTTAAAGAAAAAAAAATTCAAGATTTAAAATTTTAAATTAGTGATTTAAAAAAAATTATAATTTTTATAAATTTTAACCTAAAAAAATTAGATTGCTGTAAATGGACACCATTTTACTCAATTTCAACACCGCTCTCCATTTGAAGAAGCTAATCATCTATCAATCGGCGGAGATGTAAACATTCATTCAATAAACTTTTTTTAAATTCAAATTTAATCTATCAAAACAGATTAGAATATTTAATTATTTTATTCATTTAATTAAAATACAAATAAACAATTAGATTTAAATAAATCAGAAATTTAAACAAAAAGCAATTTTTGAAAAATAATTTTACATTAAAAAAAAAACTATCATTCTTGCAGTTCACCTCATATTCATTGGATAAGCTTGGGGTTGAAATGGATGAGCGTATCCTGGTGGATTCGGATAGCAAGGTTGCTGGAATCCAGGTTGTGGTACAAATTGGCTTGGATAATATCCCCCAGGCTGACCAGGATAAGGCGTTGGTCCTCCGGGATACGCATAACCAGGTCCTGGCACTATATATGATGCCCTTAAAAAATTATTAAATTTTTTAAAATTTTTCTTTGAACACATTTTATTTTTGTTGGAGACAGATTGGTTGCTAAAAATTTGTTACATTATTTTTAAATATTTAACTCACTGTGGTTGTTGGTTCCTTCCACAATCTTTACAACAGCAATAACCCAAAATGCACATCAAAGGTAAGCAAAGACAATCTGGATCTCCATCACAATCAGTATCGAAACATGGCTAAATTATTGAATTTTATGCGATAATTAAAAAATTCTGATTTATAACTTACGATGCACATTTTATGCTTAGTTAGATTGAATCAAAATTTCTTCTTTTATTTAATAAAATTAATAAGAAAGATTATTTTTGATATTTCTCTTCAAAAAGATTTAGAATTGGTTGTATTAACAATTTTTTTGGGTTATATATAAATGAATTTACGAATAGATTTTTTGATAAAAGTATAGGATTTAAAGAGGAATTTATAATTTATGATTTATCTTTAAAATATTGCTTAGCATATTTTTACTGTTATTTTTTTATATTATTTATTTATATTTATGAATTATGAAAATTTTATTTTAGTTTGATTTATTGTACTTTTTAGGGGATTTGGATTTTATCATTAAATTTTTCATTCTATCATTTAATTATAATCTTCATATTATAATTACAAAATTCGACTAGATTTTTCTTTGCTATGCCAAAATGTTAAGCTGCTATTTATTTAAGCTTTTACCAAACAAAAATCGTGATAGTATAAAAATCATTTTTTATGAAGAAATTTTTTAAGAGAATGTCTAACTGTGATATTTTATGATCTTATGTTTTAACAACATCATTAAATTATTTTAAAGTTATTTTCAATATCAAAAAATAAAGGCTTAAAATGATTAAGATAAGTTTTTTTTAAATTGAGATGAAAATTTTTTTAAAAATGAACAATTTAAAAAGATTTTTTATAAAGATTTGAAATGAGAGAGAACTATGAGGTTCGTTTGTTTTTTTAATAATTTGATCTCTGTAGAATTTTAGTAGTAAGAGTAAATTTGCTGACAAACTATTTGATAATGGCTGATCTTGTCGTTTTTAAAAAGCTTCCAATTTACCTTGTCCAAATCTTTACTAACACTTGATCAGATCTCCTCTTAATTTCCTTGTTCGCAGATCTATTATTCCGATTCAATCTTTCACTATAGCATTTATAAAGTAATGGAAATGAATTAAGTAATGTAAATTTTTAAAAACATTAATATACTTTGTTACTCTATATTGCACTAATTTTATTTGATAAATACATCTCAATAATTTTGGATTCCAAACCGGCAATGCAAACTCCAGATAAGGCCTAATGAAAGTTGGATAAAAAATAAACGCAAGATTTCGCAAGGGCTTACAGTAATAAAATATTCGATTAAGCATTCATTCGAAAATTTTATTTGAATGAATTTCCATTCGAACTAGTTATTCAAAATAATTTTTTATTCAAGGTTTAAATTTTCTTCCGTATACAAAATTCGATTTCATCTCTATGAAAATCCGTGCTATTCTTTTAGTAAATAAAGTTAATGTATTCAGAAATATAACCATTAGTGAATTTGCTTTAGTTACTTTTTCAACTAACGCGGTCAAAAATAAAGTAAAAAAAAAAATATTTTATTAATTCTATAAAACTATATTTTTAATCTAAATTATTTTGAGTTCACAAATTACTCTAAGAAATAAATGCTTTTTTAAAATTAACTAGAATATTCAAAATATTGACTTAAAAAATTTAAAACACTGATAAAGCATCATCTAATGACACATTTTCAGCAACCACATAAGTCTTTAGTTGCTCATCAAATTTTTCTAAAAAAATGTTTATTTTTTTTAATTTAACCTAATATATTTATAAAGAGATTTAAAATCTTTGTTCAAATGTCATAATAATTCGTATACAAATATACAATTTGAAAGTGATTATTCCATCGTAATGGATTACTAATAGCCATCAACTTGACTATTTTTTTTGAGACATTGGGATAAAATCAGAGTTTTTTAAAAGTCACAAGTCAAAAGTCAAGTCCAAGTCCGAACTTTTTAATTCTTTTTTTTTCAAAAGTCTGGACCAATAAAGCCTATATTTGGACTTTAACACTAACTAGGCCGCCTTAATAACTATCTGGAACGACAAATATTCAAATGTGTCGACAAATATGTATCAACAAATATGTACAGTAATGATCACGATCTAACCCTAATCGTTGCCGTGATCATCACAATATGGAACGATAAAAATTCAAGTATTAATAAAAAATTTAAAGTCCGGCTTGGAATTTAATTTGAAACTTTCAAATAACTCTGGATAAGATGAATTCGATCTATCTAAAGTGAAATGTAGTTCTGGTTCATTAAAATTTTCAGATAAATAGTTGAACTTACATTATTTTATTTTATTATATTATTTTTTTTAGAATTTGGATCAATATTTTTTAATAAATAATTGTTTTTGTTGGCATCTAAATAGAGATTATCTGATCATAAAATTCCAAAATAGCTGTAATTTAACTTTTCAGTTTTAAAATCATTGAACATCAAACAATTTAAAACAGGTATTAGAATTCTCAAAAGGGTAAAAAAAATGGATAATAATTGTTTGATACTTCTTTTTTGGTAAAAATCACTTAAATTAATTAAGGAATATCTCATTTAAAATCTGATAAAATAAAAATAGTATAAAAATTAAAAAATGGTTTCAGGTAAGGTTCTCCAAACGATAAACCGTAGTTTAGCTGAATAAATTTTTGGAATTTTTTAAAATTTGTTTTCTAAGGTAATTTTTTATGCTGAATACAAATTTTGAATTAGATTTTGTATAAGACTTATTATTTTGCTCTATTAAAAAATAGACTTGACTTTAATAAATTAGATTTCTTTTTATTGATAAAAAGTTTATTCAAATTGGCTATGGGAAAAATCATTGGCAAAAATAAATTTCATTAAAGATCATTTGAAATTTTTTAAATTAAATTTATTTTATTTTTAAACTGAAAAATTATTCCTTGAATTTTTCAGTTTTTTCAAACTCAATTTTGTTTAAAAATTGATTAGAATCAGATAAAATTTTATAGAATTTTGGGTTACGAAAAACTGAAAATAATGATTTTCTATTTTATTTTAATTAACAAGATTAAAACGACGATAAAATTAAAATATCTAGTTATCAATAGAAACAGAAGACGGCTCAGAATTTTTCTTTGATTTTTCCAATGACCAGCTGCAAATCTTCCATAAGCATTCTAAATTAATTAAATTTATAAATTTTTTTTATTTTCATCAATTTATTTTAAAATATTTACGTCTTCCACGCTTTGCTTTAGCAAAATCAATTGAAGGAATTAAATCTCTTGAATCCATTAAAGCAAATCTGTTTCTTAAATCTTGGATTCTTTCGTAATCATAAAAAGGATCCGTATCCATCATTGCCATATCAAAAGTGTCAAACGACCTTTGCTATATTAAAATTAAAATTTAAAGTATTTAGTTCTATTAAAATAATATAGTTTACATTATATGGAAGGTGTTCGTTTGATGGAAATGCATTGATTGTGACAAAAAGTCCAATAATCACCATTAAAGCTATTTCAGTCTTCATCTTAATTGTCGAGTTTATTTTTTTCTTCAAAATTGTTTAATTTTCTTTCTAAATTTCATTCCTATTTATACATATAAGCAAATTATAGTATATCTATATTTTTTTTTATTTAATTGACAGTCTTTTTCTTGTAGACTTGATGACGAAAATCAAAATTAAAGATTTTAACGTCGGTGGATTTTTAAAGAATAGCTGAAAATTTTAAAATTTTTAATTTTCCAACCGCAATCAGTAAAAAGATATAATCATCTATTTTGGTCTTAATTAAAGATTCAAAATTTGTATTATTATTTTTTTAAATATTTCTAATTAGAGTTTTCAGCGAGAAGAATAAAAAAATCTAATATTCAAGTCTTAACTATTATTTATTCAAAATTAATCAATTGGCTTTTTTGGAGAGCGATCTTCCATATAAATATTTTCTTCTTTGAGCCAACATATGATTATACATTAATGGAAACACTAGAACAAAAGTAAATAAAATGGATTTTATGAAACAGCATGAGTTTTACCTGGAAGGTACAAAGCGATCCAAATCCATAACAAGTAGAACATATCCAATGAAATGTTTAAGCTGTTCGGTAAAAAAAATGAATAATTCTTTCTTACACTCATTGGCTTTAAATAAACAGCGGCATTGGCTATCAAAATTGTTTCGGCCTAAATCAAATTTAAATTTTAAAGACCAAACTAGAAATATTAATCTGCTTTTTCATTATATTTAAAAATTCCAGATTTTTAAATAAAAGCAGACATAATGATTTTTTTTACCAGAGCTCCGATCGGATAAAGAATAATGAAAAGATTATATCTTAAAAAAAATTATATAAAAAAAATTAAGTTAAATTTTGTCCATGGTTACAAAATTACCTTAGCACTTTGAGAATAAAAGGCTCTGAGTTTAATAAATTAAAAACGTAATAAAAGTATCTGATGGTTTCTGAGATTGACCAAGCAAGATTTAACATAAACAAACCATAGGTTTTTGTACTCTTAAAATTTTAATTATCATCAATTCACTCTCTTTATTTAAAATCTTACAGATTGAAAAACATCAGCCACGGCCCAAATTACCAAAAATCGAATAAAAACTTGTGGAAAAACAACCACCGGGTTTGATGGTACAAGTCTAAAAGCAGCATGTAAAACTTCTAATCCAGCAGATGCTAGCAAGATTTTTAAATAATATCCAGTCTCAAGATATAAATTTTTAGAAATTAAGAAGTCATTTTTTGATTTCCAAGAAGAAATGGTTCTGGCTGTTAAAAATAGTGCATAAAACCATCTAAATGAATAAATTTTATAATTTTTTTTTTAAATATTTATTTTAAATTTCAAAATTTCAGAATCTTTGAAATTCAGTAAAAAACAATGCAAAAATAATAAAAAATCAAAATTTTTTTTCCAAATTTTCAAGTTATGTGAATGCAACATGGTGAAAAATACATAGCTAATAAAAATAGTTGACATAAAATATTTATAAACCAATTTCTTGGTAAATTTCTACAGATTTAACCTAAATTACATTTAATAAAGGCATTGTGAAAATTCATACAAAACTTCCATTACAAAAATAAAATTTTTTATTGCTTTTGTTCTATATATGTTCGAACCCTCGATCCTCTGCTTGCATGACTAACACACAAGCCATTCGGCTATATGTCTAGTAATGCTTAGTATTTTTTTTTTATTATCAAAATCATTAGATTAATTAATTTTAAAATTTTAAATGATCGATTTGATCTTTAAATTTGATCTGAAACTTCAATTTGCCTTTTCATTGCTAAGCTTGTGAAAATTCTGCAAAATATATTATAACTACATTGTTAATAAAATATAAATTACTATTTAGAGTAATATAAAAAAAAATCAATGGAATTTAACTTTTGCATTTCTCAATATAAATGCAGCAACATTGGTTCCAATTTTTGCACCGTAATTATTTTTATTTTCAAAACAAAAAAATTACCCGATTGCAGAAAAAAGATTGTATAATATCAGATAAAAATTAACAGCTGTTTTTTTTCTATTTTTCGATTCCATTACTTTCTTTAAATAAATAATTAATTAAATCTGATTGATTTAATTGTTGTGATTAGGTGCTGAAACCCAACCTAAATTATAATAATTAAGATCAAACTTGTTTAATTTTTATTTTAAAAATTTAGCTAGACAGAAATGTAATTTTTTTTATTTTGATTTTTTTCTTTTCTTTTTAATTATCTTTTTTTTCCTTTTTGGCAGGACCATTTAGCACTTTCTCACGTTGAGTCAACATATGCTTGTATAAAATTGGAAAAACTAAAATAAATTGGATTATTTAATTAAATTAATATACTAAGATAAATAAATTAACCTGGTATGTAGAGAAGCATTGTGATGACAAAAAAATAATAAATATCAAAAGAAATATTTAGTCTGTTCGGCAGTAAAAATGAGTATTTTTTTCTAATGCTTAAAGGTTGTAAATATTGTGTAGCATAGAACATGCAAATCAATTCACCCTTTAACAATCGATTATTGTAATTTTTAATTAATAATAAACTAAATATTTACAGTTACTCCAACAGGGTACAAAATGATAAAAAACGAATATCTTTAATAAAATATTAAATTAATTTTATTACTTTTTAAAGAAATCAATTTGCACCTGCACCATGTAATAAAGTAAGGAATTTTTCCAATTATATTCAAAGCGTAATAAGTATATCTTATTATTTCAGCAAATGACCATGCAATACAGATTACCAAAATTCCAACGCTATTTTTGGGCTTGAAAAAAAATAATTTATTGAATGCATTTTCAATATTAGTCTTACTGTCGAGAAAGGATAGCAAACAAACCAAACCACAGTAATCCTTGATAAAACTTGCACAAAAACTAGAACTGGGTTCGATCGAACTATGCCAAGGGCAGCATGGATCACTTCTAATAATGCCGCTGTTTGAAATATTTGAAGTAGTAACTCGTTATTTTTGTATAGATTTTTAGATGATAATACATCATTTTGACTTTTCCATCTAAGAGCTGTTTGCACAGTTACAAATAAAATCAAAGACCAACTTGAAATTAGTACATTTTCATATGAAAAGCTTTTTAAAATTTATCTCAAATTTTACCCGACAGTCAGCACCGAATTGTATAAAATAAGATAGTAATCGGAAAATCTGAGAGATTTTTGTTTGCTCGATTTATCCATTTTATTCTTTCTAAAACAAATTTAAATTTTTAATAAATTTTTTTTTTCACATTAATTAAATTGATCAGTCATAACCAACTGAGAAGCATTTTTAAATAAATAAAAAATTCATTTAAAAAATTTATTTATACATTTAGTAAATATTTGACGAATTCTTTAAGTAAAATTTTCGAGATCAAAACTTGTCGAGTATATAAATACCTTCAAATATATAGTTGTGCCTTAAACTAAATTTGCAATTAAAAAACTCTAAATGAGCATAAATTAGTGAAATTTTGGCAAAAGTTTATTTATTAAGTCTCGGTTTTTTAGCACGTTGTCTCTCTGAAATAGCTTGAATTTGGGTTGACAATTTTCCCTGTTCGGCTAAAACTTTAAGCAATTCAATGATAAATGGTAAATAATTGTGTTTTCGTCTAGCATTTTCTTTCTTTAAAAAATACACAATTAATAAAAATAAAATATCCAAAAACAAATTAATAAATTTATAAATTACCCTATATGCCACTCTTTTTCTTTCTTCATCTTCTATCAAGCTTTCCAGTTCTCTGATTCGGAAAGTCATCTCGTCCGATTCCATTGAGCTTATCTAACAAAAAAAATTTATTTTCTTATTTTTATTAATAGTTATTACCTGAGTTAGCAATTTAAGTTCTCGTTCGTAGAGCATTTTTCTATCAGAAACCAAAGCCATTAGATTGAAATGAATCTCACCTTCGCTGTATTTCATCATTCGCTTTTCTAAAATAGGCCGGACCTTATCAGTCCAATCGACCCCTAATGAATAAAAAAAATTACAAAAAAATTAAGATTAATTCGATCTTACCAGTTGGAATTTCACCAAGATCAATCGGAGCCTCTTTTAGACCATCCAGCTCGTAAAGTCTGTCTTTAATTGGCAAATAGGCAATGAAATGGAATGCATCCTCTTCTTTGGAAGGCGCTTTTTCTTCTATTTCAAATAATTGTTGCCTTTAAAATAAATAATTAGAAAAAAAATCTTCGAATACATTTAATACCTGGCAAAACTGTTGTGAACTTGTCTTATTACTTCCGAGTTTGACAAAGCCAAACCTTTGGTCTAAAAAAAAATAAAATGAAATTAAAAAATTTTTTAAAGCAAAAAAATCTTGCATCTGGATCGAAGTTGGAGACAAATTGTTTGAATTCAGTCAAATTAGTACCCAAATCAATATCCTCATGATTACAATTTAAGAGAACACTAATTAAAGCTTGAGTAGCGCATGCATTTTCAATGACTTGTTTAACAAAAACTATCTCATCCAGTCTTGAATCTTTAACATAAGTTCCATCTATGCCGGAATTTCCGATCCATTTAAAAAGAAATATCAATCCATGAATAGGTCTTTAATGCATAAATAAAAATACGGAGCAATCGATTTAGATAAATTACTTTAAATGTGAAAAAGATTCTGGGTCAAGAGAATAGAGTTCTTCGACTTGTACTCCTTTGACTCCTTCAAATAATATTTTGCTAAATTTTGAAAATTATTAATCATATTTTTTACCAAAGCCCCTGATCAATTCTGTAAACACACCGGGATCGCTTTCAATCAAGCACCAATTTCCTGCGCCGGCCATTACTTAATATTTCGAGTGGTTAATATGAACGCTCTTTTCAAACCTAAAAATAAAGTTAAGTTTTTTTACATAATTTTTATTTTTTTAATTTTTTGTTCAAATGTAGTTTTTCAAATTTCATTTATAATAAATGATTATTCAAATCGTGGTGAAATAAAGAGTCTCTAATTCAATTCAAAATTCATCCACAAATAACATTTACGAATGGAAAATTTTTTTAATTATTTAAGTAAAATTTTAAAACCAAATTTACTTAGTTTTACAATGTGATTTGAAATAAATATAATTATAGAAGTGAATAAAACAAAATTTGATACATAAACTGAAAAAAGAAAATTTAGTTTCTTGATCTGAATTGTGGTTGATAATAATATGAATACTTTTGATTTAAAACCAAGTTTTTGAAATAGAAAAAAATCCAATTCATATTTTTGGAATTATAGAATATTTATTTTTAATCAAAGATTTAAACTTAAAGATTTTATTTTAAAGGGCCTTGAGTAATATAACTCTGAGGCTGATAGCTGATAGCTGAAGTTATTGAATCGGTTAAATTAAAATAAACCTTTTTTATTAATTGACAAATCAACTATTTAAAATGAAATATCTTTTAGTAAAAAATATTTTAATTTAATTTTTTTATTTTACTTAAATTTTGTTACTTATCCTAAGCTTAAATAAAAATTTTGAAAATAACGGTTTTTAATTTGAAAATCTAACTTTAAAAATATTTTTTGAATCTCGATTAAAAAATAATGAAATTATTTAACAGCATTATTGTAATTTTAGAATGATAAATTTCTTTGATAAAAGCGTAAAACCTTGTAAACTACCCCATGGGGTTCTGGTCTTTGATTGGAATATTAAGTTAAAAAAAGTTTTTTTGGAAATAAATAAAATTAAAGTCGCTAAAATATCAAAATTATTTTATTTAGTTAAAAAATCGGTAATTTTAGATTGAGCTTTTAGTTTTTTTGCTTCTAATATAGTGTTGGCAATCGATTATCAATAATCGATTCAATAATCGACTAACTTTAAATCGACTATTTTTTTTTAGTCGATTATTTAATCGATTAAATTTTTTTAGTCGATTATTAAATCGATTTATTTTTTTTAATCGATTATTATTTCGATTAATTCTTTTTAGTTGATTATTAAATCGATTAATTTTTTTTAGTCGATTATTAAATCGATTAATTTTTTTTAGTCGACTTTTAAATCGATTAAATTTTTTTAGTCGATTATTAAATCGATTAATTTTTTTTAGTCGATTATTAAATCGATTAATTTTTATTAGTCGACTTTTAAATCGATTAAATTTTTTTAGTCGATTATTAAATCGATTATTTTTTTTTAGTCGACTTTTAAATCGACTAATTTTTTTTAGTCGACTATTAAATCGACTAATTTTTTTTAGTCGACTATTAAATCGATTAAATTTTTTTAGTCGACTATTAAATCGACTAATTTTTTTTAAGTCGATTATTATTTTAGTCGACTATTAAATCGAATTATTTTTATTTTGCTTTAAATCTATAATTCTAAATCAATTAAAAACCTTTTTTATTAAAAAATAATATTTTTTGCCCTCCTAAATTTTAATTTCGAGATAAATTAGAAGTATTATAGTCATCTAGAAAAAATAATTCGATTTAATAGTCGACTAAAATAATAATCGACTAAAAAAAATTAGTCGATTTAACAGTCAACTGAAAAAATTTAATCGATTTACTAGTCGATTAAAAAAATTGAGTCGATTTAAAAATCGATTAAGAACAATTAGTCGATTTAATAATCGATTTAAAAAAATTAGTTGATTTAATAATCGACTGAAAAAGTTTAATCGATTAAATAGTCGACTAAAAAAAAATAATCGATTTAATAATCGACTAAAAAAATTTAATCGATTTAAAAGTCGACTAAAAAAAATTAATCGATTTAATAATCGACTAAAAAAAATTAATCGATTTAATAATCGACTAAAAAAAATTAGTCGATTTAAAAGTCGACTAAAAAAAATTTAATCGATTTAATAATCGACTAAAAAAAATTAATCGATTTATTAAATTTGTCAATCGATTGGAGTCGATTGCCAACACTATTCTAATATTATAAAAAAAATTTAAAAAAAAATAATGAACAATTAAAGCTTATAAAGCAATTTTTGGCAAGGATTAAAATGTGATAAAAAAATTTACATAGTATAAGCTTATATTATTTTCAATTAATTCATTCAACGAGACTATATGATAAATAAAAAAAATCTGAGTTGTTTAAAAGTCCCAAAAAAAAGTCCAAGTCCGGGCTTTATAATTTTTTTTTAAAAAGTAGACTGAGGTAATATTTAAAATTATGTTTGTTAATTTAAAGGTTTTTTTAATTTTCTTTTTAAGCTAAGAGGTTTAAGTGAAAATGAAATTAAAAAATTGGAGTTATAAATTCAAATCTTAGGAACTGGGCTTATGGCTATTTACTCATTTACGGAAGGTCATGCCATTCTCCATAATTTTATAAGATATAAAAAGGATAAGAGTTAGCTTTTCACTTAAAATAAAAATTTTGATTCTATATACAAATTTTCTGAAACACTATTCATTGTCCACACCGTTTCATAAAAATGAATTATCTATTTCTTTTTGAGTTCAATACTATCGAAAATTATTAATTTTGTTAAATATTTTAAAATTCAAATTATTCATATTATTATTTATTTAGCAAATTTTACATGAATTTTGAAAAGATTCTGAAGAATGCTTTATATAGAAAACGAATTGAAAATTAAATTGAAAGATGGCTTATTAAATTTGAAGAAAGTTTTTATGAAAAATGAATAACTCAAAATTAAATTTATCGGTATAAATTTTATTCTGAATAATCAAATGATGTATTGCATTCTGAAAATTTTTTTCTGATTAATTTAGAATAGAAAACAATATTTTTATACAATTTCTTTTAGAATTAAATAAGCAATCGAAGTAAAGCTTATAAAAAATTTTCTTTTTAATTTATTAACTTAAAGGTTTTCTAAAAACATGATTAATTTTTTTTTATATAAACTATTATATAATTGTTGATATCTTTTATTTGAATATTTATTGTTTTTTTCTAAATTTCGAAATGTTGTTCATAAATGTGACTAGTTGAAATATTTTTTTAGACTTATAATAAATCGAAACCGATTTAAAGGCAAGAAAAATTGGGTCTTGTACCATTCGTGGACAATTGTCCATGGACAACGATATATGTCTGTTTGGTGGACAATTTTTTTTGAAAACTGTCCAGGTGTTTTTACAATTTGTCCACTAATTATTCAAATTGTCCACGAATTTTTTAAATTGCCCAGGTAATTTAACACTTATTTTTTTCTTCGAAAAATTGTCCACCAAACAGACATATATCGTTGTCCATGGACAATTGTCCACGAATGGTACAAGACCCGAAAAATTATTAATTTTAAAATTTTATATTTTATTATGAATATATGCTGGACTATTAAGTTGATATAATATTTAAGTATTTAAACTGTAATTTAATATTAAATTTTTAGTTATAATTTTAAATATTTTTAAATAGTGTCGATCAATAATCATTCAATAAGATTTGTTTTCAATCGAAATAAAAAGCTCTTTTTAAAAGCCTGCCAGTTTTTTAATTAAATAATTAACAGAATTAGCAAAATCGCTGAACGACGTACAATCTTAAATGATCAACAGGAATCTAAAAATAATTAGATAAAAACAAGCTTTTTCTAAACTGAAAAAAAAAGCATTTCCTTTCTATTTTTTCTAAAATTAATCATTATCATAGGCATTTTCATAATTGAACTAGAAAAATATTTTAGCACAGTAAGCTAGATCAAAAAAAGAGATTAAAAAGGTAAAATGTTTTTGATTTAACATTTTTAATTATTGAGTATATAATTTTACGAAATCTTGACATAACACTTGTTTAGAAGAAAGTTGATTTTAAATTTAAACCATTAATTATAAAAAATCCGAGGAAAAATCATTTTTATTTGAAGTTTCGAGGATTCTTTAATATGATTGAATAATAATGACTGAATTAAGCATCAATTAATGAGTAATCTTTTTTCATTTTTTTCAAAATTATTGGAAAAATAAAAATTCAATAGCGTCTTTAAATTAATTTCAAAAATATCTTTTTTTAGTTTATATCTTTTTTATCAATCTTTTAATTTTACCTTTTTTTACAAATTTTATACTATTTCTATCAATAAGTTATGATCTTTATTTATATAAAAAAAGAATTTTAAATATTTAGATTTTATGATTTTGAGGAATCTCTTTTCATTTTTTATTGAAACTTAAAAGGCTTTAATTTTCAAAAACCTTCTATGTCAAACTAGTTATTTTAAACATAAACCGAACTAAAAGACAAAATGTGAGTTAGTGTTTTTCTGTCTTTATATTGTAGTTAGAATTTTGATAATTTGGAAAAAGAAATATTTTTTTTAAGATGAATTAATCATTATAGCAAATAATAGTTTTAAGTAAATATTTACTAATTGCTTTTATCAAATAATCCATGCTAATTTTAAAACAAGAGCATGCGGGACCAAGAAACATGCTCATGGCAAAAATTTCAATTTAGAAAAATAAATAATTTATTTTCAATTAAACTATTATATTCAAAGATATTTGGATGAAAGTTTCCTACAATTTTTTTTTAAATAAACTTTTCAAATGTAAAATAATAAGTATCTTTTCTAAATCCTGTTATATTTTTTATAATAAATGTCAATTTTAGTTTAAAGAATTGGGTTTAAATTTACTAATTTTTTTTATTATTATAAATTAAATTCTCACTAAATTTCAAGCATAATTTGCATCATTTGAACTATTCTAAGCTTTTATGATAATTTATTTTCAATGACTAGATTTTTTTATAGATTATTTATTTCGAAAGGTGAAAATTGTTTTTTTTTTAATAAAAAACTGATTTCGGTTCATTTAATCATTTTAAATTTTAAATTAAAAAATATAATTTGATTTTTATTTTAATTAGATTTTAGAACAATATATTTTTTCTCTTATTTCTTGTCTAAGAATATTATGCTTGGAAATACTTTTTTTTAAACATATTATAATTTAAAATCGGTAAATCAATTTACATGAACAATGACTGACTTTTACAAGAAATATTACGGTTATGAAGACAATATTAAACTAAAAGATGATGACATGCGGATTCTCCAAGAAGGCATGACTTTGAAAAAACTAAATGCCACCAAAGAAGAATTCAACGAGCGTTTCTATAAACTTGATTTTAACACTAACGAGCTCGTGGCCACTACTAAAGAATTTAGAAAAAAAGAAAAAAAATGTAAGTAATTTGGCTCCCAAATATAAATTTTTAATTGATTGGTATAGCAATTCATCTTTATTACAAAAATTGGTTTAAAATTTAATAATCTAATTAAAGGAATATTTTAATAGACTAGCAGATTATTATGGAAGATTCAGTTGAAAATATTAATAATCATTCAGATAATTAAAATAATTAAAATAAATAACTGAAATTAGTATTTTTAAATAAAACTAATAAAAGACTTAAAATAGAGATATTTGAATTTGGAGAGTAGTATTTTTTTCTAAATAAAAAGTTTCATTTTATCTTTTAAAAATTTTAATTTTTCAAAAAAATCAAATTAATTAATTTCAAATTTTTAGACGCTCTAACAACTTTTAATGAAGTGAAATCAGGATGCAGCTCTGATGATTTAAAATCTTTTAAACTGAAAAATAGTTTGAATGATCGTAAAAATATACCCAATATAGTAAGTTTTTGAATTTAATATTCAAAAAAACATTATTCTTCTTTAAGGAGGATTTATCTTTTGTGATCATTTTCGATAATTTTAGAAAAAGTTTGGATTTGCTGGCATCTAGTGAGGCAGAGCGAGATCTTTGGGTCAGAGTACTTAGTTATTTTATAGTTTTGACAAAAAAGAGGAAAGGTGTATTACCTGAGGCCGATAAGTAATTAATTGTATTTAGTACTTTGAAAAATATTTTCAAAATTTAATTTTTAGAATAATGAAGAGCTATTTTGAACTAGCCGATACTTCAAATGATAAAAAGCTAGACAAAAACGAAGTGACTGAATTTTTGGATTCAATAAATATAAAATTAAAAAAGAAACAACTTAAACAATTGATAAAAGTAAAATTTTAGGAGAATTTTTCAATTTTTTTTGAAATTGATTAAAACAAGATTTCTGACACTGATAGAGATGGAGAACTTAATGAACAGGAATTTGAGCTTTTCATGTCTCAATTAAGATCACGTAAAGAAATCTTAAGCTTGTACAAATTGTAATTCATTTAATTTTTTTAATTTTACTTTTATTCTATTTAATCTTTAATTATTTTAACTTAAATTTTAAATAGAATAGCCTCAGGAGAACAAAAATTGGACATTAACTACATACCAGAGTTTATACCTGTAGAACGATTTCAAAACTTTTTGGAAAGATATCAAAAAGTAAAAGAATAAATTTAAAAAAAATAATTTAGCTTTTATTTAATTTAATCTCTGTTAGGAAATTAAAACATTGGAAGAGTGCAAAAAAATAATCTTCGATTTCGAACCAACCGATGTAAAAAATGAATATAAATTGACCCTTTATGGTTTAATAAATTATCTTTTGGATCCACATCAACACATTCAAGATTATGATAAAACTCACCAAGTTTATATGAACATGGATATGGATTTTTCAAACTATTTTATAAACTCGAGTCATAATACATATTTAAGTGGTGATCAAATAATGAGTGAAAGTGATCCGAATTGCTACGTAGCAGCTATCATGAGGGGTGCCAGGCTTTTGGAAAGTAAGAAAAGCATTGATTATTAAAATTTTATTTTATTTTATTGTTTTAGTTGACTGTCATGATGGTTCAGATGGCAGACCAAGAATATACCATAAAAAAACGCTAACTAACAAGATCTTGTTTGAAGATGTTATCGAAGCCATAAAAGAATATGCATTTAAAATTTCCAGGTAAAAAGTAGGAATATTGGTTTTTTAGTTTATAAATTTAAAATGGTAGCTACCCTTTGATTTTGACCCTCGAACTTCATTGTTCCCCTCCACAGCAAATAATAATGGTTAATGTGATTAAAGAACACCTAAAAAGTAATATCTACTCCTTGATGATTTACTGTATAATTTTGTATAATAGATTACTTGTACTTGGAATATTTTGACGATAATTCATATCCCACAATAAACGATTTGAAAAATAAGATAATAATTCGCGTAGGTTTATATTTATTTTTTCTAATTAAAAATTAATTTTTTTAAAGTGTCGCAAACCGATGAAAGAATCGAAAACAGTTTTACAAAGTATGGTTAAAGGAGATTTAGCTCAAAAGCGGTTGAGTGAAATTGATGATGAAGAAGATGAGGTATTTACAAAATTTTTCGTTAATTTTAATTTAAGAGAAATTTTTATTATTTTTTTCAAAAATATTGTATAGGGTGATAAAACTTTAAAGGTAATGCTCAAATCAAAGCTTTCTTAATTCAAATAAATTAATTACTATCACTCGATTCCGACCAATACACAATTTTTACTTACAAAAACAAAGATCTAAATAAATTTTTTGATTTTCTAGCTAAAAATTAATTATTAAAAATTACAAATTTTAAAAAAAATTCTTAATTCGATTTTATTTTGAATTCAATCTAAGAATTTCGAGGAAGTTGAAGAGCTCGGGGATGTGATCAATGTAGTTCAAAATGCTTCCTTTATAGGAATCGATCATGCTTTCCAAAATTGTGGGTTCACATCTTTTATAGATTTTCATTAATAAAAAATATTTATTTTATTTTAAGACTCTAAAATAAAATCGTCTTCCTTGAGTGAATCCAAGTGCTCTAAACTAATTGAAGAAGAAACAGCTAACAGAATACTTAAATACACCTCATTTTTTTTCACCAAAGTTTATCCAGCTTTTTATCGCCAAGATAGTGGCAATCTAAAACCAATTGATTATTGGATTTATGGATTTCAAATGGGTATTAATTTGATAAAATTTAAAGCAAAAGAAATTCTTATTATTGTACATTTTAGTGGCTCTAAATTTTCAAACTAAAGATTCAGCAATGGACTTGAATGAAGCTCTATTTCAGGATAACGGTCAATGCGGTTATGTCTTAAAGCCAAGGATTTTAAGAGATCCATCGCTTAGATTCGACCCCACTGATATTAGAACTATGAAAAATAAAGTTAAGTTCAGAATTAAGATAATTAGTGGACAAAATTTGCCAAACAAGTCGGATTTTTTTAAAGATATTGTGGATCCTTATGGTAAATAAAATTTTTGCTAGAAATGACATTTTAATAAATTAAATTCAAATTAAGTAACAGTAAAAATTGTCGGCGTTCCGAGTGACAAGCAAGAGAAAAAGACTCAAACTATCCGTGATAATGGTCTCAATCCAATATGGAATGAAGATCTAGAGTTTAATATTCATTGTCCAGAATTGGCATTTGTTAGATTTATTGTGAAAGATGAAGATCTTGGTAGTGATGACTTTGTGGGATCTAATGCATTTAGATTTGAAAATATCAAACAAGGTAAGATCAAATAAATTTGAATCAATTTAATTTTATTGATATTTTTTTATATAAATTTTAGGCTATCGACACGTGCCTTTGAAAAACAAGTATTCCAAAGGAACTTTATTCGTTGGAATCAGAATTTCAAAATTAGATTAATTAATGCTTGTTCCAAAATTTTTAGATTAACTAATTTTCATTTGGCTTTTTTACCGGTTTAATAAAAATTTTTTAGTATTTTTATTTTTTTAATGATAAACCTAAATTTCTGTGATTCTAAATATTTTGAGTGGCCTTAATTCTTATAAGTGTCATCAATAACTTTTGGATACACATAAAACAAATTATCTATTTTTTTTTTAAAGAAATTGCTACAGTTCTACAAATAATAATTCTTAGTATCAAACGTATTAAAATTTAATGTTTTTGATTTTTATACTCATAAAATAAAAATAAAAACACTTTGTAAATATTCTAGATAAATTCACCAGCTAATGAAAAAACTAAAATCATTTAGTAAATGAATAGTGACTGAAGAATTGTTCTCAACATTAATTCCTCCCACTAGAGTTAATTATTTGGGCCAAAATAAATTAAATTTGGCATTTTTTTAAATTTAAAGATAAACTGTCAAATAATGGTTTAAAATATAATTAATTTCATATTTCATATAGATAAATATTGGTGTAATAATTTTAAATCTAATAATCTTATTTCAAAATGAAGTATCATTTTCTTTTAAAATAGTTGAAATAAATTTTATACTTTAAATATTGATTGTTGAAGCTATATTAAAAGACTTAAATTTCAAAAAATCAACAGACTAGAGCTTTTTTTAATCCAAGACGGATTATAATTTTTGATAAAATAATAAAATTAAAAAATAAAACAAAATTTAAACATCTCCTAGTCTGGAAGCTAGTGAGACATAGCGGTCCAGTCTTTTCCCACAATATTTATTTCCCAGCTTTACTTTTAAACCAAATAAGTATTTAATTAAGTTAAGTCCAGGGTTGTTTAAAAATTCATAAAGACACAGTCAAGTCAAGTCACTAGACTATAGTCCATGTGAATTTTTTGTATTAAATTTTTTCTTAAAAAAATAAAAAGAGAATAGTAATTCAAAATGATTTATTTATTGAAAAGTTAAATTACTTAAAGTCCGATGGCCGGAGAGAAAAGAAAAGAAATAGTAGAGAAAAGCAAAAAATAAGATTCGCCTTACCCAAAAATTTTATTTAGTAAAAAAATTCTTTGATTTAAAAAAGTAAATTGTAAACTATTCAAGAGACAAAAAGAAATCAGAAATTGGTAAGTTTTCATTTTTAAATATATTTATTTCAATTTAAGACATACTTTATTCTTATTTTTAATTTTTCAGAGAATGATTTTTATTAAAGCATATCTTTAGTTAACCATTTTATTTAACTAAATCTGCTTCAGGTTATAAAATAAAAATAATCTGAAAAGTAAAATCATTAATTAAAGTATATAAATTTAAATAAGTAATGATAAATTATTATTAAGTGTTAATATAACCGTTCAATACTGCTATTTTTAATTGTATTAATAAAATAAAATATAAAAAAAAAACAACATTAATTTAAATAAATGTTTATTTTAAAAAAATCTAAAAAAAATATGTGGCTATGGATAGATAAGACAATAAAGACATAGCAATAATAATTTCTGTTTTTTTTGTATTTTTTTTTCCTGAAGATTTCTTAAATGAATTTGGATAACAAAATGTTTCGAAACGGATTAGTAATTCAATGAAAACCAAATAATTTGATAAAAGAACTAAAGACTATTTGTTTTCCTATCAAATATTTGAAATTATATTAAAGACTGTAAATCTAAAAACAATATTTACATTGAAGATATTCAAAAATATGAATTATCTTTTGACACAAAATTTAATGTTACAATCAATTAATCTATTATCTAGTTATCAATACAATATAAATTCTATTCCAACTGTTCAGTTAGTTATATTCATAAAAATTTCTTGCCTGAAACGTGATCCTCTTGAGAACTGAGTCAAAACTTCAAATTAACAATTTATCAATTATCATCTAAATTGATTGATTAATTTAAATTAATACTTTTAAAAAACAAAATATTGCTCTTTTTATTTGATGAGCATTTAGTCATTTTAAGCTATACACGTTAGACTATTTTAGCCCTAAATTAATTGAAATAATCGCTTTGGTCATTAAATAGAAAAACCAGGTAAACTTGATAAAAACCTAATTTTCCTATTATTTTTAAGCTTCAAATAATGTTTCAATACAGTCCAGATTTTAAGCCAGTTGCAAAGGAGGCAAAAATTGTCAAGCTTTCAAGATTTCCTCCAGAGAAATCAAAGCCAAAGTTTCATCATTCATCATTCAATGACAGTGATTTCAGTGACATATCCTTTTTGAGTTTCAGTCAAATAGAAAGTTCCTCAGAAGCACACTCAACTATTATCAACAACTCCCTCAATTCTTCTAATTCTATTAAATATTCATCTGACTCCGAAAATGAGGTATCAACAGTATACCTCGAGAAATTGTACATAATAAAAGATCACACAACCCAATTGGCATATGGTGGTATATCAGTAAAGAGAGACGAATTGGTTTATTTGATTAGTCAGTCTGAATATTATTATCTAATCGAAAATCAAAGAGGTGTTCAAGGTATTGTTCCAAAAGATATTTGTGTTAATCTTGAAGAAACAGTTCGTAACGCAAGACAAAATCTCAAATCAAAAACTAAAATAACCTCTTTATAAAATGTAAATTAATTTAAATTGGCCAAAATTTGTAAATCCTTTATTTAATTTAAATAAAATAAAAGTAAATTAAATTTATAATTTTTAGATTCTATATTTTTGTGTTATTTAGAATCGTAATTGTTTCAGAACATTTTTTGATATAGTCTAATAATTCAAGATCATAGCTTAATACATTAGAGTTTTTTAACTGTTCAGTTGCCCAAGCTATCTTAGATTTTATTATATTAACTGAATTGCCAACATCCATAGCCATAGTGGTATGTTGGTTTTCAGCCTTTTTTTCGCTGAATATTGAAGATACATTTTCTTCTATTTGACCGATCATTGGATTGTCTTTTAACACTTGAGAGTTTAATCTGTCCATGTCCAGGGTAATTATCTCTAAATTTAAGCTTAAGAAAATGGATTCGTTTCCATGTTATCTTACCTTGGTCCTGACAGCTAACACAATAGTATGGTTCATTTTTCTTTTGCATTAATATGCACTTAGGGATTTTGTTAGAATAAATTTTATAAAATATCCTAATATTACATCACACTTTTCACATGTTGAATTAAGCATCCTGTAACCTTGAAGAAGAAGCTCGCCTAATTTTTTGCTAACAAGATCCGATTTCTTTTTTTTGTATATCTATTATGTGATTTAATTTTTAGTATCCTTTATTAAATTTAAAAGTTATACTTTTTTTTGTTCTTCATCCTGATAGAGTTTATCATAATCTTCCATTAATTCATCCATTTTCATTTTTTCAAAAACTTTAATTTCTTATTTAAATTAAAGAAATTTTTAATGAATATATACAAATGTTTATATGAAAAAGATTGCACTCATGCATTCTGTAATTAAATTTAATATTTTTTTTCAATTGTCATGTGATACTTAATACTTAATTTGAAAAAAAAATTAAGAATTTTTTAATTTTGAAAATGACTTCAGAATTTATTGTTGAGACAGAGCAAATAAAAAAAGCAGTTCAATTAATCAATGAAATAGGCACTGAAAAGTTTCCTTTATTGCTTCAGCGAATTGCTCTGAAAATTCACTCGGCTACAGAGGTCTCATTCAAACAGGAGGAGATAGAAAAACTAGAAAAAAGCTTGGAATTATCTAACGAAAATGTGCTTTTGGTAATAGAAATTTTGGAATTTATTTTTTTACAATCGACATACGAAGTTATAAAGGTTCAAAATTTGGCCGTGAACTTAGCCAAGATAAGCCTAAATGAAGATAAAGTAACTGCGATTGCCGAAGCGTGGAAAGAACATGGTAAGGAAATAATTGAAAAAATTCGTCAAAATAAAGCCGTATTTTCGCGCCGACTTCTGAATGTTAAATGGAGACTTAATATTCAAATGGCAAATAGCATGCAAACAAAGCAAAAAACTCCCAATGCACTGTTTGAATTTAATATTTCCGGGTCTTCGGCTCAACCTGAAGATGACACAGTTCAAGTGGAATTTAATAAAGAACAATTATACGATTTTTTTCTAAAATTAGAAACAATTCAAAAACAAATTGACACTCTATCTAAGTAATACAAATAAGTATTTTCAAATTTTATTCATTTTTTATCTATTAATTTAAGAATAATTTAATACGATTTTTAAATAAATTAAATTCATCTCTTAAAATTATCTTTTTTTGTTGCTTATATTTAATATTTAAAAGACATTAAATTAACAATATAAAATAAAATTTACCAAAAAATTTTTGAAATATTTAAAGATGTTAAATACTAGTTGAAATAAGCTACTATTTAAAAATTCAAAAATCTGAAATTTCAAAGAAAAGGCAAAACCTTTTTGAGATTTATTTACCACGATCCAATTATTTTATGATTAAATAGTCAAATTGAGTAAAATTGTTTTAATAAACGAAAAAGATATTGAAATCTTTTCCAACTGAAAAAAATGTTTTATTCTTTTTTCAATCTAGATTTTGTCTTTTCTTTGAAATTTTAAGTTTATAAATTTTTAAATAGCAGCTAACTTCAACTAGAATTTAACAACTTTTTATAATGTCAAATTTTTTTGGCTAAATTTTATTCTTAAAAGAAATTAAAATCACAAAATAAAATAAAATTTACCAAAACAAATTTGACATATTTAAAGATGTTAACTACTGGGTGAAATTAGCTCCAATTTAAAAATTTAAAAACCTAAAATTTCAAAATAAAGACAAAATCTAGATTAAAAAATGAATAAAATATTTTTTTAGATTGAAAAGATTTCAATATTTTGATTGTTTTTTTTACTCATTTAGACTATTTAATCTAAAATATATGGATCGTGGTAAATAAATCGACTGTTTTTACAATAGATTGAATTTGAAGGTTCTTGTTGTTGAAAATAAACATATTTTTCATTTCTCTTAAGGTTTTACATATTATCTCTTAAATTTTAAAGCTAAATTGTCACTAATATTTTGATTTTGATAAGGTGTGTTCAAGATAAAATTTCTAGCTTTAAAATAAAAACCATTTTAAAAAATTCAAAAGAAATCATAAAATAATTTAGATGAATTTTATTATTCAATTTTTATTAGCTGGATTGGCCAGCACCTTAATTGTAGAATTATTTTAATCTTAAAATTATGGAACTCTTTAACTTATTCAAAGGCACATGTTCGTTCAGACCGATCTTTTTACATCGATTACGAAAAGAACACATTCGTCAAAGACTCGACGGCTTTTAGATATATTTCAGGCAGTATCCATCCATATCGAGTCCCAAAACAGCTATGGGAAGATAGACTAAAGAAAATGTGGGCTGGTGGCCTTAATGCCATTCAAATGTAAAGTAGTTATTTAATAAAATTAATTTTAAAACTAAAAATATTTAATTTAGCTATATCTTTTGGAATGAACATGAACCACAGCCAGGAGTATATGATTTTGAAGGCCAGAACAACATATTCGAATTTTTAGAAATAGCACAAAAAATTGGCTTTGTTGTTGTTCTTAGACCAGGTTTAGCAAAATAAAAGTGACTAGATTTTAAAAAATTTAATTAAAAAAATTGCTAGGTCCTTATGTTTGTGCCGAACACGACTACGGAGGTTTACCTTGGTGGCTATTAGCCAATGGAACTGAGAGTATTGTCCCTCGATCAAGCGAGACCAATTACATGAATGCAGTTAGACGATACTTTGGTGTTCTTTTACCGCAACTTGCTCCATATTTATACAAAAATGGTGGTCCCATTATTACTGTTCAAGTAATTGCCTCTTGTTTTTAAATTTATTAATTTCAATTTTGAAAAAATATTTTTAGGTTGAAAATGAATACGGATCTTATTATACTTGTGATAAAAAATACACAGGAGAATTGAGAGATCTTTTTAAATTATATTTTGGTGATGATGTCGTACTTTTTACAACAGGTTAGCTATTTTTTTTTAGAAAAAAGCTTAAAAATATTTTGATATAAGACCCGCCTCGTGTTCTTGGACTTACTTGTGGAACAGTTGACGGAGTTTATGCCACTGTTGACTTTGGTGTTTCTATATCTCCAAATGACGCATTTGAAAAGCAAAGAAAATTTTCTAAATCTGGTCCACTTGTAAGTTGATTGTAAAGTTTTGTTAAGCTTTTTTCTGGTTGTTGAATCTTGCTAAATTTGCTTTAAAACATCGAAAGATGGAGGTGATGTTTCTTATCTCAAATGTGGTTACATTTACGATGTTTACCCGACAGTTGATTTTGGTCCATCCGATAATGTTAATGATTCTTTCGATGCTCAACGTTCTTATGCTAAATATGGCCCCTTAGTATCTATCACGTGAATAAAAAAATTTTAATTTTTATCTTCGATTTCAGGTAAATTCTGAATTTTATCCTGGCTGGCTGGATTTTTGGGGAACTCCACACCAAAAAGTTCCAACTGACCAAATCCTTAAATCATTTAACCAGCAATTAGACATGGGAGCCAATGTTAATTTTTACATGTATTTTGGCGGAACTAATTTCGGCTTCTCAAATGGTATTAAAAATTAGACCTAATTAAAATGAATTTTATTTTATTTTTTAAAGGGGCTGATCCACCGTATTTGGCTGAACCGACTAGTTATGACTATGATGCACCATTGTCTGAGCCTGCTGATATAACAAACAAATATTTGGCTATTCGAGATTCAATTTCCAAGGTTTAATTGAGAAAATTTAAAGAAATTTTTTATAAATTCAAACTTTTTTAGTATATGCCGTTGCCACCAGATCCAATACCTGCAAATTCTACCAAATTAGCTTTGGGAAAAGTTAAAATGCAATATGTAAAAATAAATAAATATAAAAAAGCATTCTTTACATTCTTATTTAAAGCATGTTCCTTTGCTTGAAGCAATAAATGATCTATCATATAAATGTGTCGACACTCAAAAACTAGATACTTTTGAAAACCTCGGACAAGTACATTAATTTTGTTTTATTTTAGACAAATAAAACTGATGTAAATTTATAAAAGGGATATGGGTTTGTAATGTACAGGACTACACTAGATGATCCAAATGTAGATGGAAAGATTCTTTCAGTTAAAGGCATCAGAGACAGGGGTTATGTGATGATAGGATCTGTAAGATTTTTGTTGGTGAAATTTTATCTTAAAATTGTTTTTTGAATTAAAGACTTTAGTTGGAGTTGTTTATCGAGCGGGATTAACAGAATTTAAAATTAATCTACAAAATAACAAGAATAAAACTTTGACAATAGTCGTAGAAAATATGGGTAGATTAAATTTTGGTAATAACTTGTTGGATACTAAGGTAATTTATCTAGAAAATCTAATTTTTGGATTATCTTTAAGAATTATTCTAATCGTAGGGTATCGTGTCAGATGTCACTTTAGATAATAAAGTACTAAGTGGATGGACTTCCTGCTTGACAGATAATTTTGTTCCCTATTACCAAAAAAATGTTCAAAATTATGATCTTGTGAAAAAATATGCAAATGATAAATATTTATTAAAAAATAAAAAAAAGTAGTTTAAAAAGTCATAAAATTAAAATTAAATTTTTTCGTTATTATTTTTAAGTTCAATTGATTTCGGTTCACCAGCAATTTATATTGGAGAGTTTGATTCGCCGAACATGGATTATGATACATTTATGAGAATGGACAAATTTACCAAAGGTGTTGCTTTAATTCGTTCAAATGATACTCTCACTAATTTAGGAAGATACTGGCCAAAAACGGGACCACAAGTTACTCTATACACTCCAAGTGTTTTCACCACACTAGGAACCAAAAATTATTTAGTTTTAATTGAATTCGAAGGAGCTTCGTGCACCTCTGAATCCGATTGTTTAACTGAGTTTATCGATTATCCAATAATAGATAACATTCCAAACTAAATTAAGTAGCTTTTAAAACTTTGAAAAAAATTAAATTAGATATATATGCTTCTAAATAAATTAAATAAATAGTGATAACTATATTTTTTTTTATTAAAAAAAAATATTTTATTTAAAATTATTTTGGTATTCGTCTTTAAAGACCTATCCAAGTTGAGCTCTACAAATTGGACAAGATTATAGCTGGCGCTTCACATAACGATTTGAGCAGATGAAATCAATTGCCTTGCTGAGTTATTAGATGTATTTGTTTTAAGTACTTCTAGACTGAAACTTTATATCTTGATTTTCAACCAATTTTGCTTCGAATGTAATAAAGGTCCTCGTAGCTTCGACAAGCTGCTACCTGAGGCTTTCAATGTCATCTTTTTTTTCTTATAAATATAGTTTTGTTCTTCCAATTTCTCTTGATATTGCTGCTGCTGAAGTTTTTGCTGGTTTAAATCCGATCTAAAATGTTCGACTTCGTCGATTTGTTTGGAAACATCTTCTATAAAATGGTGTTCGATTGGTTTTGCGTTCATTTCATACCAGGTTTGAGTATTTGGTTTACCGATCCAGTTTAGGTATTCAGCTATTTGGGTTAGTATATTGAAGTATTTCAGTAACGCACATAAGTGTAACTGGTAGAAAAGATAGGTCGATTTTTAAACATTTTCACATACTGAATATGACCTAAAAAGGTGCTCGAATTCGTTCAACTTTATTTACATTTGGGATTTCATGGATTTTGATGTCATGGACTTCCATTCTTTAAATTATTTAAATATGTTTAGAAAGATTATTTATTAGATCTAGTTCAAATTTTTTTTTGATTAATTCGCTCTCTTTAAAAATAACTTTAATATACATTTTTGATTATTTTTATCAAATTTTGAGATTTTCTTTATGTTACAAATTTTTTGAACAAATTTATTGATCAATTTTATGATCGACCAAGATGCTTTTGTGATATAAAAATATTAGTAAGACTTTTATCAAGACTTTATGTCAGAGTTTATTCAATTTATTAAATCCTTCAATTTAGAATCATTTTTAATAAAATATTAGTTATTGATAGTTTAAATATAGGATTCTTTTTTCGAAGATATGGAGTTTTCCAATAGATAGCTTCTGTGATAAGAGACTTTATTTGAGTAATAATTTTTTTTAAATTATTTTCGAAGTTAAAGTTATTCAACTTTCTTAAGTATCATACCGATTCTATAAACACTAACAAATTTTACTGTATTTCAATGAATGTCCATTATTTAGAATTTCTTGAAAAGGTAAAAAATTAAGTAATGCATTGAATAGTTTCAACAGTTTCAATAGTTAATTAAATAATGGAATAAAGTGATGCATTGAATGAATTAGCTTTAAAACCAATTTTGGACTCGTAAAAAAAGTTATTGACTGTTTATTTTATTTTGTTTTATAATTCTCAACGCCAATTGAAAGTTTAGGAATCTATCTTGAATTAATACAGTTTTCTTCATTAATTTAAGGCAATATAAAAATTTTTTTCAATTTAATCCTATCAAATAAAATCTTTTATTAAAATTCATATTTTGATCACACCTAAGTGTTTGATGAAATCTTAATATTTTTTTAATATATTATTCAAAATTCTGTTTTGATCTTGGTCGAAAATCGATCTATCTAAATTTATAAGAAAATTATTTTATCGTTTTTATATGTATCTTGATTTGATAAAAAGCATAGATACGATAATTCACGTAAACTGCTGTAAAATCCTAGAAGACAAAACTCACGAAATTTCTAATCAATCGTAATTTTAGAAAAGTTTTGATTAATTTAAGTTTAAATAAAAAATCTTTAAAAAACCGAAATTTATGTAAAATAACGAAAATTAACCTAATATTTGGTAAAAATTTCCTATCAGATCACCACTTTAAATTAAGATTTATCACTTGTTCAAGATTATTAAATTTATTGATAAAGCTAAAAGTTATAAAAAGATTCAACATTTCAATTCCTTAAGAATTGCTCGTCTCAATGAAAATTACTACCACTTTTTCTCGGACAATTCCTGAGTTTTAGCTTTATTCTAATTTAATATAGAATAATTTTTGTCTTTTTTTTTTTAAATTTAAGTTGATCTTTAAAAAAAAAGAATTGAGAAAGTTAAAACTTAAAAATTTTTTCAGCATTGCTTTTTTCAAAATTTATTTTAAAAAGTTTGATAAGATTTATTATTTTATTAAATTTTTGAGACAATTACGATATTAAATTAAAGAATTTTATTTAGAAAAAAAACTAAAAAACCATTTAAATTTTGAAATTAAAAAAATTCAAATTATTTTATGTTGAAATTATTAAGAATTTCTATTTTGATTCCTGCTTTTGTTATTTTTAGTTTTCGTTTGATTTTAAAAAAATAAATCAATTTAATTAGCTATTTCATAAACAAGAGAAAGTTTCATTCAAATTTTCAATAATAATTATTCTCAATAAATCAAAATATTTTTGCGACTATATTAAATTCTTTCATTTCCCATTTAAAAATGAATTTTTTTCTTTTCTTTTTAGAATAAAAATAAAGCTCCAAAAATAATTAATAATAAATTTTATTTTAATATTAAAAACGAATAGCGAAAATAAAATAAATCTAAAATCTAATAAATATTTTGAAAAATAATAGTGATTAATAAAGACTAATCTTATCTTAGATATAAAAGTTCATTTGACTAGAGTTTTTAAGCAATCATCTATATAGCGAGGTTTTGGGACTACTTTTAATCCATTCTCTAATTTTAATGGACCAAAATCAACAAAAACATGATGAGTTATGACAGAATTAGTAAAATTTTCTTTTGACCCGGATGAAGAGTTTTGTATTTGTGGCGATGAGCTCTCAGGCATATTAATTGAACATTTTAGACCGAAAATGCACTTAACATAATCTGGTTCTTTATTAGTTGGTTTAGTCATTGGTGTTACCAGACACTTAACAGCTATTTTGTTATCCCTTCTAAAGCACACAAATCCTTTAGTTTGCTCGTCTGTCTGTTTTAGTTGAGCTGGTACAACTTTAGAATTATCTTGCCGATCAATAATTACAGAATCTTGGTATTCAAACTCAATTCTAGCGTTAGCCTCGAAATTTGAAAGATTGGATACTTTATCATCAGCCAAATTAACAAAACTTATGTTCACATCACCTTCATACCGATTAGTCACACTAAGCATTACTTCATTCGGCTATTCACATTTAAGTTTATATTTTGTTAAGCTTAAACATATAAGTATGCTCACTTCATTAATTTTCCATTCTGGAATTGTTACTATTCTTACTTCAGGAACAAGAAACCTAAATTTGATTAAAAATTAAAAATAAAAGAAGATCTTGTTTTGAAAAGCGTACACTGCCATTTGATGTAGCTTAAATTTTATAGATATGATGTTACTTTCGGGTTTTAGAACATTATGTTCACATCCACTGCATCGTTTGGACTCTTTACTCTGATAGAATTTATTTAGTGGATACAATTCACTAGTTTTCGATGGCTGGAAATCTGGATTAGCATGTCTTTGAGTAATTGATGTAACTTTTATGCAATAAGGTGTTGTTAATGCTCAAAAATTTTGTTAATTTGACTCACTTGAATTAATATTAGACTGTTTGGTGAAAAAATCTTCAGGTAGTTCGTCAAAAGAATCAACTGTTTCGGCGGGCTTTATTAATGATTTAAACTGCTGTTCGATAGTTATTTGAGGGTCTAAATTCTGATTTCCAATAGATGCTGTGACTGCTAATCTCTTTTGAGCCGGTGCTAATATTCCATATTTATCTGAATGTAGAATGGAACTGCTCGCTGACGAACCCGAAATGTAAAGACTTCGTCGCTTCAGTGTTGGAAATTTTTTTCTGTCTTTTTCCAATTTTTCTCTTGCAGCTATAACTTTATAAGCTTCAGTCAATTCTTGGACTCGTTTGCTGAAAGGATTTTCGAGTAGTTTCCATCCATCAGGAACTAAAAGAAGTAAATTTTAATCGGTAATTTTTTATTTATTTAATATTTACCAGAAGTCACATCTGGGATACCAACTTCTCTGGTTGTCCAACGACAAAAAACGCAAATTAAATAGTAAACTTTTTGGGGTTGTTGAGGAGTTTGGGGCGATTGTTGCCCAAGTGATTGATTTGAAGCCGCAGAGTCTTTGGGTACTTTTACCGATGAAGCTCGAGTTAAAAGCAAGTTCTTGCAGTTTGGACAATTGAAGCAACTCGAGCATTTGTACTTTACGGCCATTACTTCCTTTTGAACTTTATTGTCCAAACAATTTGTGCAAAAAAACTTTTGATCAATCTAAGAGCAAGCTTTTGACTAAGATTAATAGAAAAATGAGAAACAATTTACTTCATGAATCACACAGTCCTTGCATTTTAGTGTCAATGGCTTGCAATATTTGCAGTAATACAGATAACTCAACGGCTTCAGACGCTTACAACTGCAAAGATACTTAACTTTATTAGAGTCAATTAAAGTCGCCATAAATGATTTTTATTTTGAAAGAGGTTTTTTCTATCAATTATTTGTTGGCATATGAACGATGCTTTAGTCATCTGAATTTTAAACTAGATTTAAATTTAATATAGATCTGTCATACTAATTTGATAGATGTTGCAAATTTTTTCGTCAGTTGTTTTTTTCAAGATTCTTACATTTATTTTATCAAATACCCCTTATTAGGATAAAATTTTCAAAAAAATTATATTTTTTTTATCAATTTCTAAAAAAAATTTAATTGCTTGTTTTTTAATTGATAATAATCAAGTATAAGTTGGTTCAAAAATTTGACTTAAAAAAAATGAAAAATTGACAGTAATAAATTTTTGGTCAAGTATTCTTAAGAACACTTGAATGTAAAAAATGAAGTAAAAAAATCGAATGCGATAATATCTTTAACTCAATTAAAAAAAAATTATTTTATTATTCTAAATTAATAGGATATATAATTTTTTTTAATATTGTTTAATTTAAGAAAATTTGAGTCGACCATTTCTTGATAAAGACATTTGAGCAGTAAAATTTAAATTAGATAGATTAGAATTATTTTTATCTTTGTACTCCAATTATTAAAAAAATATTATGTATAATTCTTATCAAATATTTTCTAGTCAATTCTCAGCTAAAAATTAAGATCATTATTACATGCCCGATTATTCATAAAATTATTTTGTTTTTTAAGTAAATTTTTTAAAATACTTTCAATTTTAAAAAGCATTCAAGGTCTTGTTTCAAATTATTATTTCTTCGTAATTTTTTTAAACTCGGTTTATTAGAAATAATATATTGCCAGCAATTTATGCAATCAATGTAATTCAAAGATTTACAATTAGAACTTTTTAAAGATTAAAGAAAAATTATTTAAGAATTTTAAGTTAAGGCTTAAAAAAGTTAGATTTTAATCAAGCTATAATTCGTTAATTATATAATTTTTTTTACAAAATATGTAAGAGTATTCAATTAAAAATTTTAATTCGAGATATTAGTAGTATGAGTAGTTTTGACTGTAGCTTGTTAGCCAGCATATTAAGATAAAAAATTCTTACACTTAACTAACTTTTACAGCAAATTTTTTCTTCATGTCTTCAAATATCAATTTTATTTTAAATTATGATGTTAAATTTATTTTAGTAGTTTTAAAAATTTTATTTTTAGTATTTTTATTTATATCTCTATTTCATTCAAAATGAAAGCATTTTTTTCTTTAACTAAAATTAATTTTGATTAAAAAATTGTAAATTTTATAGCTGAAATTTCAATGAATGGTTTTACAATTTTTTTTCGTAATTTAATTGATCAAATGGTTTAATATGTTGGATATTAATTTGGACGCTATTTTAGATTGTCTTCCTGATATATTCGATAGTTTATTAAATATTATAAAATTGGATTAATTATAAAAGGATTATTTTTTGGTATTTTCAAATCATAATAACAAAATGTAATAACATTTGAAAGTATTTTTAAAGAATAAATTTATAAGCTTAAATTACCAAACTGACTTAATAAGAAGAAAGAATTGTTTTGATAAAGAGTTAAAAGTGTTTTTTCTTGATAACTAATTTAATGCTAAAAATATTTATTTGGGTTGCTTAAGAAATTCAAACAAATCCAGAATTAGTAAAGTCCTGTTTATCTTTTTTTATTTTACGATTGTTCTTTATTATAATTGTTCGATTTATGTGCTTAATACATAGAAGACAATGCGTAAATATTATAGAAATGTAAGTTAATATTAGAAAGTTTTCAGATAATGTAGAGTCACCAAAAATGAAAGCAAAAATTGATTTTAAATTTTTCACCGCTAAAATAAACATTAAGAAGGCTTTTTTAATATCGTTAAAGACTTATTAATAATTTATTGTTAAAGTTTAATATTTATATAAAAGCAAATAGATAAAATATTTGTTTTTTTATTGTAAATTACCACAAAAAAATTTTTACCGTTTTTTTTCTCTTTAAATTTGATTACGTCTGATGAGATGAAAAAGTTTCGAATTAGTAATTCGGCATAAACAATTTCAAAGGTCCTTAGTATAACTTAAGGTCTAACCTATTTCCACTATTCGATTCAGCACATGTTCAAGTATATATGTGAATGTTTTCTAAATTTTAGGATATTAGGAAATTTTAGGATATACCTTAGGACAATTAACTGCCGGAGGTAAAGGAGTGACTAAAAAAAATTGGGGATATTAGGTGACTTTTTTTGAAGTTTTCAAACAAAATGGGTGCGTTATATTCAATAAAAAAATATTGGTCATCATTTTAGATTTGGTTACCATATTTCTTTAAAGATTGATTTATTTTAATTCTATCAATTTTCCATATTAGGAACAAAATAATTTTTTTAATATTTATTTATGAACAAGATTAAGTTCACAAGTTAAAATCTAGAAAATTTATGAAAATGAATAATCGTTTAAAATTTTGAAAACTATTTGTGTAATTATTATCTATAAGAGCTTTAGGTTTTTGTTAATTTTTTTTATTTCTATCCGAAGCATAGATTACGTTTTAATCATTAACAACCAAGTCAAGTAGTACATATTTTAAAAAAGATGCGACTTAAATTTTTAATAAAATGTTAAAATTTAATATTTATTAAAATTATTTTTTAATTTAAAAAAATTAAGGAGATTTAAATTAAAATTGAAGAGCGTGTAGTTAGACCTTTTAGAGTTTTAATATTGGCATGTTGAAAATTTAAAAGCCTAAAATTAGATATAACAGTTTTAATTCGCAAACACATAAAATACACTGTAAACTCTTGACCAGTACCCTTAAAGGTAACTAAAAATTGAGCTTTGTTAGTGAAACATACTATTTAGCTTATTTATTTATTCCATATTTTATGTTATTTGAATGAGAAACATCTCTTTCTCAATAATAGAAATGTTTTTTATTAAGTTAGGGATGCTAACGTTATTTCTGAATTTAGTGGTAGAAAAAGGTTTTTCAAAAATTGGAAAATTATCACTTTTGGTAGAAAAAGTTGCTTTTGGCTTAACATAAATGATTCTATTAGAAATTTATAAGAAAATCCTACTTTTTCTGTTCAGGACTCTCAGGATTAGATATTGAATTTGAATTTAAATGAAAGTCACACTACAATCTGATAAAATGATCAGATGAAGAAGAATAACCGATGGGTCATTCGATTATGGTAGAAATATTAGCCATTAATTGCTCTGATCTGTTTTAGTGAAACATATATTTGAGTACATTTGTTAAAGTTGCAGAAATGACACAGTCCGGTAGCTCATTCCACATGAATGCTACTCTGTTGGTGAAGAAGTTTTCTTTGGACCTTGACAAACAGAGTTGTTTTATGAGATTAGCGGATGGTCGATCGCTGCTTGATGCTTTTCTTTTATTATAAGCTGCTGCACAATATTCAAGATATGGTCTCAAAAACCCAGTTTAAAGTCTTCTTTAGTTACCAGTCTTCCAGAATTTAAACGTTTTGGGTTGAGCAAGAACTCCGTTGTTTATCATAAAGTCTAGGTGTCTCTTTACAAGCGATTGATCTAAAATTTGTCAAACATTTATCTTCATTATGAAAGGTATATAAGAGGTATCTTGGAAGCCAAAAAGCATATTTTTGCATTTATTTTGTTGAATTTCGTGTAGACAAGAACCAATTAATCATTTTTTTTTCAAATCAAGTTTTTTACATTAAAACAACGCAATGTTTTTCGATTTTTGTAAGATAGTTTTATTGGATTACAAAAAATATGCAATATAAAAATTTATATAATGTAGTAAAAAATGACCAGCTAAAACTAAAAAAAATAGAGGACTGAATATATTTTCAATTTTAATCCATGCATTAAATTCATAATGTAATTTTTTTGAGTAAATTTTCAAAAATTTATTTTTACACATTTAATGAGACACTAAAATTGAAATTCCAGTTTTATCCTGACCTTAAAATTATATTGGAAAATAATGCAAAATTCATGTTTAATGTCGAGAAAAAAAAAAGAATTTTCATTTTTAAATTTTCATTCATGGTTTTTTTAAGCGAGATTAGGGTAAGTCAACTTTTGTTAAGCTAAATCTAAATTTTAATAATAAAGTCAATTATTTGGTCTACAATTTTTGGTGCGCCCACTCGAAAATTCATGATGACACTCTATAAATTATAATTATGACTATTCTAGAACGCATAAAAAATTCTAAAAAAATAATTAAAAAAAGATTATTAAAAATTTAAAATCCTTAACAAAGCAAGCTATAACCAGCTCAAATCCCCCCTCCCCACTCACACACAACTAAATTGATCTTTTCTTTTTTCGTCAAGCCAACTTTAAATGGCAAACATGTTCAAAACATCCACAAGAACAGCATAAATGACGTTTTTGTGCAAAAATATTTCACCCATTTTCAAATTTCTAAATTAACATTAAACTCAAAATTCTAAAATTTCATAATTACAGACAAACAAAAATTGTTTCTAACATTGCCGGGCACAAACGCTCCTTTTCATTGGCACAAACAATAATGAACATTTTCTGACCACAAACAGCCACAACATGACCACGCTACGACGACAAGTCAAAAACATGGTAAAAAATTACTCGGAAGCCGAGGTGAAGGTCCGCGACGCCACATCGAACGACCCGTGGGGCCCGTCCTCGACCCTAATGGCCGAGATCAGCGACCTCACCTACAACATAGTCGCCCTGGGCGAAGTGATGCGCATGATCTGGAAGCGGCTCAACGACCACGGCAAAAATTGGCGTCACGTCTACAAATCTCTAGTTCTGCTCGACTATTTGATCAAAAACGGAAACGAAAAAGTGGCCCAGCAGTGCAAGGAGCACATAGTGGCCATTCAGACGCTCAAAGACTTTCAGTATGTGGAAGAGCAAAAGGACCAGGGGCTGAGCGTGAGAGAGAAGGCGAAACAGCTGGTGGCGCTGCTGCGGGACGACGACAGACTGAAGGCCGAGCGGGCCAAGGCCTTCAAGGCAAGAGAACGCTTTGCCCAGAACGCAATGGGAATAGGCAGCGACAACAAGATGGTGTATGCGTCGGGCAACGCGGCCCTCCGCCACTTGAGCACGGGCGCCCGGCCCAGCTCTAGCTACGCCGACCCGTACGGCGGAGCGGCCCGCAACAGCCAGGGCCTGTCGCCCGACCTCGAGGCAGTGCGGCCCTCGGACCCCAATGAGGAGGACCTGCAGCTCAAGTTGGCCATCATGCTCAGCCAGCAGGAGCACGAAGAGGACGTGCAGCGGAAGAGGGCTGACGACGCCAAGCTGCAGTTGGCGCTCGAGCAGTCCAAGAGCAATGAGGACTCGTCGGGCCTGGTCGACATTGGCGATGATCCGTGGCAGAGTGCTGAGACCAAGACGAACAGTCTAGGCGACGATTTGTTCTCCAAGTCGTCGGCGGACCCGTGGGCCGAGTCGTCAAGCTTTGATCCCTGGCTGACAACACCTACGCCAAATCCAACTCCGATACCGCCTCCGCCAACCAAGACAAATCCGTGGTCGGCAACCGGAGATCCCTGGGCTGCTGAATCAAACACAGACGACTTGTTTGCCATCAAACCAGCAGAGACCAGCGCCGAGCCCGATCCTTTTGGGGATTTTTTCGGCTCGGCGTCCAACGCACCAAACAAGGCGTCTACTAATCCGTGGCAAGGCTCTTCTGCCAAACCTGAGTCTGGTGCGCACAATTTTGACCTATTTGCCAGCGATATGAACAGCAAGCAGACCAATGCGACTAGGAAAACACCGGAGAGCTTTTTGGGCGAAAATTCAGCTTTGGTCAATTTGGAAAATTTGATTCCGGCTCGGCCGAAAAGCACCAATCCGTTTGGAAGTGCGATTCCGGCGAGTGGGACAATGACTAGTAGTTCGTCTAGTGGACAGTTGAACAACCCGTTTTTGGCCGCACAGAGCAACCAAAAGCCTCCGACTATTAATCAGCTGCAGCAGCAGTCTATGTTTCAGCAGACAAGCAGCACGCCGCCTCTTATTCCGGCTCCGTTCTCGCAGCCCATTATTCCCACATCATCAACAAATGGCAGTTCGTTCGCGCAGTCCGGCGCGCTCTTTCCCAGTCTGGCTACTGCGGCGCCCACCGCCACCACCAACACAAACTCGACCAATCCTTTTTTAATGATGTAAATTCTCTGCTTCATAGTTAACTGAGCTAAATTTTGTAAACTTTTTAAAAAATAACATTTTTTTTTTTTAAAAATAAATGATCAGAAAAAGATTTTCGGACAGGATTTTGAAAAATTTTAAAAGTGTGTGTGTGTAATTATAATGTTCTCGGTCCGATGCTAATTAAATTCTAAAACTCGAATCTAAGATTGGAGATTTTTTTTTTTTATTCTCTTTTTAAAAAATGAAATTTAAACTTAACGAATTTTTATCTTAAAAAAATTATTTAAAACTAAATAAAATTTTAAATCTATTTTTTTTTCATTGCACTCAACAAAGCTAATGAGAGAATGGCGCCTCTCGATTCAATCGATTTTAAATATGTGATGCCAACAGCCACTGACACTTTTTATCGAAAATTTTTTTTATCGAGAATTAGTTTATGTAATATGACGTACACTGTGGTCTATAGTAATATGTCTGTGAATTAGTTTATAAATGGTGATGACGTCTAAAGGGGTTATGTGTCAATAGGGGGGCAATTTTGAAAAACTGCTATATCTCTTTCAAATTAAAAGATATTTTCTTAAAAATATGTTAACATGAAGAACTCGAAGAGAGGAATCGAATGATATGTTTGATATTTTTTTTAAAAAAATTTTAAAATTTTTTTATTTCTCTTAAAGTTTGATTTCATCTAATTATTAATCAAATCGTAAAAACTTAGTTAATTTTGTACAAACGAATAATTTAATAATCAATTGAATAGTCACCTAATAAATTTATTAAAAATTGAAAAATTAAAAAAATTTATCTTAATGGGTTAAATAGGCAAACGGGGCTAAAAGTCTTCATTTAAGGTTAAATTTCTGAGTAATTTTTTAAAATTTTAAGTGTAATCGGGTTAACCACTTTAACTCTTTTAGACATCACTCAATTAACCGCCGGAGGTAAAGGGGTAACTTAAAAAATTCGGGCAAACTTGTTGACTATTTTTGAAGTTTTCGAACAAAATGGGTGCGAAATATTCAAGAAAAAATAGGGTACCCGGTTAGACTTGGTTTCCATTTAAATTTTTTAGTTTTTTTAATGAGTTAAATAATTAAATTAATCGCAATCTTTGTACTAAAATTTCACATTGCCAAATTCTTTAATGTAAGATAAAATTGAGTCAGTACGACTTAACTATTTTCTTACATTAAGCTTTAAAATTACTATTAGCTCCTAAAATAGAAAAAATGAAAATTTTTCATTTTTTTTCAATTTTCTTATAGAATACAATGTGCTAATTAAGAATAAATATATATTTTTATTGATGTATTTTTTTTGAATGGTTTAATTTTCATCCAAAATTTCACAATTTTATCAATATATAACTATTTGAATTAGTAATCTTTCTTCTAGAAATTATTTTTACAAAATTAAATGACGAATTCGAAAATTTTATTTTCATTAAAAAATTTACTGTTATTTCAATCGAAAAACATAGCTTATGATTATAAAGATGAGACTTTTTGTCTTTAAGAGCTTAGGGAGTTAAAGAGGATTAGTTTAAAAAAAAAATTAAAATTAGTTAATTTTGTTTAAATTTCGATTCTAAATAACATATTAAAAATCTAACATTGCTGTACATCAGAGTTTTTTAAAAGTAACAAGTAATTTGACTTAAACTAAGCTGCCACAATAGCTAGCTGGAACAGGAAAAAAGATAATTAATTGTATTTTAATTGAATTTTAAAATTAAATGCAGGGACATGTTTTCATGCTTAGTAAACTACGTATAACCATAACCAAGTGATGTGCATAATTCAGTAGCTAGAAACAATTAAGCTTTGCATACTATAAAAATATGCTTCTGCTTTAACTTATGATCATTAACTTCATTTACCATTTAGTTTTGATTATAATTATTAAAATTTTATTAAAAGCATTAGTAGTATAAACAATGCCAGACAGAATTAACAAGCTTTTGACCAAAAAATTTTTTTAACTAGCTTTCATTAAGGAAAGAAAAATTTTGATAAGCTGATTCATCAACAGAACAAAATGTTGAATCAAATGGCACCAAAATTCAGATTAGTTGAATATTAAATTAGTTATATTAAAGTTGCTAGGATATGTAAGTCATCCAAAGAAGCTAAAAGCAGTTAAAAATTCGGATTATTCTATTTCGAGGTCCCTAAGAAAAATAGTAATATGACTAAACTAGCTTTATTTGTTAAGTATGCTATTTTGTTTAAATTTCAATTAATTTTAGTTCTACCTATTTTTTCTGTGAAAGATCTTTTTTTTCTTTAGGGGATCTTTTCAATTGTTGAAAAACATAATTTTTTACACTTTTAAAGATTTTTTCTTAAAAATGTTACTAAATTAGAACCAAATTGGTCATTTTAAATTTTGGAAAATTTTTTTCTTCAAATTAGACTTTAAAATTTGTTCTTATATAAGGAAAGTAAATATATTTACATTAAATAAATAAAACAATTTTTTTAAATATATTAAAAATTTTTAGAAAAATGACTTAACTGAAAAATCTGGCTTAAGAAATACAAAGTATTTTGAAATTTATGAAAAAATTAAAAAAAATAAATTATGATTTTATTTTCGAGATATTATTCATACTATTTAATTCTTTGCGTTTTGAATTATATATTGAAAAATGCACAAATACAGGGATAAAGTTTGATAATTGATACTCATAATTTTTATTAATTTCAAAAATTATAATTAAAATATAAAAACTTATTTTAGATTAAAATGGTTTGTTTAACATGTTTTATTATACCAGTCGGACTTTGGATATGGTTTCAGTTTATAATGCCAATTATAGTCAAACTTAAATCCCTCATTTTCCCAGGAGTAGCACCAGCAGAAAACGATAACAAAAATGAATCTAAAAAATACGAGTGTCCGTTCGATTTTTGCAAAAAAAAAGTTGAAGAGCCTCAAGTCAACACTGAAAAAACTTTTGCAGAGGAAAAAAAAGATTTGTAAATGTAAATTTTTTCAAAAAATTTTTTTAGGTGTTTGATGTTAGAAATTTTAAAAATTAATAAATGTTTTTCAATAAATTTAAAATAGATATTAATATTTAAAAAAAATGCTTTTAAAATGGCATTGTTTAAAATTATTAACAAAAAAGCCTTAAGTTTAAGTTTAAAAAAAATATAGCATGAGCACAGAGCCAAGCTATGTCGAATTGATCGAAGAAAGCAATTCTTTTCGCATATACAAACTTTGGTATCAAATGTTTTTGGTAACTTTGATTAGTTCTATTATTTGTCATGCAATCGGCTCTTTGGTACTCTTTGTTCGCCTTCGTTCGCATCATTACGCAAAATGGCTAGCTTTAACACTCCAATTGGCCGGATTTATCACTCCGGTTTTTCTCGGAACCATCACTAATCTTCTAATAGCATCGATTCTTGTTTTTAGCAACAGACACGATGTTCCTTTTTTGGGTCTAATTTCCATCGGTTTAGCTCAAACATTTTGCATAGTTTTAATTGAATTTTTAAAAATAATGCAAACCTTGTAATCGAAAATTCACCAAAGTTTTTTATTCTCTTCATATCATGTAAATATATTTAATAAATTTTTTCTATACGAAAGTTGTTTATATTTTATAAAAATTTTAAATTATCAAAAATAGGAATTCATATTCTTATCACTGACGGTTTTTTAATTTAATTGATTGTTTTAGATTTATAGTGAATAAGAAATTTGTTTAAAAAATGGCCCTTTTGAAAGAGGATTTTGTTTACACTGAAAGTGAAGATAGCGAAGAAAAACAAGATTTAAGCATTTTACCAATAGCTCTATTCGGAATTATTACAGATATACAATATGCAAATGTAGATGACGGTCAGAGTTATGATAAAAAAAGAGTTCGATATTATAGAAATAGCCTAAACTTGGTTCGCGAGGCTGTTAACAATTGGAAGGAAATAGAGAAAAAATTTAGCAAAGATTTTAAATTTGTCATACAATTAGGTGATTTGATTGACGCTAAGTCTTTGGCCATTAATGATTCTAATTCAGCCATAGAACGAGTTACCATAGAATTGAACAAACTTTTTTCCGGAAATAAAGAGATCCATCTTCCCATTTTTGATGAAAAAAATTTTCCAAAAATTTTAAATTTATGGGGAAATCATGAAATGTATAATTTTAAACGCCAAGATTTATTAAAAATGGATCTTAATTCTGCAAAATTATTAAATCAAAGTAGTTCAGCTAACTATTTTTTTTATGATATTACGGACAAATTACGATTAATTGGCTTGGACTTTTATGAGTATTCATGTTTAGGCTATGATTCGGATGATGAAATCTATAAGCAAGCACACCAGTTTCTGACCACCCATAACAAGAATGAAGATCTTAACTCAGTAGATGGATTGAGAGGACATGCGATGAGATTTTCGTTATTTAATGGTGCATTGAGTCAAATTCAACTAGAATGGTTAAAAAATCAATTAGAATCTTGTAAAAGTTTGAATAAAAAGGCTATTGTATCCGGTCATATTCCAATTCACCCACAAGCGTGTGATATCATGTGTTTGGCATGGAATAATAAAGAAGTATTAGAGCTGTTGTGGTCATTTGATCGAACAGTTATTGCTTATTTTGCTGGCCATGATCACAAAGGTGGCTATTTTAGGGATAAATACAATATACACCATGTTACCCTTTCAGCAGTGCTTGAAACTCCGCCGAACTCTAACGCTTATGCGACTGTCAAAGTTTATGATAATAAAATTTCCGTTGAAGGAGTCGGAAAGATTGGTTATTATGAAATCTATTTTTAAAAAAGATGAATTTTAAAATTTGGATACGAAATTTTAAAAAATTTTAGGATAATTTAATAAATTGTTTCAGAGCATTATTTTAAAAATATTTATGCTTTTTTTTAGAAGATTTTGGTTTAAAAGTGAATTTTTTTGAAATTAATGATAAAGAAATTATTATGAAAAAAATGATGAAAAATCTTACCCTTTATTCAGTGGTGTTCCGGATTTAGTAATTTACGATAATTTACGTAAAAAATATTAAATTTACTAAATTTTACGTAAATATTGTAAATTTACGTATATTTACAAAAGTAAAAGACCGTAAATTTATCAGATTTTACCTAAAATTTGGTAAATTTCGAACATTTTACGTAAATTTATGTAAAAAAAATGTCCAAAAAATTTAAATGAAATTGAATGCCAAAAGTGCAATTTTATTTCAATGTCATTTCATTTCATTTCATTCGAAGTGCCAAATTATTTCAATTTTTTGGACATTTTTTTTTTCCATAAATTTACGTAAAAAATAGTAAATTTACCAAATTTTACGTAAAATCTGATAAATTTACCGTTTTTTACTTCTGTAAATTTACCGTTTTTTACTTCTGTAAATTTACCTAAATTTACAAAGTATAATTTCAATTTTAATTTATTTTTTATTGTAGTAAAGATCGGCGATTTATTATTTTTTAACTAAAATTACTAAAAAAAAAATTTTTTTCCTAAATTTGCATAACTGATATTATTCTTATTAATTTTTCTAAATCGTATAAAATTATAAATTAAACATAATTATACTTTAAAAAAACTAAAAATCAGCAGATAGACGTTTAACTGGATTTTGAGCATCTTTTTAAGCCAGAGAAGGATGTTTTGTACAATTAGATTTTTTTTTGAATTAGAATAATATTTGGTTAATTAAGAATATTATGGAATCAATTTTGATGAAAAATGTGAGTTCTGTAATCTGGTTTCTAATTAAGATCTCAATAATTCTTTGCTTATTACAATTAGGTTCATATAGAGGCAAAGGATAAAAAAAAATTTTTTTTAAATTTAATTAAATATTGAAATAACTAGCATCAAACTTGATTTTTAAAATGAATCCACATTTTTAAATTAGTTAAGTCATTTTTATATTCATCTAGGAAAATTGATAAAAAATCAGTAATTTTAGTTAATGAATTAGCACAAGCCGTAAAGATCTACAAGTCAGAAATTTATTATTTTTATTTGATGATTAATTTTGTGAGATTTTCAGAATTAAAAATTTTTATTTAATTCATATTATACGTAGAAAAATATACGACATTATGATATATTTATTAAATAAAAGGGTTTAGACTACAAATATCTGTACTGAAATAAGTTTTGACTAAAGTAAATCAATTTTCAAAAAAAATTCAATAATTTAATTATTCATTGTAGTTAATTGATTCAAATATTCCCAGCTTAAAAAAATATAAAAAAAAAATTAGAAAGATTTTAAAATTTTTTAACTATACCTTGTCCTTGAGCTGCTGAAGAATCTCAAGACATGAAGTTAATAAGACAATTACATTGTTCAACCAAGCGATTGAAGAGCATTCAAGCTTAAATTTATTAAATTTTTAATTCTCTTTATTATTCAAAATTTGTGTAACTCTACAATGTGTTTGGTGGTTTCAGTTCCTTTAATTGTGTAAATAGCAAGAAATAGTTTGTACCCTTGAATGTAAAAGCTAAAAAGCAAATCGTTTGGTACAAGTGGAAATATTTTCATATTTTTTTGATTTTGCAACTCATGAATAGTTCTTTTTTTGGGAAACAAAAGAATATTTCTAGCCGAATTTACAGAATCTGTAATTTTGTCCATATTCTAATAAAAATATTAAAATACAGTAAAAAAGTGGAAAACCAGTTGTCTTACAAAAGCTGTTTGCTGGAACGAGTCAAAATTCATCCGCTCAATTCGAGCTTCAAGAGCTTTTAAAATATCATAAGAGTTTTGAATCTTGAGAAAAAATATAAATATATAGTACAGATGTACAAATGATAAAAAGGCTATACAGTTTAAGAAAACGTATTTGGACATTTTATTCTTTTTTCAAGATAAATTTATTTATTCAGATATATTCTTAATGAATTCTTTAAGAATATTTGTGAATCATTTTTAGGAATACCTCCCAAGAACAAGTTTGGAATAACTTTAGAATATTCATGAACCGACGATTTTTTGACGGTCCAAATACGCATCTCTAAATTGCGTAACCTTTTTAACCTTGAAACATTCAATTTGGTATACTTGGTAGAGGTTCCATGAACTATCCTCTTTGGATTTATATATATAGTTATTATGTCTTGGTGTTGGCTTATAGCTAATCTCCTAGAAATTAATCAATTAAGATCAATAATTTTTGTTTTCATTAAGTTGTTTACTTACAATGTTCTTTAGCTCATTAAAATTGAAAATAACACTACATTTTAAACCATCAACAACACTAAGAGTTAGAAGTAAATTTTGATTTTAAAATAGATTAAATTTTACAAATGAGGTAAAAGGTTTATTCTTTCTTTTTTGGTCACATCATCCCCCAGCATCAGTTTCAATATAATCTTCAAATTAACATTAAATTTTAATTTAATTAAATAAATTCAATTTTTAAAAACTTTTCTAAATTTACTTGAATTTTGTTAATAACATTTTTACAGGTCTTGGGTACTTCGTTTTCCAAAATAAAATTTAGTTCTTTTTTCTAAATAAAGAAAATTTTAAATTTAATTCAATTTTACTTTATTTAAAAGTGAAAGAGGTAAACTTATAATTATTTTAGCTACTTGGACTAATAAAATCTCAATCAAGTAATTTAATCTAAAAACCTACCAAAACTTCAATTTCTTTTTGAATTTCGACGTCTTTATCTAAACTTCCTGAATTGTCAAATTCCATTTTATTCAAGTTTGTGAAGATCTTTCGGTATTTTCAAAATTATGATACAAGCAATTAAAATTTACAAATGATAATTTATTTTGATTATATTATTGTTTTTTTTTTAATTCAGAGCTAAATTAACTTTTACTTATCATTCAGAAATAAATACGTAAAAAAGGAATAAAAAGTATCAATTTTTTCTAATTAAAAATCACATGCATAAATATGCTTAAATAAATTTTAATGCATAAAATAGCTTTTATAAAAAATATTTAAAAAATTTTTCAATGCAAAAATACTTTTGGTTTAAAAAATAAATAAAAATATCTCTAATAAGACTTCTAAACTCTGAAATACTCGGCGTGATAAAGCAATTACTTGAGTTTCCATTCTTTCAACAAAACTCCAAGCAGATTTACTATCCAAATCAAGGATTTTAGTAGTTGGTAGGAAATTCTAAAATATTTTGGAAAAAATTCCTATTCAAAAAGATAATTATTTGAAAAAAAAAACTCATTTTTAAAGTTCATTTTATATATTGAAAAATTTTTAACAAGTAAATTTGATTTTAGTGATAAAAAAAGGAATTTTGGTAACCCGAACAATTTTTTCAAGACTCTTTAATTATTTTAAAAAATTAAAATAAATATTGAAAAAGAAAATTTTTTTGTTTTTATTATAAATTTAATTTTTTTGAAACAAAGGTGAATGATAAATAAATTAGATAAAAAATTTCTATTGTTGATGAATGAGAAATTATTTAATTAGTATCTTCAGTAAAATTGTAAGTTGTAAAATTTTGGTTGATTGTAAAATTAAACGAGTTTGATTCACTCAGTTTTTTTTCGATTTCCTCTTGAAAATATTTGAAACTTAAAAAGCTTATTCTGATTCTTAAAATGAATCGAAGTAATTTGAAAAATATTGATGATGAATGTTTGCTCAAATCGATTTTATTGATAAGGTATTTTTTGGCAGGTGTCAAAATATTTTGGTGCACAAAATGGTCATGTCTTTTTAAAACGGGAAACAAGTCAAGAAAAAGAGTTTCATTCATTTGAACAAAAACAAATCTTGAGTAGTCATTCATGTCCAAGTAGAAATTTTCTATATTAAAAATACTAAAATCCCACAGTTCTACAGTGCTCGATTCAAAAGATACTTTTGAAATTTTTTTACTATATGATGAAGTTTCAAAAATATCGGTCGAATCTCCAAGAAAACACACATGTTCCTCTTGTTCAATAAAATCCTCGATTTTAATCAGACATATTCTATTTCGGATTGATTCCAATTGTTTTATGTCAAAGTTTTTTCTGTCTTTTAGTCTTTCAACATAGAAAATATGTGAATTATTTGAACTTTGATTTATGTTGTGTCCAAAAGTCTCTGAAAAACATAAACTGTTTGTTATCAAAGAATTCCTGGCAATGAATACAGCCTGGCATAAATTGCTCGAGTTGACTTTTTTAATCAGTGCAAAAACATTTTTATTAGATTGCGAACAGCTTTCCATTAAATTATTCATTTTCGATTCTTCAAGTGTTTTTTGAGCGATTTTTTCCTTTATTTCAACTAAGTCACTAATGTCCATATTGTCAATCAATAGTAAAAACAGGAAATAAAATATTGTAACAATTGTTATTCCTAAAAAAATCGTTCCACATATTTTACAACAACTGGGCTGTTTTTTCGATAGTAATAAATTTTCGATAATTGATTTAGATGACTTTGAAGAAAGGCTAAATGATGAAGAATCGGATGAGTTTTGAGATGATGATGATGTTTGAGAATCGGATTTTTCAATACTTCCATGATTTGATCTCATTTTAAATTTTTAAAAACATTAAAATTTTAATCAGAGTATTATTTAGCGCCTTTTTTATTTAAATTACTTAATAACTTAAAAATAGTTTCTTAATTCATATTTTTACTATATCAAATCAAAAAAAATAATTTCATATTAATAGCTAAAAACTAAATTTGGATTATAAACAATTTTAAAGCAAATATTTAGTGCTGGAAGAACATCAATCAAGCACATCATCTGTCATAGTATGCCTAAAAACGCTCACTGACCACTAAGACCACCACAGCATGCTCTACTACTACTACTATTACTATAAATATTGTAGATAAATTGTTAAAATTTTTCAAATAAAATTGAAATGATGAAACGATTGTAAAGTAGTTTGTCGACTCGACCAAAGTCAACTTTTGTCGACCTAGATTGACTAATAGTCGACTACTTCTCTTAAACATCGATTAAAGTCAATTAAGTCAAATATTTTTCTTATTTAAAGAAATATTCGTGATTTAATTATCTTTCAGTTATGTTTAAATTTAAAAAACATCCAATTCATATTTAAAAGTTTATACCGGTCACATGGTTTATTTTTGTATAGTCATTTAAAAAAATTTTTAATTTTTTATTCAATCTATTAATTAAATTTTTTAGCCTTTTTTTAAACCAAATTGTTCCATTCTCTTTATAGAAATAAAAGAAAATTCTAGCGAATTTTTTTCGATTTTTTTATTTTTTAATTATTCCTGTTTGTGAATTTTTCCAAAACAAGCTTGTTTTATATATTCTCTTTTTCTTTAAATAAATACAAGAAAAAATATAGTAAATATTTTAGAAAAAGAATGAATAAACAAATAATAAATAAAGTAACTAATTTGTTTCTTTAAAAAAAGTTGTCTTTTCTTTTTTAACATGATGATGATGGGATGAATTCCAATCAAACATTAAAAAAACATTAGACTGGGTCAGCAAGTGGAAAATGGAGTTAAATCTAAGCAAATGGAAAGTTATGCACTTTGGTAATAATAAAATTCATCAAAACCATTTAACTTAGAAGATAAAATCCACTTTATAGAAAATACCAGATCCGAACGTGATCTCGGTATTATAGTTCAAGATAACTTAAAATGGAACGAGCACATATCAACTCAAGTTCATAAAGCAAACTTCGTACTTGGTAAACTAAATAATACGTTTAAAAACTGGAATTTAAGAACGTTCAAATTACTATTCACTATATATGTAAGGCCTATTCTTGAATACGGAGCAACAGCCTGGTGTCCTTACCGTAAGCATGAAAATAAACAAATAGAGAATGTCCAGCGTAGAGCTACTAAACTAGTACCCACGATTAGAAACAAAAATTATGAAGAGTGTCTGAAACTATTAGGTATGATTACTCTGACTGAAAGGAGAGAAAGAGGTGACTTAATTCAATTCTATAAATTCGAAAATAAATTCAATAAGATTGATTGGTTCCATCCAATCATTCCAAGTCCAAGTTCAAGAGCTCATGGTCCTGCAGGTTCAACTAGACAACAAAATAAGCTTTATAGACAAGTTGTTAAGCAATGTTCGTCCAGACATCACTTTTACACGAATAGAATGATACCATATTAGAATGATCTACCTAACGATGTAAAACTAGCCGATTCAATAAATGGATTCAAAAACAACTTGGATAGATTTAAGAGTTGGGATACTACAACTAATGAAACATCTGCCATAGTTAAATACGGTAGTGCTTAACTCCGCGGGAAAACCCGTTGTGGATAAATTAATAATAATAATAATAATAATAATAAAGTCACCAAAAATCGACTAGAAAAAAGCAATCTCTTTTTATCGACTAGGAAATTATATTTGAATAGTTGGCTTAAGTTAACTTATTAAATTTGTAGTCGACTCACAACTCTAAAAAATTGCCTAATTTTTTTAATCTTACTATTTATAAGAATAAATTTATTTTTGATATACCGTCCACTTTAAAACAACATTTTTTTTTGAAAATCGATTTTATTTGAGCTCTTTCAATCAATTCTTGATTTTAGATATGTACAGAATTTAAATCGATTTTTCAATTAATTGGGAATTTTTTGAATGAAAGTATGCTTTCATAACATCTTCAACAATTTAGCAAAAATTATTTAATATTAGTAATGGTCGCAACCAGAGCTAACCGGTCCAGTAAGCAAATAATATTGCGGACTTGTTTCAAAAATTATTTGATTAAATTGCTCACACTCACAAAATTTTTATATTTATAGTTTTTAAAATTTAATATTAACTCAAGTTTCATTTACCTTTGAATGGGAAAACCATCCAAAGCAATTATTTGGTCATGAACCCAAACCAGGTTTCCTATGGAAACACAACACTGAAAATTAAAAATCACTTAGAAATTAAATAAAATTGAAAATTATTGTCTGTGTTAAAACTCTAAATAAATTTTAAAGCTTTCAATTAAACACTAAAATATTTTTAAGTTAATTAATTTCCCGTTAAACAGCTAAAAAATAAGAAAAAATAAAAAAAAGTTAGCAATTCCATTGTAAATTGTATGGCTGTGTTATAAACCTTTATCTATTTATTATTTTGCGGACCTGTTGGGATGGTGGTTCGTTAAACACAGCTTAAATTCTAAAAACTTCCAAAAAGCATGAGAGCATGGTAGTCCACTGCTATTCTATGACTCTTAATATTTATCAATAAAAAATTTAATAAAAGTTACCACAAATTCAATTAAAAAATAACAAATTTATTATGAAAATATCTAATTTAAAAGTTATGTAATTTATTCAATAGAAATTAACATAATTAATAGAATTATTATAAAATGAATGAATTAATCTCTAATATGATAAAAAAAATTATTTTTTATTACAAATTGAACAATTTTATTTAAAAAAAACACAGATAAATTTATTATTTTTTCTGCAATCACTTGGACAATAAAGAATTGGTTAGGCGTTTACTATTGATACCCACAAGAAAGTTTTCTATAAATTTAGCCTGAGATTCTATATTTTATGAATAAATTTAAATATTTGTATTATTTTATCATCTGTATGTTTATTAGTATTTTAGAGTTAAAAATTCATTTTGAGCTATTTAAATTTTTTTAATAATTGTACCGAGCTTATGCTCCTTCAGAATAATAAATATAAAAAAAAGGCCAAGTCCAGACTTTTTTTTAAATTTGCTAGATCAGGCCTCATATCAAAAAAAGCATAGCCTAAAATAAACTATTGAGTATTAAATTAATTTCATTCCTAATCAATTTAGTATATTTAAAATCCATTTATTCCAGTATAGGTTAAAAAGTTCAATTAACACCAAATTTGTTATATTCACAATAAATTTGTAACAAAAAAATCAAAATGTTATTGTTTTTATCATATTAGTGTGTGCTTGAATTGATTTTGTTCTTATTTTTATTAAATTTGTAGATAAAATTAATGAGGGCCTTAAATTATAGACATTTAAGTTGAATGGAATCGGTGTTGTCGTTTTTGAGAGAACTAAAACAGTTGCAGGATTATAAATTTTAAATTAGTTTTTATTTTTAGAATTTTGGTAACTTTACTTATCTATTTAAAAATTTTCAACAAGCCAACTCTTGATTAATTACTTTTGATCAGATCTGGTTGTTTTTGGACCAGTTGAAAACAAAGCCATAAGAATTTTGTGATTGACCAGACATTTTCACTCAAATAAGGCCTATTTTGAGTGTGAGTTTGAGTGATAAGCACTCAACTCTTAATCACTACACCACCAGTTGGTTAATAACTTGATTTATTTTTGGTTTTAAACTTTTTAAAAAAATCTTTTTGTGTTACGACAATAGCTTTATTAATTTTGAATTTAATTTAATTATAATAAAATTTTTTAGGAAAAAACTGGATTGAACTTCATTCCCTTATTAAATAAAGAAAATAGAGCTATGTGAGGTTAAAATAAAACTACGGAATTTTTTTCTCAATGTTTTTTCTTCAAATCGAAAAACATGCTTACATTGGATATTATAAAACTACACGGCTCTAATAATTGTCGTAATCAATGATAGTAATAATATTAATAAAAGATATAATTAATAGTATTAATTTTAAACATTTTGATAGAACAAATAAGATATAAAATTCAGAAAAGCTTGGATCAGAATGGTGCGGCGCCACATATAAACCTGTCTTTTTAATTTTTCTATTTAAATTTCAGGTTGAGCTACAATTTCAAATTTTTTAGCAATTTCTATTGACTAACGTAAGGCTACCGAAGGTTATCGATTCACTAAATAGCTTTACTAATTTTTGAATTAATCACAAGGCGTATTTTAATTGATAATTTTTAAAGAAAGATATCTAAATAAAGGAACGCCTAAATTAACGATAGTGGTTAAACTTCTGAAATATTTTTGATTGAATTAAATAGTCCAAAAAGTGACCAATTTTGTTAAAAAATCAGGCTTATTTTTAAGTCAAAGCTTTAATCTAACTCATGAAAAGTTATAACTTCGGCTTAATTTTATTATCTAATCAAGTCTGTTTAAAAGCATAATTTAATCAAACTGTTCCAAGCGAATACTTTAAAGGTGATTTGATACTTAATTTACTTCAGATAGTTCGAAGTGAAATCTTAATATTAGACCCACAAGCCAAACTCACGTAATAATTTAATACCAGACTCTAATTACCCTTAGCACATATTCGTGAACATCCCTGTTTTTTATTTATCAGAATCAGAAGAATTTTTTTACATTTTTTAGATAATTCAAGAGATCCAATTGTTCATTTAGTAAAAATAATTTCAATTAAATAACAGGGATATGTTGTAATATAGGAAAAAAAAGGAAGAAGTGGACTACTTCTTTCTTTGTAGCTTTACGTTTAAATTTTTAAGGACATTTGACAAAAACATAAAATACTTAAATATAGTATATTTATCAAATATATTTTTATTTCAGTCTTAAACCTGAATTAGGCGAAACGTTTAGGAAAAAATGAAAATCAATTTATTTTGAATTTTTTTAAATAAATGATTTTTAAATAAAACGTATCTTATCAGGCCATACAAATTGCTAAAAAAATTGAAATTGTAGCTCAACCTGAAATTTAAATAGAAAAATTAAAAAGACAGGTATATATGTGGCGCCGTACCATTCTGATCCAAACTTTTCTGAATTTTATATCTTATTTGTTCTATCAAAATGTTTAAAATTAATACTGTTAATTTATTTTAAGATATGATATGAGATCAGATAAGAACCTAATTTTAAAGAGATTTCAAATAAAATCATGAATTTAAAATAATCATAAGTTGAAAACTAAGATCCTTGATATTTCTAAAGAAATCAGAATAATAAATTTGTTTTAAAAATCTAAAGATCTTAAATTGTGATAAGGTTTTTATCGAATTCTTGTAAGATCTTAATTGAATAAAATAAGCTAAGAAATTCAGCAATTTGAGTTAAGAAATGTTCAAGATCGATTTTTAAGTGCTTAAATTTACTTAATTTAAGTTGAATTAGAAAGATTGTTATTTTTTTTTCTTGGATCTTGGACGGTCCAAGTATTATACTAGTCACAATAGACCCATACATGTTTTTGTGATTTTGCTAGAATATTCTAAACATAGGTTTAGCAATTTTAGCTCGAAGATGATCAACGAGCTTTTTTTACACTAAAAATGTTTGACTCTTTTTTAAATTTTTTGCCCATGTTGTTTATAACTGGGCTCATTGACAATAGGTCAAAATGACTGAGTTAAAAATCATAAAGACGCTATCTGAAGCGTTAATTTTTTATTAAAATTAAACTAAATGGAATATAGATATTTCATTTCAATATAAATACATCATATTTAAAAAAAGTTAGTTAGTAAATAAATTTTATTAATTTGATTGTTTAGTTTCAAATTGTAATTTTTTTTTCATTTAGTTTTTTATAGAATTTAATTGTATCTGGGTTTACCTCCCCAAACTTTCGAATATTCATAGTCCCAATAAGCTGGTCGTTTTTCTCGAACTTTTTGAATTTGTTGTGGTGTTTATATCAGTAAAATTGATTGGCTTTGTAAGCTTAGTGGAATAGGTCAAATTATAGGTTGTAAAATTAAACGAGTTTGATTCACTCAGTTTTTTTTCGATTTCTTCTTGAAAATATTTGAAACTTAAAAAGCTTATTCTGATTCTTAAAATGAATCGAAGTAATATGAAAAATATTGATGATGAATGTTTGCTCAAATCGATTTTATTGATAAGGTATTTTTTGGCAGGTGTCAAAATATTTTGGTGCACAAAATGGTCATGTCTTTTTAATATGGGAAACAAGTCAAGAAAAAGAGTTTCATTCATTTGAACAAAAACAAATCTTGAGTAGTCATTCATGTCCAAGTAGAAATTTTCTATATTAAAAATACTAAAATCCCACAGTTCTACAGTGCTCGATTCAAAAGATATTTTTGAAATTTTTTTACTATATGATGAAGTTTCAAAAATATCGGTTGAATCTCCAAGAAAACACACATGTTCCTCTTGTTCAATAAAATCCTCGATTTTAATCAGACATATTCTATTTCGGATTGATTCCAATTGTTTTATGTCAAAGTTTTTTCTGTCTTTTAGTCTTTCAACATAGAAAATATGTGAATTATTTGAACTTTGATTTATGTTGTGTCCAAAAGTCTCTGAAAAACATAAACTGTTTGTTATCAAAGAATTCCTGGCAATGAATACAGCCTGGCATAAATTGCTCGAGTTGACTTTTTTAATCAATGCAAAAACATTTTTATTAGATTGCGAACAGCTTTCCATTAAATTATTCATTTTCGATTCTTCAAGTGTTTTTTGAGCGATTTTTTCCTTTATTTCATTTAAGTCACTGTTTTCCATGTTATCGATCTTTAATAAAATAAAGAAACATAGAATTACAATTATGACAAAATTTGATTTATACACTTTACATATCTTGAAGCAGCTTATTTTTTTTTTTACTTCGGTTTCAATTTCGCATTCATTTATTGTTACTGATGAGCTTGTTGATATGCTTAAGGATAAAGAAAATGTCGTGCTTTTTGAATACAAAGAACTAGTTGATTTGGAATTATCCATTCTCCAGTCATTCGGTTGTTTATTATTTTTAATTTTTGACGACATTTGATATTCAAGTGAAGACCTTATTTGGCGCCTTTTTTCTAAAATTTCATATTCACTTGGAGATTATTTTTTTAAAAGTCAATTTCTCAATTTTAGCTGCAAATGATAAAAAAACTTATGAGTTTCGGCTTTAATTGTGAGGTTGAATTAAAATTTTAAAAAGAATACATCACTTTTACAAAACAAAAATTTCTGAACGCATTTATACTATTTATAGTAGAATCTAAGAAATATTAAAATTTTTTATTTTTATGATATTTTTGTTGATCATATTATTAAATTAAATAATAAAATTATATATATAATAAATTATATAATAAAATTAAAAGGATTTTTTTTTATTTTCTTTAGTTTCTAGAATATCAATTCAAAAAATTAAAAGAATTAATTTTTTAACGATTTTTACAATGTGAGAATTTATTAATTTATCTATTATTTTAAATATTTAAAACTAAAAAAAAACAAATTTTTGAGTGATGATATGTCGATTTGGAGAGATAGTTTCAGTTTACAAAAATCGTTTAAAAATTTTGAAACAAAATTTTAATCTTAAAAATTTCTCAGAGACATGAAATTCATTCATTAAAAAAAGACTAGCTAATAATTGCCTGATAAGCTTACTTTTAATTAAGTTATCATTTAGATCCTAAAATCTTATTTTTTTAAATGCTATAGTTTTAAAAAGATTTATTTAATGATAGATTTGAGACTAAAAATCATTTTAAATATTTTGTAATAAAATGATTTTTTTTATTATTGAATATTAAAAATTATTTTCTAGTATCTTTTTTAATTCTAAATATTCAAAATTTTCGACAATGATTATTTATGGCCCTCATTAAACTTATTCACAAATTTAATAAAAATAAGAACAAAATCATTCTAAACATACTATTATGATAAAAACAAAAATATTTCGATTTTTTGTAGCAAATCTTTTGTGAATATAACAAGTTTGATGTTAATTGAACTTTTAAATCTTTCTTGGAGTAAATTTATTAGGAATGAAATTGATTTAATGCTTAATAGTTTATTTTAGACATATACTTTTCTTATTAATGATTTAACTTCACTTGTATTTACTTAAATAAAAAATATTACACCCAAAAAAAATTGAATTTTTATTTTATATTTTATTTCGAAATAGCTTTAGCTCAGTACAGATAAACAAATAAAAACATTTATTTTTATTTAGTATATTTTTTTGTTGATTTTTTATTTTATCTTATTTTAGTTTATTTTATTTTAATATTTATTATTCTGAAGGAGCATGAGCTCGGTTCAATTATTTAATACAAAAATCTAAATATCTCAAAATGACTAAAAACACAAAAATTAAAAAAAATTAAATTTATTGATAAAAAATGGAATCTCAAGCTAAAACCATAATATGCTTTCTTGAGAATAAAGAGTTTTAAAAACTACATGGCCCTTATGGTCGCGACCTAAAACCGAACCAACAGCGGCGCATACCGTACCGTACCAACCGAACCGTACCAAAAATAGGTAGAAAAAATGAATATAAATTATTTTTATTTAAAAAATTCATTTCCTAATTTTAAGTGCGACGCTAAAAATAAGTTTAAAAAAAAACAACAACAATTGAACAATAAAACATCTTTCGATTTTTCAAATTTCAAAAATATTTCTTGAATCTATTTAGTTATTTTATTTAGTTGTATTTTTTTTAACAAATGAAATTTTTTAATAAAAAAGATAATTTTTATTCTTTTTTTCTACCTTTTTTTTAACGCCGCATCTAAACTTAAAGCTTCATTTTGAGCTTTTATTAAAATTCAACTTTTTCTGCGGCACTTAATTTTGAAATTTAAGTTTTTTTGATTATTGAGTTTTAAAAATGCTCTTAAACCCAAATTTCAAGTTTTGATGCATGCATTACTGTGAATGGGTATACGGTATTTTTTTAAAACTTCGGCTTTTAGAAAGTTTAGATATTTAAATCGGAATTTTTTTGATGGAAAAAAGCTAGCAATTTAAAAAAAAACAAGTTTAAAATTCAAAAAAAAATAAAAGTAAAATAAAATAAAATTAATTATAATTTATTAAAGAAATTTTTAAAAAGGAATCTGCTATTTTTTATTTTATAAGATATTTATAAAAGTAATGAACTAATTTATAGAATAATTTCGAAATAAAAATTTGATTAAAAAAATTTTTCATTTGATCAAAAGGTACAAATTGATGAGCAATTATTAAAATAAATAAACGTAGAAAAAGGACTATTCTAGTGAGTTTTAATAATGTTAAGTTTACGCAATTCTAATTTAACTGAAGCGATTTTTTTTTCGACTACATTAAGCTCTTCCTCTACATTTTCCCTAATGGCATGCATACTTGGATTGGTGGCCTTGTATGGTAAGCGGGTTAGCTTGGCATCTAATTGTTGCCTTTGTTTCATCAAAAAATCAAATTCCTTTTCTAATTTGTCTATATATTTTATTTGTTTTTCCGGAGATAGCTCCGAAATTTTAAAATTGTGTCCATTTAACCCTTGTGACTGTGCTTGCTGCTGTAATGGTGAAATGTTTGGGTTAAACTTGTTGTTTAGTCGATTAAACGTGGGACAAGATGAATGAGCTGCGGCTAGATCTTCGCTCTCTGTCTTTTGATGTTGATTTAAATGATCTTTTTATTGCAGAATTTATTAAAGTAGAAGTATTTATTGAAGAATAATATTTATTTATTTTACTGAATGACTCACTTTGGAATCGAATTAAGCCCTCATGTGTCACCTGATTTGCCTTGCTTGCCTCATTTGATAATTTTTTTGCTTGGTGATAATCATATTTGTTCACAGATGGAGAACGCGATCTTGCAGGACCGGGAGATTTGGACGATGAAGATGAAGAAGAATATTGATTATTATTTGGAGGGTTTACATTACATAAAATAGTCAGCTGCTGATTGTTTGAGTTCCTCGCAGGCGATTGCTTTCGAGGAGAAAGCAGCGCCTGACTTATTTGGTTCAGACTTTCTCCAGCGCTTGGAACCGAAAATCTGTTTTGATTTTTTATAGGTAGCTGTAAAGGAACATTTGCTTCTTTGGAAGTGTTGGATGCTATATAAGGCTGCTGATTTGACACACTTAAATTACTTCGAAAAATAATTAGCAGAGTCCTATTATCCTCGATCAAAATTACCTTGATTTTGTTGAATTTTTAAGTTTCTGGTACTCATATTCCAGTCTGTTGAAATCAGTCTCTGTTTGGGCCAATTTAGCCTTTAGGCGAGTTATGATCGTGTCTCTTTCGTCCAGTTTTAACTCGTAGCTTTCACATTTTTGCTCGTAATATTTTATATTCATTTGAAAATCTTCATTTTCTTGGACTTTTTTCATCATGTTTCGTTTTTCGGTTTGTAATTCACGAACATATTTGTCCTGTAGCTAGTTTAGAAATTTTTGATTTATTGATTGTTATTTTCAATATCATGATACTTTAATTGATTCTGACAATTGAGATTCCAGACCAGCATAGCCGTCTTGTAAAGCTTGTATTCTTTCTTCAGCATACTTTAATTTGGAATTCATTTGGCCCAAATTGCTGGTTAATTCATAGTTTTCTTGTTTTAGGTAGTTTATATGCTCATTACATTCTTCCTATTAAAATTAGAGGAACATTGAGCATTTATTCATTAGTTTTAGCAATTCAATATTCAGGTAAATAATTCTGAACATATTTTTAAGATTACATTTATTTCTGAATATTTTTTTTCATTAAATATTAGATATTGGCACCCAAAAATTGATTCAAGAATTAACATTAAATTTTTGAAAATTAATTGAGAGAAAATTGTTCAAATAAATCTTTTATTATTTTTATTTTTATTTTGTTTTCTTTTATTTTCTAATTTTGTGATTTATTTATTTAAAAAATATCGAAGAAACACTACAAGCTGCTCGGAAAAAACTAGGGCTTCTCTATTAGCCAAATGAAAATATAATTTTTTTTATTTTTAAATGGATGCTATAAAGTTTTAAACTTATTTTTAGTTTTTTTCCTAGGTCATAATTTTTACTTATTTTCAAATAAAATTTGCTAATGATCTTTTATCTTGATATTAAAAAATTAATTTTTCGTCTCTGTTATTCCTTGATTGGCAAAAATTTAAGGTTTTTGGGTCCTACTCTATATCAGAATCAGTATCAATAATAAACTACCGTTTTCCCTTGTTTGATATTGCAGCCTCAAAACTCGAAACACGACTTTGGAGCAGGCAATAAATACTATCTCGCTCATGTTAAAACAATGTTAATTAATATACACCTCATGCTCAAAAAACATGTTATAAGATTGATTTCGCATTAAAATCAAGATTATTAAATATAATGCGGCATCAAAGCTTGAGATTTTTGTTAAAAATAAAAATTAATTTTTTTTAATTTAGTACTTGATCAAGCGCTACAAATTGGATAAAAAAATTAGAAAAACGATTATTTTATTTTAAAATTTTTAATTAAATATCAATTGCCGCATTAAATTTAAAAATCTTGATTTTGATGGGGTTTAATAAAAATAAATATAAAAGTATTCCAATAGTGTTTTTTTCTCTTTCTGTGCCATTCATATTTAATCGACAATTATCATAAAGTAAATAACTATATTTCAAGGAATTAAAACAAAAAATTTACATGATCTAACTCTAAAATATTCCTAAGAACTTTTCAGAAAAAATTTTAAATTTAGATATTTTTTTTTAATATTAGCAATTTAAATCGGAATTTTATAAAAATGCAAATTATTCAAAGTATGATTATATAATAAAACTTACTAAAAAAACTTACTTTACAAATCTTAAAGAATAACGATTTTAAAGAAAAATTAGCTAATCGAATTAACCAATTGATTTATTAAGTAGCGTTTAAAAAATATCCAATTTAATAATCTAACAGGAAAGAATTGGTCAATCTATGTGTCAGTGGTGTTTTTATGTGATCTAATGATTTTTAATTTTTTAGAATATAATTAACAAAAAAATTGCTATAAAAGCTTCTGATCGAAAAGAATCTTTTAAAACATAAATTTAAAGAACAATAAATAATTTTTCAATAACTTTGTTAAAAACATTCCTGCTCTTTATTCAATATATTGAAATATTTTTTTGAAATACTTGATTAAAATGTGTTTGCTTATTTAACTTCATTTAAAAACCTGAGAAAAATTCTTACAGATATAGGTTCTTTTTTTCCTTTTACTCATTAGCGCCACTTAGGGTTTGGGTCTATTTAATGGAAAGAATAAGAAAAACATCGGATCTGAATTTTGAAATAGCACAATATTTAAATGATTTTTCTAAATTTCAATTAAGTTTTGAGATATCTATTATCCATAGGTCTAAAATTTTAAATCATTTTTGAACTATTTAATATTCCAAGAACTCTAAAAAAATATTAAATCTTTGGAATTAGTTAATGGCTAATTTAAAAATTAAAAAGCTTTAAATTAATCCATAAAGTAAACATAAATTTTTTTTAAATAAGTTTACAGAAATTAATAAAAAATATCATTTACCAATTTATGGATTAAAGCTGAATTGGATTCTTTCAGATCGTCATTAATTTCACATAATTGCTCATATTTTGATTTTAATTCATTTTCTCTTAGTTGTTCCGTCTCATCGTTGGGATCAGTACCATATTTTTCTTCATACAAATCCAATCTACATCTCAAATCTTCTATTTCTTTGTCGTAGTAATCTTTCAGATCTTGGATATGTCTAGCATGTTTAGATTTCAGCTCTGTTCTTAAGTTAGAAATGTATTTGGTATTGTCGCTGATAGTATTTGGGTTTATGGAATCAGCAGTGGTCGTAGAAGCATCTACCATATTCAATGCTTTAGAGTTTTCTGAAATTGTCAAAGTCGTTTTCAAATTATTGCCACTTTCTTTAACTTCTTTATCAAAATTGGTACTCGGAATTTTGCTAATGAATTTTTCTTGTTCCACAATGCACTTTTTTATTTCATCGTGTAGCGATTTTAATTTCATATCATTTAACTTTTGCTGTTCATCCAGCTTATTTTTATAATCATGCTCCAATTTGGAAAACATGTTCGACCACTCTTGCTTTAATGATTCGAGTATTTTGTTCGAACCTTCGCTTTCCATGGATTTCCTGCCACTTACACTCTTAGGTTTATCTTTATTACGTTTAAGTTTCATTCCGTTATCAAGTCTATCAATTAAATTATCCATGCTACTCAAAGAAGCCTCGAAACTTTTGCCAAATTTTGACCTATGCTTCACTGGTTCATCGTTCTCAGATTCACTCTCACTCTTGGCTTCGGATTCATTTAAACTAATCTGTGACGGATTCTCATAATCGCTTTCCTGGTTTCCAATAGTCTCATTTTGCTTGTCCGAATCGCATGATGGTTTTATCAATTTTTCATATAATCTTTTGATGGAACTTTCATCATTTTTATGATCTTCGTCAAAGCCGTCAGATCCCTCTTCGGGTTTTAAATACGAATTATTTGTGTTTATGGTTACATCATCCAGATCACGACTAGTATTGTTGAGAGATGTTTGTGTTATCAATTGGTCATTATTGGGATAAAAAAGCTTTACTGGATCATCCTCTTGGTGAATATTTTCTACCAAGTCCTCTTGGGCAACATCCTCAGGTTCTTTATCATCTTTATTATCTTCATTTTCTTCCAAATTTTCTTTTTTTTCCTCTAAAATATCAGTGACATCAATAACTCGGGTTTCATTACTAAGATCCAAGTCTTTGAGGAGCCATTTGTAGTTGGGATCTATGCGTAATCGATCCGATGATAAACTTCTGGCAGCATTTTCATTATTATCTTTTTCATCAGCTTCTGGTTCGTCATTGTTGAATTCATTTGGCAATTTTTCTTTCGATTGATCTAGATCGGGATCTTTAATTTCATAAACTTGGTCGTATTCGTCTAAATTAGCCGTCTGAAAATATGGATGACCAAATATAAAAGGAACTAAAGACCAAATTTTAACTAAGATTTTAATTCATTTTAATAATTAATTCTTACACCCTTGTGGCTGAGCGTCATTCACAAAAAATCTTCTGTTCATACCTTAAAATTTAGGGGGGACAGATCTTGTGCGTTTTTTTCTAAAATTTTGATTAAAAAAATTTATTTCATGTTGTTAAGGTAAAAACATAGTTTCAAAAATTGAAATTTAGGTATCTTTTTCATTCAAAATTTACTAAAAAAAATGTCTTAAAATTAATTTATTTTGATTTAGTAATAAGCATAATTTTTTTTAAATGCTGAATGAAATAAAAAAAATAGTTTTTTAAATAAAAAATTTAAATATTTGCTTAATGTAAATGAATAGCACAAATTTAAATTTCTTAGAATAGAAATTAGAAGATGAATGTTTGATTACTTTTCTTAAAGGTGCTAACATTTTCTTCAATTCACTATATAAATACTAAATAAAGGTAATTTTATGATATGAAGATGAACTCGAGACTTTTTCATTGACCTTAATTCTTAGTTCAAAAAAATTCAGCATTACTATGTCAACTTAACAAATAACATTATTATATTGGTTTTAATATGATAAAATGAACTTCGAACAAATTCCAAACCTCATCTTTAATCTCCCTAAAATTCTTTAAATAGAAAAGGAACTCAGAAACAAAAATATGAACTGTCATATTTATCTGGAAATTAAATGTAAAAATAGAAATTTTAAATTAGATTAAATTTTTATTTGGAATATATGTCAATAATTCGATTTTAAAATTACCCATAGAAACCAATCTTTATTTAACTCATTTCATCCGATTTTTTTTTTAAATGAATTCAAGATACTTAAAATAATTAACCTTGAATATAAATTGTTTTAACAATTAAACATAATTCAAATAAAAATATCGAAAAAATAAAATAGAGTAAAATTACGAAGGCATTTAAATTTAAAAGAGATACATTTTTCTTGAATAATTTAGTATTTTTTTCCTTTATTATTTGAGTAAAGAAATTTAAAAATCTTAGAAAAAATTTGGTCTAATTTTTTTATAATGAATTCTTTTAAATATCAATTGACAAAACCTTATAAAAAATAGGAAAAATTTTATAATTCTTTACTTTCATTTTTAATTAAATAGAGACTTTTGAAAAAAATTTAAAATTTTTTTCCATTTATGGACCTTAGTTGTAATTTCACTTTACATTTTAAGCCAAGTATGTAAGCGAATTGTAAAAAAAAACCATTACTTAGTGTATGTTGGAACTATGCTTGGTTTCTTTTACAATAAAACATTGAGAAATATTTTGGTAAATTTTTGTAGGTATATTCCAGAAACCGACATAAGTTAATTGAGCAATTACGTCTCTTGTCAAGATGCAAATTTCAAATTTGAAAACATTGTTAAACGGAGCAAGATCTATGTTTATGCTAAATTTGAGCTATGTTTACAAGACTCTTAGATAATATTACTTCAATTAAAAAATTTAATTGATATTTAGAAACTCTGAATCAAAAAAATACGAATTCACAACTTATTTTATTTTTGAATAATATCTATGTGTCTAGTGTATAATGGCATCAAATTAATTTGAAGGAAAATTAGTTCCCTTCGTTTAAAAATCGTGAAATTTTAATTTCTCCAGAATGTTTACTAGGTAATTTTATTTGCCTAAAATATAAAATGCTTTAAATTTGAGAGACAAATAGTTTTTTGTTCGAATCTTCGAGTTACACTCAAAAAGCACCAAGAGACGATGAGAAAAAAAAACGAAAAATATTCCCTAAATTGTTTCTTTTCAACAAAAAAAATCTAAATAAAAACCTTATTTTTCATTATTTGTTTTAAAAGAAAAAATACAAGTAAAATAAAAGCTCAAATTGATTTTTATGGGAAAAAACAAAAATTTTGAACAGTTCTTAAGTAATTCATCATTAACAATAAGGTTTTGATTTAAGCTCTTAAACCAGTAAATTTTTTTCTTATTGCTTCAAGCCACTGATAATTTTCGAATCATTTATCGTAAAACGCGAATTACCTTAAAATGATGAAAATAAAATCCATGCAAGAACTCTCATTTTTCTTAAAACTTTTCATTTAATCGTTTACAATTTAACCAGCTGAATGAATATTTAACTCAAGGCTAATGATGGCCATAAGAAAATATCTAATAACTTATTTTAAAAATTAAAAGATTCTACACCAAAGTAGCAATATATTGATAATCTACTCAAAGTAGATTTCAAAAGATAAAATATAAAGAGCTAATTAGATAACTAAACGATTAAATTTTAGTAAACCAAATGGCTTCATTTGTAAATAATTTTTAATGATTATGTAATATCTTTTTTTTTTAATCAAGAACCGGTGTGTATAAACAAATATTAGGTTTTTTATTTCGTTTTTAAGTTTGCCATTTAAATAAAAATATGATGCAAATTAATTGATTTTTTTAATTGCAATTGAAACAAAAATAAACACTTTAAATTTTTTAGTTAGATTTTTAACAAACTTTTAGCTTGGTACGTCCAAGTCTCAAGAAAAACATGGTCAAATTAATTTTCAATGTGCATTTTGATTATATTTCGTCTAGAGATCGAATATTTATAATAAAAAAATGTTTATTTAAAATAATATCAATCTAACTTAGTGGTTAAATCAAGTAATATATTTTCAACAAAAATGTTTATTTTCAGAAATTATTAAATAAATTAAAACTAAAAATAACAAATGTTATAAAAATTAATCAAGAATTTAAAAATAAAATAGAATTTCAAGTCTTTAAATTGGAATAGCAGCAATAATTATTATTGCAATCAAAAGAATCAGTACTATCATCCACAATCCTTTAGAAAAAGTTAAATAAGTATCTTTTTAGCTTTGATAAATGATTTCTTACCACAAGTTCCAGATTTATGCATAATTACGCGAGTGTTTCTTGTTTCTTTGATTAATCGTTCATTTAAATTATCCATTTTATCACCCATTGAATCAATCAGGTCTTAAAACATTACAAAATGCAATCGACTGAATTAATAAATTAAAATTTTATGAATTTTTTAATTAATACCATTTTGTCGGTCAACTTCACCTCCTATCGTTGTTGCTATTCTCTTTTGGTTTTGAATTACATGCGACAGTGTCTCTAGGCCCCTTTCCTGATCTTGAAAAATTAATAATAAAATCAAATTTTAAAGCTTAAAAAATTTTCTTTTACTTTGAATAATTCTATCATGCTGTGAAGACAATTGTTCTGAGTTGAAATTTACAGTTTCTTCGGATTCTGTTGGCTGTGCATTAAATGCTTCAAAATCAATTAACAAGGAATCTCTACGTGCAAATTGATACCAAAATAAATATTTAAATATCACGAATTACTTTTGACTGGGACCTTCTCCTTTCAGTCCTTGATCAATTTGCCTTAGACTAGTCTTCAACTGATTTAGCATGTTTGCTCTTCGATTCTTTTCCAAATAAGTTCTTAATTTATTAAAATAATATTAATTAAAATATTAAAAAATAAAAAAACTAACAATTTCGACTCATTTGAATCTTCCAATGCTCTTTCAAGTCCATTTATACTTATTTCTATCTTACCTAATTGAGTTTTTAATTGATTTGTAATCTAAAAAAATTTTATGAATTTTAATATTTTTTTATGTTAAACTAAAAAATCTACTTTGTTATAATTTGAGCTTGATTTTGGATATTTCGCTCGTTCGCTCAGACTTTGGTTAGCTTTTTGCAACAATTTCTCCAAATTATCATGTTCTTTTAGCCTAAATAAAAATTTGAGTTTAAATTCATTTTCATTCCTTGAGCAGTGTTAATGTACCATTTTTCCGACATCTTAGTATGAATCTACTGATATAATTTTTAATCAAATGAAAAAAAAATTTTAAATAATTTTTGTTTTTAATCATTATAAAACGCATAATATGACTCCAGGTTTGTTTTAAATAAAAAATTATTTTAACATTTATTCAGAAAATACACATAAAATTGAATTATTATCACGAATTTTGCTTTAATTTTTAAAAAAATTAATTTTTGAGCCTAATTCTGTGGCCACTATGTCCCATTTAAGAGTTTTGTTATTTACTATTTTGAAATAGTTAAAAAAAAATTTAAGATTAGAACTCTTGAGTATATGAATGAAAATAAAGTTGAAAAATTTAAAATTTATTTAAAATTCATTTAAAATTTGAACTCATTCTTAAAAATGAACAAGATACTAGCCTGTCGTTATTCGATTAAATTAAATTCTAAACGAATCTTAGCACCATGTCATCTAGGCTACTCGAGAAGAGATTTTTTTGCCAAAGAAAATAATCCCGACACACTTTATCTTCAAGAGACCAGTGAGATAAAAAAGATAAAAAATTTCAAAAAACTGTCCAATATTTTGCAAATATTTTTCGAAAATCTCACCCAAATGAAATGGACAAATTTCTCCAGGGACATGAAAATAATTGACGGAATTGATCTTGTCCTCAAGTTCAATGAATTTAATCCGCTATTGATTTCACTAATCGACAAAATAAATTCAAGACACGACTTTCTGGCAATAAAAGATTACTTTTTGAAAAACTTGGATCAACTGAGTCCAAAGGAACAGGCAATTCTCTTTCGATTGATGAATTTACTTGACAAAAATTTCAAAGAAAATCCCCTGGTACTTAAACTGGAAAGGTTATATTACGAAAACTTGAACCATTTCGATCTGAACGACCTGCTCAATTACCACAGAGGCTTCTTCATACTTCGAAAGCCGTTTTCGCCATCAAAATACGAGTCCTTTTCTCGCTCAGCCGACATTGTCAGCAAAAAAGTCTTTCAAATAATCGATTCAAATGGAAAGAGCCAGAGTTCTTCAAACAGCTTAGAACAATTATTCCCGAGTATAAATTTAAGCTTTTCCGACCTGCCTCTGGTCCTTTTTTCCATTAGACTCTACTCGCCAATGCTCACCATGGACACCCAGGTAAAGTACTTTGAAATGCTGATAGAAAAATTTAGAGACCTGCCAGATCTAAAAGAAAATATGTTCACATTAGCCGATTATTTTGTCGTGTTAGACAAAATTTACATCCAAAATTTGAATAAAAATAACCAGATATTTAATTCCTACAATAGCTATAAAAAATTGTTCGAGGAAAACTTTGGCTTGCTAGCTTCAAATTTAAAAAATCTTTCAGGCGACTTTGAACGCTTTGAGTTGTTTATTAAATTTTTTGCCGTATTTTCCCGCTCAAATGGCCTCAGAATAAAAGACTCGGAAAATATACTAGAATTTTTTAAGCAAAAGTTGTCAAACTCCACTGACAGTCAAAATATCTACAAATATATTTTCTCAATTAAAGAATTTAGGAAAACTTTTGATACTAGCCGATATGATTTTAGGAAACAGTTCGATTTGGACAAGCTAGTTGGACACAAAAGCAAACAAATAATGGAAAACATGGACTTTTTTTCGGTCAAGCGTCTGCTTGGTGCAATCGATTCAAAGTATTTTAATTTTCAGCCTTCCAACTACGATCTCATACTTGAGTCATTTAAAATCAAAAACGAATCAAGCATGATCAATGACAGTCTGGTCTTTTGCATGACAAATTTTTTTCCAATTTTTTTCGAGCCAGAAATTGCCAAGCGCTTTGAAACATCCAATTTATATCCATTGTATGCTTGCTCAAATCTAAAATATTTTTCTTCCAATTTACCTCTGATTCTTGAGTCCTTTGAAAAAAACGCTAGATTTTATTTATTCGAAGATCAAGTTTATGTGAACGAATTTGTTCGTAATTTAGAAATGATAAACAGTCGTCTTTTGATGGAAAACTCCGAAATTCTGATCAAAATATTGACCAAATCATTCGATGAGCTCATAATGAATTTATCACTGAATAATTCACAGACCAAATTTCCCAAGGTAAAACTTCCGAGTGATCCTACGCAAAAAATTGACTTAACCGGACTAAATTATGACTACAAACCCATCAGAAATTGTCTGTCTACCTTGGCTTTTATCGAAAAACTGGTTCATTTGTTCAACAAAAAATATATAGATTATGGTTTTATTGACCTAAGTAGTCATAGCATGCTAAGTTTTCAACTATTTATTAAAAGTTTTGGTGACATTTTTAGATTTTTAAAAGTGAACAACATCTCGGATGAGAATCTAGAGGAATTACTTAGGTTTAACTTGTTCAAACTTTGTAGACATTTGTATTTTATATCAAGATTGATCAAAATATCTCAGTGCTATTCACCACCCTTGAGCAAGCAATTAATAGAGTCATTTTTAAGTTTGTGTGAAATTTTGTGTGATCCCAGCTTTGATAGGGAAAAATTGAAGCACAGACTATTTAGCTCGTATGAGCATTTGTTCAAGTTTGTCGAACTGTACAGCTTGTATGACATTGATTGTCCAGAGGCTAATATAAGCCAAAAGCAAAAGGACCAAGTGCAACAATATCTCTCGATTTTGTATCCAAAATTGAGAAATGATTCAAATTTTGGCGAAATTATCAAAAAAAATTATCATTTGCTAAATTTAAACATTCTAAACGAAGAGGCTGTCAAAGATTTTCAAAATGTAGTCAAAAATAAATCCGATTCCTTGAATGACCGTTATGTGAGACTATCAAAAATTATCTATCAGTCCATCAAAATGAAGTTTCCTGATTATCAATTAAATCTTAAAATAGATCTAGATGATCATTATAGAGGTATTTTTTTTAAATTTAAATTAAATTTTATTTTATTTTTAATCTAGTCTTTTATGCTACTTTATAAAATTTTTTAATTTAATTGTAAAATTCAAATTAAAAGCATGATTATAGAAAAATAGGAATTAAAATATTTTGACATTTTTTTACCTTTAAAGCCATCTGAATTGATGTCTTTTCTAATGGTCAAAAAAATTATCGTAATGGTTCACTTTTTTGGTGCATTAGCTAGCATGTAAATGTCTGACCTATGAATTAAAATAATTTAAAAATAAAAATAATTCTCTCATATTAAAAAAGGTGAATTAAACATGTTTGAAGATATAAGTGACGCGGTCATGCCCAACAAGAAATTGACCAAAAATTACAAAATTGTGTTTATTAAAATAATATTGATTAAATTTAGATAAAAAACAGTATAAAATGAAAAATCAAAAAAAATCAAAAATATTTTATTTGGTTCTTTTTATAATGAAAATTTTGAAAATTTATAAAAAAACTTTTCCAAACAAAAAAAAAATATATTAATTAATTTATTTTTAAGGCTGATTTTTATATCTATCGAAAAAGGCTTGCGAGCAAAAAAAAATTATTTAATTGAAAAAAGGTAAAGGTACAACATTAACAATGAGTTTAAATATTATAACATAAAAAGTGTAAATGTTAATTTCAATTTTTGAAAATCAGTAGTTTAGTAACTAATTGTAATTAAAGAAATATAACAAAGTTTAGTTTTATAAAATTAAACTGTTTTTATCTTTTTAACTCAAAAGGCAGTTCCATAATATACAAGCTGGTTAAATTTACACTGATTTATAAACATTTTTTAGATTTAATACTTTTAATTTAATACAAAAATTTCTAAATTTTAAGTGAAATGTGTGTAAATCGTTTTCAGGAGTTCAATAAGACTTTTTATTATATTTTCCCATGATATTTTTTCATTAATATTTATTTTAACATTTTTAAAAAATAAAAGCAATTCAAGTCTTATAAAATAATTCTAAGTTACTATTCTTACTTTTTCATCGCATAAAAACTCTTTAAAAAAGTCTTTTTTTTGAGTGAGAGTTAACAAAAATTTCAAGAACCGAAAATATAGTTTAATAAAAGTATGAGGTTTTTATCGTAAATATAAAAATAAAAAATTATATAAGTAGCAGCCAAATAATGATTATAATGAATATGAGACCAAAATAAAGAATATGAATTTTTTATATACTTAAAAAATTAAACAACTATTTTTAATATTGTTAAGAATAATCAAATTGACAGATTGGATAGAATTAAAAGAATTATTAGAAAGCTATACCAATTTATTTTTTAGTAAAATCTTTACTCATTTATAAAAATAAAAACAATAATTTTAATTTATTAAAATAAGCATTTGTTTATTTAGAAAAATACGTTTTTTTCCTGAAATTTTTTCCTATTAACAAATTTACGTAAATTCTCGCTGAATGAATTAGATTAACAATTTTATACGATAATTATTTTCGCAGAATTTTCGTAAATTACTAGAATTAACATTAACAATTGCAGTGTATAAGTAAAAAAAAATAGTATTAGCAATTCTCGAAAAAAAAATTGTATTTATTTTGAATTTATATCTTGCTTTTAGAATTTTCTACACGAACTTTCCATGAGAAATTTTTGAAACTTTATGGCGAATATGTTAACAAAAATCCAATAATTGATAATAATCTTCGTACAAGTAATCTATTAAAAAGTTTAAAAAAAAAATATATCATTTTTCCTTAAGACTATTCGTTTATTCTTGATAAAAACGGAAAATTTTTGAAAAATTCTGAGAAAAAACCCCATGATGCTCTCCAGTACCTTTAAATATCTAATTTAAAATAAAATATTTTTTTTTCTAAGAATACCAGTGAAAATAGTTGACAATGAGCAAATGTTTAAAAACTGTCCAAAAATTAAACGAAATGTGTTAAACTATATTGAATACATGCAAAAAAAATATCCTTTATTAATTGTAATTTTCTTTTTAAAAAATTTTATTTTAATTATTTTTTATTTAATCTAAAGCTTTATCAAAATGAGTTACTCAACAAGACAGATGAAGATATCGGAAAAATAGTTGAACTTAAAATAATGAAATCAATAAAAGATTTTGTAAAATAAATTTTCATTATCTGGCTATTGTTTTTCTTTTTCTATTATTAGTTTTAACATTGAATTTTGCTCTTTTTCCCATATAACCTCTTCCAACGACCACTCGATTGTACTTCTTTGATTTCATTATATGTTTGAATTTTAAGTATACTTTTTCAGCAAATCTAGAATTAGTATCCAGCCCAGTGTTACCAAAATAATTTTTTACACTAATTCTATTTTTTCTCTTAAATTCATTGATCGAATTTTTTGATCTAAAATTCAGTAGTTCAATTAAACCTTTTTGTTTTGAGTAAAGTGAATTTTCCTGTTTTGAAATAAAGATTGTTGGCTTTTGAACAGTTCCACAATTGTCTATTAGTTTAAAGTCATTATCTTCGCCTTCTTTTAAAGCTTGCTCAAATCGGCTGCTGGTTCTATTTTTAGTTTGAATGGTTTCATGAGTACCACTATTAGAGCAATCTCCACATTCAGCTTTGGGAAGTTGAAGTTGAGAAAACTGCAAATCAGTTTTAATATTTTTTCTGCTAATATTTCCGGCACACTGACCCATGTTTTAAAATATCATTACTAATTTCTAATTTTGATTTCTTGAAGTTAAATAAATTGCTAAGCAAAATTTTTTTGATATTAAAATTTATTAACAAAAATTTTATTTTAGTTCGAAAAATTAAACTAAGATTTAAAAAAAATCTTATTTCTTGGGAGCAATGATACCTTCCAACTGAGCCTTTAATTGTTGATTTGTTTTTTTATAGAACGAGATATCCTCGGCATGTTTCTTTTCCTCAGCAGCCCTTTGTTCAGCATTTCTCTTTTCGATTTGTTCACATTTTGCTTTCCATTCATTAACTTGCTTTTCAAGATCTCTTTTATCTCTCTCTAATTCATTTACTCGTTTCTCCATGTCAGCTTTGCCTTGCTCTGCCATCAATGCTTTTCTCATTCCAAAAGCAACGCTACTTTCATATAGTGTTTGATAAGCTGCAATAGTCATTCTAATTTCATCTCTTACTCTCAACAATAAAAGACCACGTTCTGAACAGCTTATTGTTACCTGTCTAATCAATTCATCTTAATTTTTTTCGATTAAATTAAAAGTTTTTGAATATTTAAAATTTATTTTACCAAAACATTGAGAGAAAAGTTCCCTTCTTACCGGACATATACCGGTTTCTCTAGCTTGTCTTTGCTGCAATCTCATATCAAGTTGCTCTTGTAAATTTATGACATCTAATCTGGTCGCTGGGGTACTCGATACATGCTGAACCCAAAGCTGATTTACTTCTGTCCACTCACTTGGTTAAATCAAGGTTTAGAAAAAATATTTTTTAGATTGGAATTTACCGCGGTGGAAGAATGGAATTGAGAATCTCGTCTGTTTGCTGCAGATTTTTTGAATCCAGAGGCTGTAGTTTTTTGTTAGATGATGGGCTCAATGGCATGGATGTGTCCATTGGAGTTGGTGAACTTGATTTTAGTGCCTTGGCCTAAATTTAATAGAGAAATTATATCCAAATTTATCGGATCGCTGGATATAATTACTTTTGGAGTTCTTTTGTCCGTGTTTCGAGTAACCAACACGGGGTTGTCATATCTAACCAAAGATGAAGTCGGCGGAATGGTACTCATTGCTGCAGATAAATCGAAGATAACTTTGATTACACCTAAGTTATTTGGTCTTGATTCAAAAATATAATTAACTATTAATATAATAAAATAGGTTGATCTATGTAGAAGAGAAAAGTTGAGTGTTACCATGGTTATATAGAAAAGCTTTTTGAAAACTAAATAATTATATATTAATTTTTGGAAAAAAAATTTCCATAGTAACTGGGCAATACCGAATGTTGAAAGAAAAAAGTCTTAATTTAAAAATCAGCTAATTTAACATTGCTTAAAAATTTTTAAAGGCAAAATTTGATTAATTTAAAACTTAAAATTATCATCAACTTTTTATGAATAAATTTTATTTGCATTTTCAAAACCAATAAAATTATATAATTAATGAAGATAATTTTTTAATAAACATTTTTTTTTAATTATTTGTGTTAATGCAACTTAATTCGATCATTTGATTTTTTTATTTGAGAAAATTTTCAATAAATGCAAATATTTTTAAAAAATTTTATTTAATTTTTAATCAAGATTGTAAAGTTATAGTATTACAACTTTAATTAAAAAAAAATTCATAAAGTGGTCCGAGCAAAAACAATTGTCTTTATGATAAGATTATTTGAGTAAAAATTAATTTTTTTTAGAAATTTTAGAAAGCAAAAAAATGGAATATTTATATAATATGTGAAAAAATTATGCTTTCAAAAAAATTTTCATAGGTATTTTACTTTTTTATAAAGTTATACTAAATAAATAAAGAATTGATTTACTTATTTGAATTAATCAATGTTTTTAGAAATTTTCGTGACAGAATAAACCAAATTAATGCGCTTTTGTTTTGGAAGCGAAAATTATTCCAAAATTCGCTGACAAAAAGCCAAATATTTTAATTAAAACTTGTTTCGATTAGTTACATAATTGAAAATAATCCCAACACAAACATCCAAACAAAAAATGTATGCCCAATTCGTAAGTAGATTTTTTTTATTTGCTAGAGAAACTCACCTTTACGCTATTCTAAGGACAATAGACCATTAAATATATTTAACCAAAACTTAAAATCTAATTTGTTTATTTTTGTTTAGTTTTACGATTTCTTTTCACTACACGGCTTAATTACACACAATTTTTAATTCGTTTTGTCTTATAAATAAAATATAAATATGATTTCACGCTATGTTTTTCAATATTTTTTTAAAATTTTCATTTTTAGATTTTTTCCCTATTCCTTCAAAAAATCAATACAAGGTCCCAAATGACAAAATATGGATCAATTTCCAATTTCATTTAGCCAAAAAAATACAAAAATAAAATTTTAAAATTCAAGCAAAACAAGAACAATAATAGATCGAAGCTTCTATTCAAAATTATTCAAATATTGGGAGCTGACTTTTGAACTAAAAGTTTAAAAAATACCTTCTTCAAACTTTAAATAAATAAAATTATCGGCGTGGTCAAAAATTTAAAATCGATTTTTGTTTACAATTTGCTCTAAGTCACGAATTTGTCATTTTTGCTTTAGTTAAATGAATACCCTTCAGTTTGTATTTATCTTTATTGCCATCTTTCAGCTGAAATCAAATTTTGATTCGGGCTATTAAAGACTTAGGACCATTTAAACCTTTCAATTACTATCGATTAAGATATATGGCATCGCGGCTGAAATAATTTAGCATTGAAAATTTCGATTAGTGGATCAACTAAAAAAACTCGAGCCCCGGGTGATAATAAATTAAAATTTTATAAACGTGTTTTATTATTTTCTTATCATAAATATTTATGGGTATTATCATTAAGCATACAAGTTAAATGCAATAATGAAAATTCTTAAGTGATAAATTTTAGATAAATTTCAAAAAAATTTTTTAAAATATTCGTAAAAATATTTGTTTTCTATAAAGTTTTTATTGTCAGAGGTTTACTCTAGATTCTAGTTAAATCATATTTAGTTTGATTAAGCTTATTTTTCAAAATTTATAAGAGAATTAAATTCGCTTTCTTTACTAAATGTTTTAAAGATCAATCTCAAATTTATCAACAATTAACCAGTGAAGAAGTTATGAAAAGTATCAGAAAAATGCAAAAAATTCAATGATCTAGAACAGCAAGCGTTTCTAACTTCTTGTAAAATATTTTTATTGAAAATAAGTTAAGCAAGTTTTTTGGATTTTTTTGAATATTCAAACGTACTCTAAAGAATCATATTTTTAAAAATTGGAAAATTTTTAATTAAAATTTGATAAAATATTTAAATTTTTAGATCAGAGATTTGAGCGATTTTTACACTAGAAAAAGTTATCAAAATTCACTTGAAGGCACCCTGAACAAAAATTCAAAAATGTCTTCAACAGAAGATTTGGACGATCTTTCTTACAACTCCATTTCTAGTCACTCAACAGACGGCTATATTTATGAAACATTGAAGAACGACTGCAATATTGTAAATAGTCATTTGGAAGAGTCAACCAAATACAAGCCCCTGGTAGAAAATTTGGAATACAGCAAGCAAAATTACGACCATTTTAAAAGTAAAATAAATATTTTTTAAAAGTCTATTTAAAAAATGTCTCTCTAAATAAACAGATAGTCTAAGCAATAGTGAGCATTTTGAATTGCTGTCTCAAATAGAGGAAAAACTTAATAGAATAGCTGAATGCAAGATTGATCTATTAAAGGCCAAATATCAAGTAAAGAAACTTAAGTATTGATTGTTTTTTGCAGGTAAATAATATTTTTTGCTAGGACGAGATAAATTTGAAGATTTCGAGCATAAAGTTTGTCATGGAAAAAATGAATAGGGCTACAATAAAATGGTCGAATGAAGAAAATGAGAAAAAAATTGCCAAGATGAAGCAAGAAGTTGAATTGAACAAAAAAATAATGTCCGATTATGAAATTAGAATAAAAGATTTAACAAATGAAGTTAGCTCTTACAGAAAAATGGTATTTATTTTGTTATTTTTTTGTTGGGTTCGTACTCTTAATTTAAACATTTTTAGATCGAAGCAAACAACGGAGATTTAGAAATGAGACCTTTACAGGAAGAAACTCAATTCGAGTCTCATCACACATTTGATATAAACAATCAATTCGATTATCTTAGAGACGAGATAAACGAAAAAGACAAACAAATCGAATTATTTAGAGCTAAAGAAGACGTCTACCTTAACGAAATATCTCGTCTTAAAATTCAATTAAACGATTACTTGGAATACAATTCTAGCAAAGCAAACACTACTAATTTTGAAATGGAATCAGCATTGATTGACACAACCACAGACTCTGCTTATAGGGAGCCTAGGATTGTAGTCACCCAAATGAGAGACGACCGAGTCAATGGGCTAATCATTGAATTAGATGCAAAAAATAGATCAATTCAAAATTTAACTAATGAATTAAGCAAACTTAAGGAAGAAGTTGAGACCATGACTCATCCATTATTTTATGAGCTACAGAGCGAAATGCAGAATCAGTTTAATCAAGTTAGTCCTATTTTTTTTAATAAATTATATTTTACTATTAAATTAAATAATTTTAAATTAAGGAATACGAAGAACTAAAAATTTGCTATGAAAATAAACTTAGAGAAGAACTAGAAATCTACAAAGTAAACTTTTTATTATGTTTTTTCAATATTTATCATCCTGAGAATCTAAGAATTTATTAATAAGGTTTATTATATTTTAATATTTGAATATAACAAGAAAGACAACAGTCTTTATTTCTAGATCAAATTATTGGCTTTGGTTAAAATTAAATCTAAATGACCTGATATGCTCTATCGAATATTTTATTTAAAAAAAGCATAAACTATAGTTTTTTCATTGTTTTTGAAATTAGATTGGAAAATTTTAACACAATTTTTTTTTTATATGAGGTCGCATTGATCAACAATTTATTCTTTTATTATCAATTAAAATAATGCTTTATTGATTCTGAGGTCAATTAATAAAAAGAATTTCAAATTAAATTGAAAATAAAGGCGCCTTTGAAAAGTCTGAATTAGGATTTGAATAATTAGTTCAGTGTAATCAATTCAAGGGCCTAGTAAAATACAAATCGTGAGCTTTGAGAAATTCAAAGAGTAGTTTAAGTGGCAAAAATTAATGTTTTTGTTAATGTTTTAAGAACTATGGTTTTTAAAACATAAGATCAAGAAAATTCTAGGAAATTTACTAGAAAAAAAAAAAAAAAAATTTCGAATTTCCTAATTTTTTGATTGAAATTAATATATTTAAAATAAAAATTGATAACTTAGGAAAAACGATACTTATGAAATTTAAATAAGATTATATTTGTTTCTTTTAGAGAAAAGTTAGCAGATCGTATTCTTCTATACTACTTATTAAATAAAATTGAATTTTATTTAATAAGTAGTAGTGTGAAGATTCTAGAAAATAAAATAATTCGAATTTTTATAACTGATAATAAATTAAATACATTAAAAATTATTTAGATAAAAAATAATATAAAAGTAGAATGGTAAATTATTGCTATGAATTTAGTAAAATTTTGATTTATGTTTAGATATATTTTACATTAGTATCTCCTCAAATTTTGATTTCTATTGAAAATTTTATAGCACTGGCTGGGTAAGAGGTCTGTGAAATTTTCAATTGAAAAAAATTGTATAAGTAAATATTAATAACTCTAAATAAAAATACCTAATAATTTCAAAACTTGCTCTGCTTATTTATTTAGTATATTATTTCTCAATTTTTTCTGTCAAAACAAATACTTTGGTGGCAAAAAGCGGGAAGATTTTTTTTCAATTTAAACAAATAAATTTAGAAAAGCTCATGACTCATATTAAACAAGGCTTTTGATTACAAAATATATTTTCCTTTACTCTACCCTTTTAGTTTGAGGAGGTATAAGTGACTGGGAAAACTTGGATATAAATTAAATTTAAAGCAACTTTTTTAAGTTAGTGGACAAAAGAATAGGGTTAGTAAAGAATATTCTTATAATTATTGTTATTTTTTAAATAAAATTAAAACAGAATTAAAGAATTCTGAATTGTTATCACTTTTATAGTCTATTTTCTTTTTCTTTATTAAAAATTTGGAATATAAAAATACACCCTCAGGATGTACTAGGCCTTAATTGGATCAGTAATCGATCAGAGATTTTTATTGTTCTTTCTTTAACAATTGAAGTCCAATGAAGTCCATTAAAACTCATCGTCATTAGAAGATATATTGAATAAAATTATAAAATTTTTTACAGAAAGTTTCAATATGCATTTTTTGTATCGCTCAATGTTTCAATTTACAAAATCAGATTTAAACTTTTCGAAGTAAATTTTCTATTTAATTAAGATTATGGTAAAAATGGTTTAAAATAAATAAAACATTTTCTAATTAATTCTAAGAGTAAAATTGATAACAAAAATTATTGAAAAGTGTAAAATAAATTTATAGAATATTGCTAAAAAAAATTAAAAAATTGGCAAAAATTAACTCTGAACTATAAATTTAAATTTTATTTCTATTTTTCAAAGATCAAAAGCAGTAGGCAAAGTTTTACCGTATGAATTAAAAATGGTTAGGGTTAAATTTTAAGAAGTGGGAATAGAAAGAACGATCAATTGGGTATTCAGAAAAACTGGATCCGAAACCTGCTCTGTATTTATCAACCAATTTTTTTGGTATTTGAAGTACGCCATAATTAAGCAAAACTTAAGTAAAAATCATAAATTGAATCAAAAATTTTTTAATCCACTGCTAAATCTTTGGTAGATTAGACTTATTTTTTACAAAACGGTATCTAAACCAAATTTAATTAATGTAAATATACCTTAAAATAAACATTACTCAAATAGAATGAATATATTTATCCGTTCCGATTGAATATCTATTAAGTCTAGGATTTAATATAATCAATCAAAGACATGGATCATATTAAATAAATAATTTTCAATATTAATTTAAGAGATGATGTCTGTCTACGGAGTTTTTAATTTTAATTTGTAAATCTTCCATCGACATAAAAGAATACAATTGGAAAAGAAACTCTAAATAGTAAAATACAAATTGGAAATTTTATTGAGCATTTTTTGAATTCATTGTTTAAATTGTTCATTGTGAAAATCTTGTAGCTCGAGTATATAAATAATTACGGGTAGAATTTAACTTGGCCCAAAGCTAAATATCAACAAAAGCTAAGTGATTGTAAAAAGTGAAATTTAAAGTCTATCGATTAACAATAATTGATACAAATTCAAGTGTCTCTTGTGGCCTCTAGAGCTTAACTTTTTGTTTCGTCAAGTAATTAATAAAAGAAATGCAAATTTTATCTAATTATTTAAAAGCAATCGAGACGCACGGTTAGAATAGGTAAAAAATAAACAAACAAAATAAAGACTCGGAGGCTAATGTGTTTGAAAGGACTAAATTAAAGCCATATTTTTGCATATGAACGCTTAAATAAAGACCCCCCGCCCCCAAAAAAATAGACTTAATATTTTTATATTTTTAGAAAATAAAGGAACAAAGAATTGAAGAAATTCAAAACGAAAATCAAGTGAGGAAATTTTGATTTTTTGTATCCGTTTTGGACTATAATTTATTTTTTAATTTTTTTCAGAAAAACTTAGCCGAATTAGAAGCCAAGCATAAATTTGATTTAAATCAGCTTGAGATTGACTTAAAAGAAATACTTAGCAAAAATTTACTTAATTTGAAAGACGAAATACAAAAAACTCAAAAAGTATTTGGCTTTTATTTGATTAATTTTTGACTTAAAAATAATGTTTTCTTATATTTCAAGGATAACAAAGACGTCGATATCAAATTTCGATTTTCAGCTAATCAGCATATCAAAGAACTGAGTAATTTGATATCAAAATCTGGACTCGGGGTGAGAACTGGAATTTATAAATCAATTATTTCTATTTATCCCAAATTTTACCAAAATCTTAAAAATTAATATTTCAAGTTTTTAAATGAATGAAAAAATATGTCAACTTTCATCTCATGTAAAGATATCTTTTTTTTCAAAGACAAAATCAAGCTTGCCTCTTTTTAACTTCTGCTCAACTGACCCAAGACGATAATAGCTTGAGTCTGTCAAATACCCTATTGGTATTGGTCTTAATTCAAAACACATTTAATCATAACTGTGTCCACAATTTAAAGTCCGACTTTGACTGAAATTCCGGCAAGTCAAAGCTTGTTGGGAAAAAAATTTTTAGGAAATTTTACAATTTTTCTTAATTAAACTCAGTTTTTAACTTAATGACCATTCTAAGAATACATTTATAAGACCAATTCAATTTTTTCCAGTCCTTAACAGTCTTATTTTTCCATTTCTATCAAAATTAGATAATTTAATTATATATTTATTTATTAATTTAAATTATCTTAGCAGATCATTTTAAATCAGATTTTGGTAAAAATTAAACTTAATAAGAACTAAACAAAAACGAATAAGAAATTTTTGATTTTTGAATTTTTAAATTTCATTATCCTTTGACTTGTGACTTTTATGCAACTGTACATGTAATTAATTAGAATATTAGACTCAATTAATTTTTTCGATAGTCATCTTTATGACCTGAGCTCGAAAAAGCATAAAAAGCTTTCTAAAAAAAACTCGTGGGAGTCAAATAGCATTGGCAGAATAAAAAATTAGTCTATCCAGTGGCTAGAACTGCAACTGCATATCCAGTTTGTTATTGTTAGATTTTTTTCCTGCTAAAGGAGAGAAGAAAGAGAATAATAGTTTAAATTTTAAAAAAGATTCAAAAAATAGTTTTGTCTTCTCGGTTTTTCTTTTTTTTAATTTACATAGCCTTAAAACTTTAATTGAAATTTAAATGAAAATTAAGTTTTTTTTTTGACTTTTTATAAAAGACAACATTATTTTTTCTTTAAATCGCTTGGCTGAAAAGAAAGACTGCTAGAGGTTCTAATAAAATTAAAAAAATCTTTGGTAGTTAGAACGAATTAATAGATTTCATTATAAAAATAAATTTTACAAATAGTTTGACCATTAAGTTTTTTGTAAACACCAAAAAATATTTTTTAAGCTCAAAATAAAGACTCTTGGTTCTAAATTTTTTTTAAATTCAATTTAAAACAAAAAAACAACTAGTGGGAGTTACAAACAAATTTCTGATCTCCCTGAGGTTATAAGCTAAGTATTGAGGTATAATATTTTTTTTTATACAATGAAAAAAATCACTCGAAAAGTATTATATGTTTGTTTGAAAAGTTTGGTAATTTTTCTTCGTATTTTTCAGTCAAAACACAGCAAAATCAATAATAAAGTCTTTACTTAAATTCCTTAAATTAATTTTTGAATCAATCAAATTTCTAATCAAATTCAAAAAATCAATTAACAACAATTAAAAAAATTTTAATTTTAAAGCAATTTAATCCCGAGTAATCTTTCTGTGATGTAAAAAAGTGTAAAAGGTTTTTTTTTAAATTTATTTCATTTAAAGACAAAAATTTTAATTAGATATATTAATAAATTGAATAAAATTAATAAAAAAATTTAAATTAATGTGGCTAATGTATCCAGATATAAAGATTTTTTTGAAAACTGCATCTCATTGTGTAAAAAACACAAAATTTTAATAAATTCATCATTTTTCTTCTAAAAATTTTAAAAATTTTATAGAAGTGTAATAAACTCCAAGCAGGCTTATTAAGATCTTAAATGATCACCAGTTTAGAACTTTAGTAATGACTTATGTAAAGTAAGAGCTTGCACAAAAAAAATTATTTTTATTTTTAATTTTTGATATTTAATTCGGTATTATTAAATCTTCTTTAAATACTAGAAAGTTCGGTGAAAATTTATTTTTATTAAAATGAGATTGGAAAACAGAAAATTTAAAAAATCGTCATGTTAAAATATTTAATGTAAATAAACGCATCTGGTACCTATTTGAGGCCGCTGTTCTCGACCTAATTTTATATTTTGGAAAAAATTTAAAAAGGCCCTTATTTTCACTTGAATCAAATATTTCTATCAGAAGTTATTAATCAAAGATCAATTTTTTCAAATACTTTAAATACTACTTAAAAAGTGGAATTTTGACAGTATTTTAACTAAAATTAGGTCCAGGATACGGGGCGCAAATAGGTGCCAGGCGTGTTATTTTGTCTCAAATTTGGTAAGAATATACTAACTTGATCCAAATATTAAATAAAAAACGGGAAATCCAAAATTGAAATCTGATTATCCGTTGATGTTTTAGCATGGGTCCAAAAATTTTGCAAAACATTATGAATCACCCGTTAGAATTAAATTTTGCATAATTTTTTGTATTTTTTGTATTTAAGTCATTTTTATTACATTTTTTATCAAAAAAATAATTTTTTTCGATCGTAGTTTTTCTAGATTTTTTAATCAAATAATTACTTAAAAATCTTAAAAATTTGCTGAAAATCAAAAATTCTAAGGTTTGTTTTTTCTCTGATTAAATTTAAATGCATACAATTCAAAATTATTCATTGAGTTCTTTTAATGCGAAAAATAACAACAGGCTTAATTAAATGGCTCACAAAAAATAATTAGCTCAATCTCAAAACTGAAATAGAACATTAATTTACATTGATGGGAATTATTGATTAATTATAATTTAAGCTCATTTTAAATTCGAGTAGAGATTAAGAAATGATTCGACACATGAAGCCTGGTTGTTAGTCATGATTCGGTTGTAGTCAAGCAAATAATTTAATATAAATTAAGGGTCAAAAAAACATTCGAAAAATGGAAAATTTTTATTTTAAATGTTTCAGATTTTAATTAAAACCTTTGAGGCTTAAATCGAACACTGGTGCTTAGTACCAGGCTTCGATTATTTTCAAAGTTTCTACTACAAGTTTGCTTTTAGTAGACACTTAACAGATTTCAAAAATTTTCAATTTAAAAATTTATTTTAATTTATCTTAAATGACCTGTTTTTATGTTCATTAGGATTATTTGAATGAACACGAATTGCATACTGTTGTTTTAGACTGTGCTAATTCGACAAATATATCTTCAACCAAGCTTGATGCCCAGGAAAAAAAATTTTTAGACAACGAATTTGAAAAAAATACTTCAGAAAAAATGCCTTTGAATTTGGAAACAAGCAGTGGTAATATCTCATTTACTGACGATGAAAAACCTGTGTCCAATTCATACCACAAACTGATTCAAGTCGAAGCATCTTCCAACGATTTGAAATCTCTAAATGGGTACTAAAATAAAAATTTTAATTATTGCCTTTATTTTGTAATCTAAATTTTTTTAGAAATACAAAATTAATAGAACTTGACATGGAACCAAATCATCCGGTCGAATACCAGGACAAATTAAGACAGGTAAACTTGGTTTGTTATAAAATTAAAAATTGTTTTGCTACAAAATAACAATTATATTCCTTTTATATTGCGAAAAGCTTTCAATATCTAAGATCATATGATTGTAAAAATTTAAGTTTATTTGTAATTGCTGGTAATGATAATCAAAACCTTACGTAATACGACCAAAACTAAGGTTTCCTAATAATCATTTTTAACAATAACTAAAGTTAATTTTATTTGAATGAAAACTTTTTTCCTTTAAAATTGATTCATGTGTGGCTTAATAATTTTTTATTATTTTAAAGAGTTTTTTCTTATTTTTTTTTGAAAATTAATTTAAGATCTTAAATCAAACATTTTTTTACTTAATTTTACGTAAGAATTATCTGATTAAAGAAAACCCAGTGCCTAATAAAAAAGGATTCAGTAAAAAATAGCAATGGTTTATCAACATCATAGAAATTTAACCATATTTTTAATTATATTGTCAAAAAGGTATAAGACTTGTTAATGACTTTGTCAAAAAAAGTGTCGGTTGAATTGGTAGCTTCTTTTTTAAAGTGATTAAATAAGCTTTTAAAATAAAAATTCCACTAAACAAATTAATATTCATTGGTGATTTATTATACAAATGATTTGCCAAATTCAATAAGAAAAAAGATAGATCCCGCTAATGCCACAGTCACTCCGTTTTCAAGCACTACTTTTTACAAAATTTTTTTTTAAAATTTAGTTTCAATGAAAAAGTTGATTTTTTTTTAGAATTTAATTTATGTAAAATGTGGAAAATTGAAGTTTATGATAAAATTTAAATGTTATGCTCAAAAGCTATCATCTAAAGAATTTTTCCTAGAAATTTTTGATTTTAAATTATTTTGCAGAAGCAAAATTTCAAAGTAAATATTCAATGTTAAATTGCATATTTTGTATCTGCAAATCTCTGCAAAAAATTTATGCAGAACGCTACGGTATGGTATGTTACAAATGAAAATATGTTTCTTTATTTAATTTTTATAATAACAATAATTTTGAGCATGATCATAAAAATTTGACCATAAACTTCATTTTGTCTAAAATCAAATTATTTTAAAATTAATTACAAAATGATTTATGATGAATGCTTGCAATGATTTTTAGATCCAATTAGTTCAATCAATAATCAAAAATAGAATATTATCTACAACATTTGACAAAAAATAATTTTAATTTACCTTAAAATAAAAATAATTTTAAGAATTAAAAAAAATTAAAATTAGCCTAAATAATTAAATTAAATTAAAAATTGTTTTTTGTTTCTTTAATATTCGAAGTTTCATTTAAAACGATTAAATCTATCTTTATTTATATGAATAAGGTTTTTGTTTAAATTCTTTTAAATCAGAATAAATTAAAATAATAAATCTTGGTCGTGTGAAAATAAATTTTAATTTAAATAAATTCAATCAGTAATTGCACTTAACCTAGGAAACTTTGCGGATTTAGTTTTTTAAATTCGAAAGCTCATAAAAAAAAAATTCTCAAAAGCATTTTTTTATAGTTCTATTTAGATTAAAGTCAAGTGTTTAGAGTGCAGAGTTTAATTCTTTTTTTTTGAAGCTTGAGATAAAAAACAAAAATCTTCAAGGAACATTGGAAGCTTTGTACGCAAAAGACGATAAATACATGGCCAGCTACAGACGAGAGAACGAAGAGCGCAATAATTACATTAAATTACTGCAATCGGACGTTCAGCAAATTTCTGATGAAAAGTAAAAAAAATTTTTACAAATGATCTTTAAAATCTTAAAAATCTTAGAAATACACTAACAACCAACAATCAAAATTTACTAAGTCTATTGTCCAAGTCAATATTAATAAGTGTTTCTCTGGATGAACATATTGCAAAACGCCTGAATAAAATTAGTCAAAATCAAAATGCAGATTTTAACAGTGGTACAGACTCACCCAAAAGTTCAAACCACTTGTCAAGTACTGAATCAGGCCTTCATAGATCATCAGGCTCATCGGAAATTGGCAGCAATGAGGATATTTCTGAAGAAGGTTTGGACACTTCACAGAGAATATACGAAACTCTTGCTAACAGTGACCTAACTGATGAGACACTCATAGGTTATATTTTTTAGTCTAGTTAACAACTATTTATTAATTTTTTATAAAATAAAATTTTTTTAGATGCAAATCTTAAAGTCCAATCCTCAATTGATAAAGTTTTGGACAAACTCGAAGAAACAAGCAAACAACTAACCGAGTCTCATTCACTTCAAATACAGCTAGCTTACAGATTTGAAGAGAACCAAAAAATGCTCGACGATTATAAAAATCGGTGCCAAAATTTGGAATCCGACTATGACGAACGAATAAATGAAATGCAAACAAGGATAAATAATTTAGAAGGACTGGTAAGTGCTTATGAATTGGAAATTCGTCAAAAAAAGACCACTATTGTTAATTTGGAACAAAACTTGGTTGATACAAAGCAAGAGTTGGCTAATGCCAAACATGTTATTGAGAATGAAAAGACTGAGCTGTCCAATATGGAGTTGATAAGAAAAGACTTGGAAGCTCAGCGATCACTGTATGTGAACAATTTGCAAGACAGTGATATTAAAGGTAAGTTTTTCGTAGATGATTTAAGTAGAAAATTTAGTAGTAGTTTTTTTTTTTTTAATGAATGTTGTAGACTTAGCATTGCCTATTAACAATAGTAAATCACCAAATAATGGTTAGTTTTGATTTGGTTTTTTTTAATTTATTAAATTAATAAAATTTTCAACAGAATTGATTTTGAATAATTCGTATTTGTTGGACGAGAAGCATGAGCTGGAGTACAAATTAAACAAAACTAGTGAAATATCTCAGCAGCAAATTAAGGATTTGGAAGAGACAGTGGAAAATTTTAATGAAGAAATTAGAAATATAAAAGAAAAATATGAGGAGCAATTGGATGAATTAAAAAGACAAATAAGTGCCATGGACTCGCAAATTAGATCGAATAAATCTTTTATTGATGTAATTAAATAAAACAAAGAAAAAATAAGTTTGCTCAAATTTTATTTTAGCAACAAATGGCTGAAAGAGAGCAAGAAAGAGAAGACTATGAAAGTAAAATAAACGAGCTGAAAATTATCCTGAATAGAAAATCTACACAAGTTTTTGATGAAGAAGACAACAATCTGAAAGAGGTAGATTTTAAATGTTCATTAAAATTTTCATTTTTTTAGTTAAATAAATTTAAAATTTCAAGTACTCTAAAAATTTAGAGATAAAGGTAAAATTAAAGAATTCTGTGTGTAAATAACTAATCTTTGCTTGCTTGTCTTGCTTCTACATATTCATGTTAATTGTTAAAAATTAAACCCAAGTTTACCAAAGTTTTTCAATTTAACTTCTAACTTTTAAAATCTATTCAGACTAAGTTAAATATTTTTATAGAATTGACTCGTTCATTGTTAAGAATTAGAAAAGACCAATCATTTTATTCATTTTTTAAATTTTCATCTTAGTTAAAATAATATATGAACCAAATTGATTGTTTTGCCCTTATTTTGTTTTTTTTAATAACTTGAATTTATTTTTTAATAACTTTTATTTACTTCGAATAATTTTTAGCATGAAAATATTTCTCAAAAATTTAATTTTTCTTTAAAAAAAAATATTATACATTATTTAAATATTATTAAAACCATAATAATATTAATTTATTTATTTTCATCCAACGAATCACTTACATTTATTTTCTTGTTTACAATTATATGAAATTTTTTTTTAAAAACTTCAATTAAAAAAAAAGATATCAAAATTAATAGTAAATTTAGTTCTTGGTAGAATTTTTTGTCCAAACAAAACATTTTTAGATTGAGAGTTTTAACTTCATTTAATTTTTGCAACTTGATGTTACAAAATGAACACTGATAGATATTGAGATATCAGCTGCCTCATAAGACCTCGAATTTACCTTACATTTTTCAGCCAATATTCAGAGACTTCATCTAAACGTTTTATTTCTCTTTTGCAATAGAAATTAAGTGTTATCTGTTAAAAAATAATTTTTAGTTGGAAAAGTAACAAAATAAAAACAGGTCGATAAATTATTTCAATCCTTAAAAATTTTTGTTTTAATGTTATGATGTAAAATTTTTCTGGAATAACCAAATTAACAGAATTAAAATTTTTGTGGTGGTTTTTTAGATCCCCTTTTTTCCTTTTGTTTAATTTAATAATAAACTTTCATCATGAATTTTAGTCATAAAACTATGTCTAGAATTTTTTTATGTTTTAAAGATTTGTCAGCTTTGTAAAAAATCTTTCAAAAAAGTCCTTATTAGAACTGTGAAATTTATTTTCCATTAATGCTTTTATGATGTTCTTTTATAAAGATTTATGTCAGAAATTGAATCAGCTGTATATTTATACACAACAAATTAATGAAATTGAATAACTGATAGGGATTTTCTTTATATTAAAATTTCCAATTCGAGGTTAATTAATTTTTAAATGTCTTGTGATTATAATATTCTAAAGGGGACAGGTAGAACGAAACATATAAAAAGAAAAAAAAAAACATATAACCAATTTTATAAAATGATAAAAAACATAAATTTAAAATCCAATTTTTTTTAATCCAAGTTTTAGTTTAATAAAATAGTTTTATTTAAAAAAAAACATGTAATCAATTTAAAATTAAAGACACAAAGCAAAAATTCAAATCCTTTGCGCAAATAGACGAATTAACTTTTTCACCAAAATTTACAAGTATTTTTACACATTTTTTATCATTATAGTTCAAAAATTAAAATTAAAATTAATTTTTCTAATAAACTGATAAATTTTTCAAATTGGAGAATTTTAAATATTTCTTTAAACCATTCTTGAATTAGATTAAATCAAAATTTTGTCTCATTTTAACTATTTAAGTTATTTTTTATATAATTTATGTTTTATCTCTTTTTGATTTTTTATAGTTTATGTTTTTTTCTTTTTTCTATATGTTTTTTCTCTTTTTTTATGTTTTTTTCTACCTCACCCATTCTAAAGGCGTTGGTGTTGTAGCTTTGGCATGTTTTTCTAATTATCAAATTGTATAAAAATTAATTTTTTTATTAAGAAAAAGGAGCTGGAAGATATGGTCCAGGATAAACTCGACCGTATTAATCAACTTTCGCTAGAAAATGAAAATCTAGAGAGACATGTCAATGAAAAAGACGAACAACTAGATGATCTTAATAAAAAGCTCAAAGAAACTGAATTTAAATTGGAAAATTTAAACAAAGATAAAAACGATTTTGAATCAGTAAGAAAAATTTTCGAAAGTTATGTTAATTTTTTTAAAATTTTTTTACTCAGCAAATTGAATTATATAAAGAAGAAGTTGATACATTAATGAAATCAAATAAGAGTCAATCAAATATAATCAATGATTTGAGAGAGAAATTATCAGAACTTCAAGCCAAATACGACACTCAATTTGAAATGAATGAGAATTGGTCAATTGAAAAAGAAGACCTTATTCAGCAGAAAAATGACATTCAAACCGAATTGTATAACTACATGAGCAGAGTATCGGATTTACAAATTTTCAAGGAAAACTTTGAGCTCGAAGCAAAAAATAAAATAGAAAAATATGAAGAAACAATTTTAAATTTGAATTCTAATATTGATGACAAAGAAAATTTAATCGATAGCCTAAAAGAACAGTTGAACGAGCTTAAGGAGGATTTTCAGTCTCGTCTCGAGGCCGAAATAAAACAATTTGAATTTGTAGAAGACAGACAAAATAGTGATCTAATAAAATCGTATGAAAACCAAATTGAGTTGCTTAAGAATGAAATAGAAAATCTAAAAGCAGAACTTCAATCTAAAGAAAGCTATGAAATTTCCCAAAGTTTACTTGACTCAAAGAATGAACAAATCGATGAGCTTAATGAAAAAATCAAGATACTTACTACTCAAATAGAAGAAAATATACAAATGAATGAAAATATGCAGAAAAAAATTCAGTATGAAAAAGAAAATTTTGAAAATGAGATAAAAAGTTTGAATGAAAACTTCAAAAGTGAAATTGATAGCTTGAACGAAAAAATTGAGACTTTAAACAGGGAAAAATGTGAAATCATTGCTGAACATGAATTAAAAGTAAATTTTTTTTATATTCTTATTTTACTCTTTTTTTATTTATTTATTCAACTTTATATTAAAGATAAATGAAAATAATGACCTGAATAAATTAAATGAAGAGCTCAGTAATAAATGCGAACAGATAACTAGTGAAAATAAAACTCTCAAGAATGATGTTGAGACAAAACTAGAAGATTCCAAAACAAAAGTATTTTATTTAATTTATTTTGTTTCCCAATTTTCACATTTTTACTGAATGATTGGGCATTGAATAATTTTTAAATTTTTTAATAATTTATTTTTCAAGGAAGAAATGATTGAACAACTAAATTTAGAAATAAATGAGTTGAAAAACAAATTAGTTGATTCGGATAATAAAATAGATATGTTTAAAGAGAGTTTAAATGATCTCAAAGAAAAATCTGAAGACCAAAGTCCCTTAGAAGAACTGAGAATTAAATTAGAAGCAGATAATGAGGTCCTATCAAAAGAAATTAAAGAGTTAAAAGATCACAATGACGAGCTTAAAACAAATACTGATAAAATTAAAACAGAATTTCAACAAGAAAACACAAAATTGATAATCACAAATGGTAAAAAAATATTATTATTTTTAATTAAAAGGATCAAAAATGAATTTATATTATCAAATTTAAAAATTAAGAGAACATAGTGTATTATTCGCTTGTTTCCATAACGGCGAAAAAAATAAGGTCTTTCTAAAATATGAATTCAGTTTTATCTATTCATAAATATTTGATATTAAATTATTTTTTATGTATAGAAAATTTACTTAGTGAGAATGATGATTTAAAACGTAGACAAAATGAATTGAATAATTTAATTACTGAGCTTGAACAAAAATTGGAGCAAATAGTCGAACAAAATAAAACAACTCTTGAGCAAAAATTAGAGGAACTAGACTCGATTCATAAACAAGAACTAGAAAATATGAACAATTTAAGTGCTAATGATATAGATAAATTAAAAAATGAGTATGAACAGCAAATCGAAAAGCTAAAAGAGGACCACTCGAGACAACTAAATGAAGAATTAGAAAGGACCAGGAAACAAATAACTGCAGAGTATGAAAAAAAAATTGAGTCGCTCAAAGACAGCTATGACGCGGAAGATTCAGATTCAGTCAAGCTAATATCAGAAGCTTCAATTTCAAATGAAAATTGTAAAAAATTAAAAGAGCAAATTCAATTGAGCAAACAGCTAGATCAAGACATTTTTGGCAAAGTGAGTCAAAATCTAGAAAATGGAAATGATGAGGTTGAAGAGCGAATTCCTGATGGAATCAGAGAAATTTTAGATAAGCTCGAAAATGAAGGGGTTCTTTTGTTAACATTGAGCGAAATTTTGGCACTTAAAAATCATTTTAAAAACAAGAAATCATCGCCTGATCTGGAAAAATTGTCTGAACAAACTGAAAAAGACAACTTGATAAAGGAAAATTATCTATTGAAGGAAATAATTGAAAAATTTTCCACTGAAAACGTTAAGGATGATTGGAGAAGTTCGTTCTTGACCACCTTGTCAGAGATTTTTTCTAATCAAAAAGATCTTTTGCTATCCGAATTGAGGTCTTATGTATGCAGTGGATGCTTATCAAGTGATGAAAATTATCTGAACCATTTGGAAAAGAAGATTGACAATTCGATTAGTTTGCAACAAAAATCAATTGATTATTTGCATTCGAGTGATAGAGAGAGTTTGGTAAAGGAAATTGAGTGCATGCAAGCTCAATTGGTCAAAGTTATGAATGAAATAAATGTTTTGTCAGAGAACGAAAGAGAACGTAAAAGAGAACGTAAGTGAATTTAATTTAATAAATTATTTAGATTAAATTTTATTTGAAATTATATTTTAAGTTAAATTAATGGAATATGCCAAAGATTCTGAAATAATTAAATCAAATGATTTGAAACAAAGTTTGAACCTTGAAAAAAATAAAACGTTCGATTTAATGGAAAAATTGAGTCAAGAAAAAAAAAAGACCAATATGATGCAAGAACAATTGTATGAGTTGAACGAAGAAGTGATCAAAATTAAAGATCTCTTGAACATCGAGTCAAGCAATTTTCATACATTATGGTAAAACAAGATTTTATAAAAAAAAATTGAATTTTTTAAAATTATTTATTCTAGCAAGGAACTTGATAAAGAAAAGATCAAAAATGAACAACTAAGCAAAGCATTAGAAGCTAAAAACAAACTTTCAATTCAAGATGAGAATGATTACAGAAGCGAATATATCCGGTAAGATTTTGACATTTAAAAAAAATCAAGTCATTAGCTTGACTTGACTTAAATTGTCTAATTATGTTTTATGATTAAACTTTAATTTCGCTTATATTCCAATAATATTCCAATTTTTGACTTGATTCTAGCCAAAAATTAAACTAAAACGTGAAAATATTAGTTTTAACCTATTTATTAAGTTTTATTTTAATTTTCAGAATTAATTAACAAATTTGAAAAAATCTTACTAGATTTCAATTCATTAAGATTGATAGAGTTTCTGATTTTACTTTATTTAATTAATATCATTTAAAGTTTACAGACAGTTTTTATTTTAATATTGAGCAGAAAAAATTTTATTTGAAGCACTTTTTTACATTTCCGACTTCATTTTTTGTGAAATAATCCGAAATTAATGTTTATTTTCTTATTCTGTAGTTAAATTAAAAAAGAGCATTTTCATTATCAGATTTCGATTAAAAACAGATTCAAATTTTGAATTTATCTTTCTAATTTATTTAACAAGATACGTGAAAAATAATCCGGATGATTTTATGAAACAACAAAATCTTAATAGCAAAAAGTTAGCAGTTCTGGAGCATCAGTTTTTCGAATTAGAAAAGCATACAAACAATTTAGATCAACTGCTCATTCAAGAGAAAGCAAAATACGAAAAATTAGCCAAAGCCTACAGCGACTTGAAAGCACGCTACAATAATCTGGGAGTAATTAGAAAAAATAAAATTTTTATAAAAAATAATTAATCAAAATTTGAAGGCTGTGAACAATGGAAACAATTTGGAACGAATTCGTCAGTCACTTGAATATTTGGCCATCAAGCACAAAGAAGAAATCGATTCAAAACCTGCGTCAAATGAAGTGAGACACAACTTAAACTCCATCATAAATGAGCTTGAAAATGTATCATCGGCTTCATCTTCGTCTAGTTCTTTTGGCCAAAATGTGAACTCAACTGATTTGGAGACTAAATTATTGAGACAAAATCGAGAATTGTTGGGCTCCGTAAAAAAACTTACCAACGAAAAGTCGGAATTTAGAGGAAATGTCCAAAAATTGGAGGAAGAACTTTGGATTCTGAGAAACAAAAGTCAAAAAGCTCAAATAAATTCGAACGCAATGTCTGATTCGGACAAGGAAAAATTTAAAAAACTTTACATAAAATATCTAAGGGCTGAAAGCTTTCGCAAAAGTTTAGTTTATCAAAAAAGATTTTTGTTAATTATGCTCAGTGGTTATGAAGAGACTGAACGAGAGATAATGACCACTTTAAAATTAGAAACAAATTCGACCCTAAAAAATAATAAATACGCGCTAGTTCAAGAGAATAATAAAAACGGATCGTTTTATTACTCGAGTAGATTTACAATTCACAAAGCTAAAAGCCGGTTTAGAACCGCAGCTATTTGTATAATTGCAATTAATAGAATAAAGTAATTTTTCAATAAATTTACAATGAAAAAAAAAATTAAAAATAAAATTTTTTTTCAGATTTCTTCAACGAAAACATTCTTATATGTCAACTCGAGTTGATTCTCATCGATCAAATTGAATAATTAAAATTTGTTTTTTAAGAGTAAACTTTTGGTAGCTTTAAATGAAAAAATTTTCCAATTCTGCTAATCAACCGTCCAGTTGAAATTTTTTTTTATACTTAATTTTCAAATGTATCAGACATTTTTAAATATTTTTTTTTATATTTTTACTTTTTTTTATTTGGTGCTAGATAATAAACAGATTTTTTTCTAAAATTTGAGCATTAAGAATAAAATTTTCTAAAAAATTTGTTTTAATTTTTTTCAAACACTGCATTTAAATCAAACAACAAATCAAAAAATTATTGTGATGAAAATATTTTGGAATTTTGAAAATTTACTAAATCTAAATATAAACTGGTTATGACTCTTTAGAAAAAAAATAGAATAAATGGCAATTATTTTTTAAAAACAAAAAAATACTTTTCTTAAAAAGCCTGTTTATTTTAAAAACGAGATATCTCCTTTATTTATAACTGCCCATCAACGTTTAAATTAATCTTTAGTAATTTATAATCTAAATTAATTTATTAGAATGATTCGATTTTTAGAAAGTTATTTATTATTTTCGGTTTTACCGTAATAATGTATTTTAAAATTTGTATGACTAACTCTAAAAAAAAGCGGAAAATAAATCAATTTTTTTTTACAATCAATATTCACTTATCAGTAATATTACGATAAGTTGTCAAAATTCTCTTTTAATTTTTGATTCAAATTAAAAGGTTTTATTTGGTCATTTCAATGATTAAACTAGTGGGTAAAAAACCTCGAAAATTTTTTATTTCATTATTTAAATTTTCGAATCAGTTAAACAAAATTAAATACATTCTGGAGGCTTGTCACAATTACCTTAATTTAGTCTTATAACAATCAACACAAAATAAACTAGTAATTAAAAAACTTTGCTAGCTAAAATTCATTCTGTTATAGTAACAAACTTTAAAATAAAATATAAAAAAATTTTAACAAAAAATAAGATTTAATCAAATTATGAAATTATTTTTTTTGTATTTTCCTTTCAAGAATTAGATTTATTGAATATTAAAAGTTTAATCCTTTGATAACGACTTGTATTGAAGGTATATTAAAATTACTAGACAAATCCATCATTTTATTAATTTCGAAAATATGCTCTCAATGCAATCAACGACTCTCTAGAGTGAATTTTTTAATTTAATTTTTTTAATCCATTGTAAACTTTGTGTCAATAATTTGCGACAATTTTTACATTTAATTTAATAGAAACTAATTTCAAGATTGAATACTTAAAAGTTTGTAAACTTACTAATTTTCATAATTGGTCTTTTTTCTTACGAAAAATTCCAAATAAAAATAAACAAATAATTTAGCAATTTTTTAGCAATTTATTTTCTAAGGATTTATTTGATTAGTTTGTTCTCTTAGTCAAAATTTGCGGTAAAATTAATTTGATTTCTTTTTTCGTTGAAAGCTGTTTTCTGTAACAAACCGCGGATAAAAGTTCCATATCAAAAGATTATTAAGGCCCAAGAAAACAGATGTAAGTTTTAAATTAAAGGTTTTTTTTATAGAAAATATTTTCTCTAAAGCCAACATTATTTTATTTATGTTATTTGACTCAGAGCTCGTTGTTTAGCTTATTGAGAAAGTTTCAATGGACTGAAAATGCCACAAAAAATAAACTAAATGCTTTAAGTTAAACAAGCTTGTGATAAACTAATAAAGCCAAAAATTCTGCTTAAGAAAACACTCGGAATTCGATTATTTCAACCTTTTGCTCAATGATAATCTCTCATTTGTGTATACACTTGTCGAGATCTATAATTAAAGCCTCACAAACGGTTAGTTGTTTTAATTGAGTTAGTTTACCTCTAGGACTTGATCAATTTTCAAGCTTCGTTTCAGCTCGAAACCCAAGTTTCTCCAATTGACCAAGAAAATAATTAAATGCAAAATTAAGAATTAAGAAAAAATTCTAATTTGTTAGGTTTTTAAGAGCCAAAAGGAGAAGAAATACAATCTAAATTTCCACTATATTGAACAATAATTGAAGCTAGTTGGATTCCGTTGATTAGAATATAAAAATTGAATTCCTTTCTTGCAACATGGTTCATCTTTGTTTCGAGCAAAAGCGAACACAATAAAGAATCTGAGAATCAATCGAAAAATGAATAAATAAAAAAACCTCTTTTTATTCATTATCTATGTATCTAGAGCAGTTTTTTTTTCAAAGAATAATCAAGTTTCGAATAGATCATTTTTGCTTTTTTATAAAATTGGATAAGTCCATAGCCATTTCAAATTTGCACGCACTGTAATTGTCTAAGTTAAAAAAAACCTCTTAAACCTAATTTTAAAGATCGAAATAAGATTTATGATAAGCTTTTTTCTAAACCGGTCAGCAGCGAGCTTGATGAAAGACAGATAAACTTAAGATTATCTTTCAACAAGGAAGCCAGATAATAGATCAATACTCAAACTGTTAAGATAATTTTCAAATTGGCTGGAAATGTCTAATGTGTTTAAGAAAATGAATTTCAATTTTTATTTGGTCAATTTAAGTTGAGAGTACTGTGTAAAATTTGCAAAACGTTGCCAGATTGTCCGTCATCCAGAATAATTTTGCTCAATTGGTAAAATTTGCTGGTGGCCAATGCAAGGCTTCATTAGGGTTAAACAAATTTGCTGTTTTTTTATCTAGTGCTTCCTTAAGGACGAGGTTCGGTGATTATTTTTTTTCTTCAAATAAACCTGGTCTATTGAGAGCTTGTGTAAACATATTTAAATATTCAATTTTCGAAGCAAACGGAATAGCATTGTGAGAGTTTGTTTTAAGTAAAATTTAATTAAATTTTGTTATATGCGGTATTTAAGCGTGTAAACAATCCGAGTTGGATAAAATTAATCAATACGGCATAAACAATATTTGGTCCAGAAATTGTTAAAGAAAATTTGGATCAATGAAATTTTCCCTTACTTTTGTTTATGCCAAATCTGTTTTATATTCTTATTTTTTTGTATTTTTTTTTTGTTTGACTTTTGTTTATTTGACGAGTGTGGAATTTGTTTTATTTTTCTCATCAAGATAGAAATTTTCCTCAAAAATTTGCCTAAAACATATGGACAAGGCTTTTTGTAATACTTTTCACTTTTTATTTGGCATCAATTAGTCTTCAAGAGTTAGTTTTATCTAGCTTTTTTAAATTTGATTAAAGAATATTTTATTTTTTATGTAATCATTTCATCGATGTAACAGTGTTGATTTTATTCGATAAATTCAAATAGCCATAGATAAATTAGGGTTTTGATTTCTAATTTTAGGATAAAGTTTCCTTATTATTTGAATTCGAGTCAAACAAACAAAGAATAATTAGAAGTTATTTTTATTTAAATATCGTTGATTAGGAATTGTTCTTTTGGCATCAAGCATTGATGTCTTGAATTCAGCCCCAACATTAGACAAACTAATTTAAATTTCTATGAATATTTCATTTAATTCCGGTTAGATCTAAGTTACGATTCAATTTTTAAAAGCCCTTCGAACCCTGAGATCTATTTCTTGAAAAATGCCAGAGTTCTATTCAGCGGTTATTTTAGATCGAAAATTCGATTAAGTGCCATTAAGAAATCGAGTTCAGCAGGTGGGAAATTATCATACTATAGACTTTTTTCTACGATATTTAATTAAGATATCATTTATCATACTTAGCCATCTCAAAAATGAATTCTCATTTGGATATTCAAAATTTCTGAATTTAAAATAGCTACGGATTTTGTAAAAGTATTGAGGTATTATAAATTCAAAGTGAAAAAAAATCATTTTACCACATGAGGTCTAAATTTTATTGCTTTATTGTGTGCTATAAAATTATATTACGAAATTTGTTCAAAGAGATTATTTCTGATAATATCAATAAAAACTAAGCCAAAGAACATGAACCACTGCTGATATTATTTTTTTAGGTAATTTTTTTTATAAAATCCAGAATTAAAATGGACTAAAAAATTAATTATATCAACATAATTTTGAAAATTCTGTTCTTTCGGAAAATAGCACGTAAAATAAGCTACTTTTAAGTCTCATGATTAAAATAAAATTTGATAAGGCCGAACATCACACTTTAGATAGCTAAAGAGTCTGATAATTTAACGCATCAGTTTGTTTGCCTTTTTGATATGTTTGACAGTTCTTCCGGACCTAAATCCAAATAGACCTTGTTTAGGCATTCCAAAGTTTTTTGACCATGTTTCCACCATAAAATCACCAATATAATATTCAATTCTAAAAGCTAATTTAAAAAGTATTTGAGCTGATTTTAAAAAAAAGTTATTGATTTAATGATATTCTTAGCTATGGATTATATAAAAAAATAGCTTTAAAAAATAATTTTTGGGTTGCGGTTGGCTCACGTCTTTTTCTTGTAAAAGCAGTTTTTATCGAAAAAATAGTTCACTTTTTAAAAAGTAAATTTCGGTTTCTTTTTTAGTGTTGTTTGGTCAAAAGTTTAAATAGAACAAAAAGCTATGATTAAAATACATGAATGGAATATTTTACAAACAAATAAAAGTCTAAATTGTTTTCTTTTCAAAGTTTTGATCTGAAATCAATTCTGGAAAGAGTTTTGTTTTTTTTTGAAATTTTTTTACTGATTTATTTTAAAAATTTTCGAACAAATATTATGGAATTTCAGAAACCGAAGGTTAAGTACTAAAATAAAATTGTGTCTTGAAACCGAGTGACTTTAAAATTGGAAAAATTTTTTAAATATTTTAATTTTAAAGCTGGTTCATTTAAAAGCAAAAATGGTGGATTTTTTTCGGAGCATCAAGTTCAATCCGGCAAAACATTTTTTTCTTTTAAGAAAATCCAAATGGCAAAATTAGGCAAAGACTTCACTTTTATTTTAGTAGCCACAGGTTAATTTCTATTCATAGATTTCTAATCTTTTATTGATCAATATTAAACAGCTGAATATAGATTTAATTAGACTAAAAAAAATTAATTTTTAAAACAGCCAGCTTAAACAAATAGTCGATAAAAAATTTTCGATACCATATCAATATATTCCGAATATCCATTAAATTGCTTTATTATTTTTATTACCAGACTATTACTTCTTAACATTTTAGATTTTCACATTGAAGAACAAAAATTTGATTAATTTCAATTTTAAAGAGAATCGACTCGCTTGCTTTAGCCATTTTTATACGTGTTTGATAGATAAACAACAGATTAGAATAATATATCTCAGAATTTTTCAAAAGTTTGGCTAGAGTACTATTTATCTTGTATATCTATTAATCATGGCACACACACACAAAGAAAAACAAAATATAGATCAATAGACTTGAATGTAAGTAGATTGCAATTAGATATAATTAGAATTTAGGTCTGACTGGGCAATATTTTAAATCAGCATTTTTCTTTTGCTCTAGAGAAAAAATTAAGGTAGACTCACGCCAAAGTTGAGAACACGCCAGCGTTTTGTTTTGCTGAACTGGTGGTGCTGTCATACATCATTTTTTCACACTGAAATAAAATACACGGAAACCTCTTTCTCCTCCTTGGATATTTGGACCAGTTTCTAATTAATTTAATATAAAGTGAATTAATTTAATTTTTTTATTCTCAGATTTATTAGAATCAAAAAATGAATTCTGCTAATTGAATAAAAACTTAAAATAGGCGGAAGAAAAAATAAAAAAAAATTCAACAAGCGATAATGAAAAATTTAGTATTTAAATTAGTTATTAATTTATTTTTATTTATTGGAATTGGCAGCTTGAATTTCGAGACAAGAAATATTGTTGTGCATAGTCCGGTCTTTGCCAAAGACACAAATTTCGGCTATTCGGTCGCTGGATACAAAGTGGACAGCGACTCTTGGATCCTGGTCGGTGCACCTCTTACTGAGCGAGAGCGGTTCCATGGACAGCTAACCAGGAGCCGTGAAGGTGCTGTTTATCGATGTAGAATAAACACACCAAATAGCTGCTTTATGCTTCCATTTGATAAAAAAGACTGGAGTGAGGTTCGCGACCATTACGGAATTTATTATTCCGAAAACAAAACCGATCAATTGCTTGGCTCAACTCTTTTGGTAAATGATGATATAATAATGGCATGTGCGCCCAACTATAAATATGTTACTCGAATGTTGGGTCAAGACGAGTTTAGATACGAACCAACTGGCACTTGTTTTACTCTCAGAGATAAAATGAGAAAATTCGAGGAGCATTCTCCGTGCAGAAATTGTAAGCTTATTTTTTTAAAAAATATTTTCTCTCTTTTAAATATTTTTTTAACAAGCATAATTATTTTATTTTTTTTAAATATTTTGTTTTTTTTTAAATTATATTTTTTGTAAAAATTTTTTTAACAAGCACTATGGGGCCATCATAGACAAGGCTATTGTCAAGCAGGATTTTCAGCTGCCATTTCAAAAAATGATTCTTCTCTATTCATTACTGGACCGGGTGCATGGTACTGGCAAGGAATGGTCTTTTCAATAAATATCTTTAATAAGGAAATAAGACACAAGTATCCGTCTAGAAGTGGCGAAGGCAAAAATGATGACAGCTACAGGGGTTATGCTCTGGATATAGCCCATTTTGACAATGACATTTACGAGGACATGGTCGTAAGTTCGCCAAGAGCCAACAATTGCAAGGGCTATATTGAAATATTTAGCTCAAATTTTCGCCTGCTTCATAAAATAGACGGAGATCAGGTCAGAAATGAAATACAAATTTTAATCTTATTTTTTATTAATTTTTTTTTAAAGATTGGAGCCTATTTCGGTTCCTCATTGATTGCAGTTGATTTGAATAATGATTTTGCCACAGACATTGTAGTTGGTTCGCCTATGTTTAAAAAAGATACGGAAAATTATGATATTGGACGAGTGGATGTTTTCATCCGGGATAAAAAATCAAATGGATTTGTTTATAAAAGAGTTACTTTGTATGGATTAAAAAGTCGATCACGCTTTGGTAGTGCCATTTGTAAACTTGGCGATATCAACGATGACGGATTTAATGGTAAAACAAAATTGTTATTTAAAGAGATTAATTAAAAAAAATTATTTAGATATAGCTATTGCAGCTCCGTATGATGGCGAAGATAGTTCTGGAATAGTTTATATATTTAATGGAAATAGAAACGGATTAGAAATGAGTCCGAGTCAGGTAAAATTGACCAAAAATAATTTTTATTAAAAAGAGAAAAAACAAAAAAATTTTAGATCTAATTAAGCTAATTTTTATCTATTTTAATTTAGCAAAAAATAATTTAGAAAAAACTTGGCTATTGATTAAAAAGGATCATGTGTATTCCATAGAAATGGTGATGAACTCATTTTAGCTTAGATAATGTAGCCTTAAGATGGCTGAGTGAAATTAAAAGCAATGGAGCGGGAAAAGATTTTTGCAAGTGCTGAATTTAGATTCAACAAATTTGTTTTCACCTAGAAAAACTTTTACATCATTAATGGCACTTTCATATCAATTTTGATTACCATTCTGAAAAATTGCTTCAGCTCCATTGCTCTTAATTCAATTCACTTTTGTTATCCTTAATATTGTTTTATTTGAACAATTTTCGCTTATGAAATAAAAATTTAAATATGTTATTTAAATACATAAATATATTTATTGAAAGAAACTGCAAATACAAGCTTTTCGATAAATCACCTAAATTTTATTTTTTTTAAATTCATTCAATCATTGCAGAATCAAAATCATGAATAAAAAATATCTTTAAATAAAAAATTCAAGAGTTGTAATATTTTGTATGAATTTTTTTGATTTTTTTTCAAATCTTTTTTATTAATTGAACATTGTGCGTGCGAGAAACAAAAAGTATAATTTTGAGTTTCTTGCTCATTAATTTATGACTTAATAAAAAATTTAAAATTGAAAATCAGAAAAAACTTTGACTTTTGACCAATTCTGAAAAATTCAACTCAAATTTGATTTGAAAAAAATCTTAAATTGTTGCCACAAGATAATAGAATTTTTTTATAGATCATCAAAGGTTCTGATTATGGTTTGAAAACATTTGGCTTTTCGCTATCAGGAGGATTAGATTTGGATGGAAACGAATATCCTGATCTTATTGTCGGAGCTTATAAATCCAATTCGGTTGCATACATTAGAACTAAATCAGTGATTAAAACTATAATAATAACCCAAACAAATCCTAGAGTGATAGATTTCGATTCTGAAGAGAATTATTGTGACACAAACAGGACTCAATTTTGGTATATTTATTTTTTTTAGTTTAACGCTAAATATATTTTAAAATAAAAAATAGCGTTCATTTCGAATACTGTGTGGAGTATTTTGGTAAATCAGTGCCTAAAAATATGAGTAAGAAAATGCTTTTACCAATTATTTCAATAGTAAAATATTTTTTCTAGAAATAGCTATGAATCTTGAACTTGATATTGACAAATTTCAGAACAAAAGTCTAATAAGAGCTTTGTTCAATGAAACTAAATCATACAATCTGATAAGAAATTATACGTTTAAATCGGAAGCAAGAACTTGTTTTAGCCAAGTTGTTACCATAAAAGTAAGATTTTTTTATTCCAATGATTAAATAAATTCAATAAATTATGGAATTAAAATGAGAATTTAACTAATTTTTTTAAATTCAATCAGTAAATTTATAAGAGCGTCAATTAAATTATTCAAAATATATTTATATATATAAAAACGTATCAAAAATTTAACATTTAGAAATCTTAGAGAAAATTTTTTTTTTGAATCTCAAATTTCTGAAATTTCATTAATTTTATAATTTTATTTCGAATCAGTTAAATTGATAAATAGATAAATAGAATATTTAATAAATTTATTTTAAAAGAATTTTCAAGCCATTTATTATAACTCAGTGATTTTTTCTAAATTAGGAGATCATGTTTAATATTTGAGATACAAAAAAAATTTTAAAAATATCATATTTTAAATTAACATATTTTTTTTCTCTAAAAGAGGATAAATCTTGCAAGAATTTAATAGCAACAAATAATAATTGAAAAAATTAAAAAAAAAAGTTAATGCGGTATTTTTGAATTTGGAACAAAAAAATATACTAAGAAAATAAAAAGACTTATTGTATAAGGTAAATATTAAAAACTTATTTTCTAATAAAACTATTATTATTAATTTATATTAATAGCACTCATAGATAGTAATTAATATTAATTTATATTTTCTTAGTTTCGTTTATCAATTTTAAGTATTTTAAAAATTTGAAGAATCTTCTAATAAGAGAGTTTTTAAGTAAACACCTCAAAAAAAAGAAGCATTAATTAAAATATTAAATTAATTTTCTAATGAAATTTTTCATTTATTTTTTAAACATTAGAAAAGCCTTCGAGATAAACTAACTCCGATCAAATGCCGATTAAATCTCACTTTACCAAAATATGATACTGAATGGGAACTGCTTCCAATGTTTGCCTCAGTTCAAGACTCATCTAAAATACACGAAATAAGATTTTTAAGAAATTGTGGATCTGATGATATTTGCATTCCTGATTTACAAGTCACTGCTTCAACGTAATATTTTTTTTCATCAATTTTATTTATTTTATTTTAAATTTTATTAAAGACCAACTAAAAAATACATTTTTGGCTCTCAAAATTACATTGACATTAACATTCGCGTGGAAAATGTTAAAGAAGATGCCTTTGAGTCTCAATGCCATATTAATCTTCCTCATGGAGTAAATTATGTCAAAGCATTTGTTACACAAAATTCAATGGTAATTTCTTAAACTTTTTTTAAAATTTTTGAATTTTATTTTTTTATTTAAGTCACAGCAATTGTTTTTGCCGTGTTATCAAAATAAAGCATCGGAAAAAACAAAAATTATCTGTGATATTGGCAACCCAATGATTTCAGGATCATCGGTAATCATTGAAATAATTTTTTTCTTTATAAATTTTAAAAAAATTATTAATTTTTAGAAAAGCTTTACAATTAGAGTGGCTCCTCAGAATCTAATCCTAAATGAGGAAGTTCTTAAATTTAACATAACAGTAACAAGGTACAAATACATTTTTTTTATGTATTTTTTTTTGAATTTTTAATTTAAGTTCAAATAAAGAAGATTTACTAACCACATTTGACAACGAACACTATGTCTACGTTGTCCTTGATGCTGTGCCTCAATTAGCTCTAATTGGCAAACAGTTCCAAGAACAAGTAATATATGATTCAAAATTGGTTCCTAAAACAAACAAACACTCTTATGAAACTGAATTTGACATTGGTCCAGAAATAATGCACGAGTATAAAATACTAAATAAAGGTCCAAGTAAATTTTCTTTGGGCGAAATTATCATTACCTGGCAAAACCAGATTAAAATTGGAGCAAAGAGCGAAAATTTTTTGTATTTGATGGATATGCCGTACACAGAGGGTCCAATAAAATGCAATGCTGAAAATTATTTGATCAATCCACTAAATCTAACGGTAAATTGAAATAAAGTTATATTAATGAAAAAAATTAAATGAGTAATTTAAAACAGAAATTGAGTGATGACAAGATTAAAAATCCAGATAAATATTATTTTGAACCTAAAAAAGTTAAAAGAAGCATTTTTTCTGATTCTGGTGACTTTTCGGCAAATTTTTTGGGACTTTTGCCATCTGAATTTTATATGAATCCGTATGGCAATAGATTTTTTGATAGCAATATTGAAATGATTGATTGTGCTTCAGGTATTGTTAACACTAATCAGGTTCATAAAAACCATAAATCATTCAGTTCAAACAAATTAAAAATGATTAATACCGAGTTGTACAGCAGGTACTGTTCATCTATTCAGTGTAAAATAAATGGCTTAAGTGCAGACGAATCTGCTATGATACGTTTAAGATTTAGACTCTGGTCCAAAACTTTAGCAAAAGTAAGTTAGCCCTATTTTAAAATATATTCTAATTATTTATAAAGAATCCAGAAATATATAATATCAAAACAAATGCAATGTCAGTTGTCACCCAAATCCCGTACAAAAATTTAAATATTAATTTAAATCAATATCAAAATTCGATCAAAGTAAGTGACTTTTTTAAACTAAATTTTATAATCAAAAGCAAATTTCGATTTAAAATATTGAATTCCTATTTTATAATATGGGAAATACAGAAAAAATCTTATGAAATAAACTAAAAATTATTTAACTTACCTTTAAATCACTCAATTGTGACTACTCTTTGAATTACCAATAAATTTTTGCAAAGAATTAAATGATATTAAGATTAAAATTTATTTTCTAAAGCGTGTTTATAATATATTTAAAAAAAAAAACTTAAAAGCAATTTAGAAATTACGTTTTTAAAAAGGATAGGTTGTTTGAATCGAATCTCTGATTGTGATTATTTAATAACTATATCGTTTAAATTCACTAATATTTATTTATTTTTTCGTTTAAATTTCATTATAATTCATTAAAGCTAGAATATACTTTGAATATAATATACCATAGAAAAAAGCTAATCAATTGATCAAATTTTTGGTATAGAATTTTTGAAATTTTTGCAAGTATTTTAGATGAACATTAAGGCTCCGTTTTCTGGATTAAGTGATAATATATTACAAGAAGAATTACCGTAAACCCTTGCGCATAGGCGCAGCAGTTAATACCAAGCCCTACAACTACCGCAATGCGGCTAATCCCAGTCATTTCATGTAAAAAAAAATCAAAATTGAATTAAAAAGATTTTTCGCGCCTAAGACAGGATCCGGGATTTACCATGTGGTAAACCCAGGAATTTGTCGTTTTACCGCACCATAAACTGATTCATAACCGCGAAAAAAAAAATTAAAATAAGCATTTAAACGCCGTTATAGGTCGATTTTAATTTAAAAGTTTCGAAACAACCGCATGCGGTAAAATTAAGTTTTTAAGGAAAAAAAAACATTTTTTAAAAAAATTGATTAAGAATTGGTTCAAAAAAAAGCGTAAAAAAAAGAAAAGCGTAGAAAAAAAGAAAAAAGAAAAATTGCAAAACCAACTTTTTTAAATTTTTTTCTTTTTTTAAAAAATGTTTTTTTTTCCTTAAAAACTTAATTTTACCGCATGCGGTTGTTTCGAAACTTTTAAATTACGGTACAATAGTGAAATATTTTAACAAAAAAGAAATTAATTTATGCAATGGAAATATTGAAGCTTTATATTATTCTTTATATTAAAGGCTTCAATTTGAGAATACAATGCTTACTTGATAAAATTATTGTAAGATAGAGAACCCGAGCTTTATATGGGAGTGACGAGACGTTATTTATTTTTTATTTTTAATTTCGAAGGAAGGGTAATCAATATAGTTGTGAGTCGACTTTTTTTTCGATTGGTCGAATTTTGACTTATCGACTCCAATTTTCAGAAAATCGACTAAAGTCGAACATTTTATTCATTAAATTTTATTGTTTTATTCAAAATTTATATTTAGAATCAAATTTTTTTTTCTAAGTGGAAAGCTTACTTTTTTCTTATTAACATTATATTAAAATTTGGGGAATGATCAGAACTACCGTTAATCCTTTCAAATTACCCCGTGGGTCTGGTGTAGCCATAATCCCAGTACCCAAGACTAGGTTACAAACCCAATTATTTTCATTTAAACCCCTTGTCTTATAAAAAAATTAAAAACAAATCTTTTAATTATAAAATATAATTTCAACTGGTACCTCAGTCTCATTTTTTTTATTTATCATATAGTCATAAATTTAACCGAGTCAGGTAAAAAAAACTTCTCAAAGCAATAGTCAAGGTATTTTAAAATTTTATCTTAATGTTTCAATTATTTTAAATCGTTAATCGAACAAACTAGGTTATTGTGAATTTCAAATAAAAAATGGACAAAAATTCTTCATTTTTGATTTATTAAAATTAAATTTAATAAAAATTTTTCGATTTCAAGGTTAATCAACAGGCTAGTGCCCTTTTCGTAGTCGACTGATTAACACTTCATTTATTTAATACAAATAGAATTTTTTTATTATTTAAAATAATGTATTTATAAAATTTTTAAAAAAATAGAAAAGATTTAAATATTTTCTATGAAAACAAATAAACACTGATAAATTTATATCAAATTTTTTTAATTTTTTTTCCAAAGTCAATAAAGATCAAATTGACATTACTGTAAATTAATAGCTTGAATGTTGCATATTTCAGAATTGATCTTTTGATCACAAAGCTATTTATCGATCTAGAATAAAAAAATCCAATTTATTTTTCACCACTGTTGGTTTTTGCCATTGATTCAATCAGGTTCGCACTTTTCCTTAAATTGTAGCTTAAATTTCTTGAGTGATTTTTGATAAGTCTATCTTTTAAATTCTCAGGCGAGTTATGATAGAATAATGTCTTAAAAGAATCAATAAGATTTAAATAAATTATTGATTTGATTTACCAAAAAAATAAAAAATAAAAATTTAATTTTAGGTAAAAAAGGTGCAACAAAGTATGTTGCACTATGTTGTAGTATTTTTTTCTAGTATTTTTCGTTTAATTTTAAATATTATTTTATTAAATAATTAAGAATTTTTGTTCAATTTGTATTCGAAATTCACATAACACAATCTAGGTATAATTTATTTCATTTTATATACGAAACAATTGAAACTTTCGAAAGAAATAAGAAAGTTTGTGCTATTTTTTTCGATATTCAGGCAGCATTCGACAATGTATGGCATAAAGGCCTTTTTTTTAAATGATCAAAATGAATAAAGAACAGTGGCTTTCGTTTTTGGGCTTAAGTATGGCAGCAGAAAAATACAATTATATAGTTTTTCATGTCAAAAGAAAAATCTGACAAATAAATTAAAGTTTAAAATGTTGAATAAAAACCTAACACCTTCAGTTTACATTTGTATTTTGGGTATAAGAATCGATCATAGTTTGAGTTTCGGCTTGAATCGTCTTTTCAAATTTTAAGTCTAATCACTACGCTAGTCTACAATAGAAGAATTTTTGTTAACTTAACACTAGAAAGCCCGATTTTTTTTATACCTGAAAAGCACGTCGGGTCTTTCTGACCCGTTTTTTAAAAGTCAAAAATTAAATGTTTAAATTCTTGTTATATTATTCAAAAACATAAAAAAAAATATTTAGATTTTGAATCATGACATCTCTTACACATTGCTCTTACAACCATCTCTTGTAAACATGTCCCACAAGTCGTTTTTCCGCAATCATTACAAGTAAATTTGGACTTGTTCTCATTGCACAATCTAACCTGGCATTTTTTTCTATCACTGTATATTGATTTTAAAATCTTACGAGTCGAATCTTAGTCTCCTCAGAATTTTTCAAAACAGTCCAAATAACTCCACTTCGAATTGACTTGTTAAGATTTGGATCGAAATCGTTTTGAATTGAATTTTGAATAACAGATTCTATTGATTCATCAATGTGTCTTTCAATCTCATCATCATCACCATCAGAACAAACTTCAAATTCATTATCTGAATCATCTTCGGAATCGTCAACATCAGCGAAATCATCATCATTCTGGTCTAAAGTCACTGACTGGGTATCATGAGCCTTCCTTAGAAATTCAAGGGCTTTTTGAGCAGATATCCTAATTGGCATCTTTGAATAATTAAATCTTATGTTGACAAACTTATTTTAGTGAAATTAGAACATATATAAGTGAAATAAATTTTTTTTTTAATTTTTTACAAGGCAATCTATAAGTCGGGTCAGAAAGTCTTTAGAATGGGCAAAAAGGGTCAGAAAGACCCGACGGGCTTTCTAGTGTTAATTAAGCAATTTGTATTTATTATAATTTTTTTCGGAGAAATGAAATTTCCTATTGGAATTTATTTTTTGAAATGTGTATTAATCTCAATTTTAGACATCGTTATTATTCACTGCGCTTAGTGATTTTCTTACACACGCCTACATCTGCTTATTAAGCTCGTCACGGCTAGCTCGTTCCTCGCAATAAATATATAACTTTTTAAAGCCTTAAGGAAAAAATTCCCAATAATTCTTAAGCAATTTTTAGATTCTGTTACAAATTGTAAACAAAGATTTTGTGATATAGTTTTTTTTTCTATTTATTAACAAATAAATTTGATTAATAATTTGTCTTTAATTTTGTATTTAAAATTAGTGATTATTCACATATTTGAGTGAATTCATTATAAAAAACTGAACTATTTTGGTTTAAACTTAATTCTAAATATCAAAGAGCAAACTTGAATTCTGAAATGCAAGCAAATTTTAAAAACTAAATAATATAGTAAATTAGCTTCAAAATACAGTATTTAGCTTAATCAATTTATTTTGTTCATTGCCTTTGACATTAATATTATTGCTTACATATTTAATTAATTTAACATCAATTTTATATCGAAAGAATTTTATATCTTTAATTAAATTTATAATTTCAATAATCAAAAAAAGAAAGCCGAATAAAATTTTATGCAAATTTAAGAAGCAGCTTTAAAAAAATTCCTTTTTTGAATTTAAATTTTTGTAATGGTAAGTGGGTCTAATATAAAAAGAATAATTTGTCATTTTCAGTCTTCATGCCATGTTTTATCCAGTGATTACATATTTTATAGCTTAAAATTTGCACTCAGCTTCAGTATTTTAATTTATTTATTGAAAATTAAGAACTGATAGAATTTTGTTCACAAAATTAATTCAATACTCTTATAATTAATTTGAGATAATTCCTAGAGGATCTAATTCTGGCAAAATTTAGCAATATAAGTGCTTATACAAAAATTAATTGATTAATTAAAAAAAATTTATTAAAAATATTAATTAAATAATTCGAAAAATTTTTAATTTTCGCAGGATAATTATCTTTTTTTACGTAAATGACTAAACAATTTGTTTTTTTTTATTAGCCATTGACATTTGATTTTTTTTCTTGAACTCAAAACAGCAAAGAATACATTGAATAATTTTAAGGAAAGCTTTGCGAAACTTAACATGCAAAAATGGATAGAGAATAGGATTAAGTGTTGAATTGAACCATAGAAGCCAGAATGCGAATTCGTAAACATGTTCGTTGATAGCATTTGTCCAAACTGCTTTGATGAGAGTCAAAAATGTATAAGGCGCCTAAAATTTAAAAAAATCTTAACTTTTGAAAACAAAAAATCAAAATTAAATAGAAAAAATTACCCAACAAAAAACGAAGGCAAAAACTAGAATAAAAAGAGAGCGAGCCGCTTTCTTGTCCTTGGTTAAATTTCTACTCGATTGATTTCTTTTCGGCTTTAAGTAAGGGCTGTAGGGTCGTGGGGTACTTTTTTTGCCTACAAGTATACTAGTACATGCAGCATGATTTGATTCAAGAGCTAACGAAACTAAAGACTTGGACTTTTTTTGATAAATTTTGCTTTTTTCGTCGCTATCACTAAGTAAAAAATTAGAGTTATTTTTACTTTTTTTAGTTTTTGGCAGATCTTCAGAACTACAAGAAGCCGATGACGATGCCGAGTTAACCATTTTCTTTTTTTCCACTTGCTCCAGATTGAATTTATCGTCTTGTTTTATTTCTACTTGATCGTTAGCAGCATTTATTTTCTTTTTACTAGCATTTATATTTTTTTCCAAATTCAAAAGCGGATTTTCGGTTCTAATCAAGCCCCGGGACCTTTGCCGAATGTTTAAATACACTGCCAAGTTTAAACCACATATGCTTATTAGCGGAGCAAAAAATTCAACACATGCCGTGGCTGTCAAATAGACCAAATTATCATGAAAAGCCACTTGGCATTCTCCCTCTTTAACTGTTTGCTCATTTGAAATTATTTCCCAGAAAATTATCGCTGGAGCATAGTTAAAAAAAGCAATTGACCAAACTGTGATTATGATGAATAAAGCTTTGGACACGCGCTGGCTCGATACATACTTAAGTCCTCGGCTAACTAAAAGATATCGATCAAGACTAATAACAACAATACATAAGACAGATGCACTACCAACAACATAGTCGAATACAAGCCATAGAGTACAAGCTACTTTGCCAAATTTCCAAAAACGATTATTAAGCATGAAAGGGGCATAGGGTGGTATTAAAATTCCAATAAGTAAATCGGCTATAGACAGATTTAGTATAAAATAATTTGAATATTTCCTTAGGTTTTTGTCGATTATAAATGCTGTGATTACAAAAACATTGCCAATAATTGTGATTGATGACATTATTCCTGCAACTATGGCTATTAAGACTGTAAGCCATGGCGCGTAAGTTAGACTTGAGTTTTCAGTAGTACCTATGCTGTTGATTAGCCTGGTGAAAGAGCTGAGATTCGAATTAGACAAGTTACCATGAGAATCAACTTCCAAATAATCGTGGCTTATCTGATTGAAAGAATCGATCATTTTACAAATTAAAACAAAAAATATTTTAGCTGTAAAAAATCATTTTAAGTCTAAACAAAGACATCTAGAAAATATTTTGATAAAATCATTAAAGAGATTTATCTGAATTTGAAATTTAAAACTTCGGCATTGAGAATTTAATTGGACAAAAAATGAGTTCAGATGCTTTGGTAAATAGGAAAAATGTGATCTTAAAAGGAAGTTTGAAAAAAATATTGCCAAGAAATTCGACACAACGAATGGCTTGTTTTTGTTGATTATCTTTTTTTAAAAAAAAGACAAATTTTAATTTTATTTTTTTTTAAAATTAATTATCATGGAATTAATCAATTATTTTCAAAAGTTCCCAACTAAATAAATCTAATCATTAAAATAAACATTTAATAAAATTTTTAATAAAATGAAAAAATCGATTAATTATAAAACGATAACCTGATAGATAATTATCTCTGTGTTGCTTGAAGCAAAATCTAAAATGACTTAATCAAAAACAGTGCTTTTTAGGGGAATGACTGAAATTTTGAAAATAAATTAAAAGAGAAATAAATTTTAGTTGAAATTATGTCCTACAACATTCAACTGTCTACAATATGGCTTAAATGATTACTAAGACTTTTCATTTCTAAAATTGATCCTAATTAATAATATATAGGATTTTGGATTTTTAACCAAATCAAGGTCGATGTCTCGTGTTATCCTTGATTTTGTTGAGATACAAATGCTGAAAATTAACTTTTCGAGTGTTTCAATTTAATAAAATTAGGAGACTCGAAATAAAAAAAAGCCTAATTAAACATAAATAAGCTTATTAAAATCGAGAAATTCTGATTTTTTTAAATAAATGAATCTATCATATTTCTTGATTTAATCATTATTCATAATTCATTTAACCAGAAAGGCAATGAATAAAATATTTAAATTAAAATATTGAATGTTTTTTATTGAAAATTAAGTTTAAGATAACTTGAAAAAAAAAGGTATTGAGAAGATTTTTGATGCAAATTCAATTTTTGGTGAAGACTTATCTTATCTTGTTTAAGTGTTTACTTAAGTCTTAGTCTTATCTAATAATTACTTATCCTAAATAAATCATTTCGATTAATAATTTACCTTTTCGAATTAATATTATATTTGAAATAAAAATACGTAAATTATTTAAAAGAAATTTAAGAGTATGTTCATTTTTATCAAATGCTTTTTCAACATAAGGCCTTTCATTTCAGACAATTTTTATTGATTTTAGAGTAATTGCCATTAGGTGTCGGAGACATTGTCTCGAGCATATTTATCTTATAAATACTTAAATAATCATTTAAATAATTAATTCGATTAAAAATTTGCTTAAATTTTAATTTATAAAAACCTTTTAAATAGCGACTATATTTTTATACGATTTATTAAAACTTATTTTATTATTATTGAAATATCATTATTTTGATGGCATAATAAATTATTATTGGTTAAAAAAAAGTAAAAAATTAATAAATATACTAAAAAAGAAGATTTATAAATTAATGTGATTGTCTTTTTTTATTAAAATTTCTCGTATAAATTCTTATAAATTTTTTTACTAGTTAACAATTAATCACGTAAATGCAAAAAAAATTAAACAAACATGGTTGTTTTAGTGGGCTGTAATTCTTAAGATTTTTAAAACTTATTTTTTAGATATTTTTTTTTCTTATTCGCCAATATATTGTTAACTGAATTCAATATTTAGCACAGATTTTTATAAATTTATATTAATGCAACAAAGAATTTTATGTATTATTAAACTAGATTAGCTAATTTAAAAAAAAAATCTTCCAGTCTTGTTCAATTTACCAAATTTTAGAAAATCTAAAAGTTGTGATCGAGTTAGATAAGTAGGAACCAATTTAATTTTCTTTGATATAAATACGGATTCTTTCAATATTTAATGTTTAAAATTCCGAAATCACCAAGAAATCGGATTGTCCAGCAAAAAAAAGGTATCAATTAAATTTTACGAAACTTTTTTTAATTTTTATTTTGTTAACTTTCGGATGAAACCGTAAACTAAAGATTAAAATTTGGTTTAAGCAATAATAAACTAAAAAATGGATCCAATTCTAAATGAAACAAGTGTTAAATAATATGTTAGGTTTTTCATATGCTCTGAATTACCTTTACTAGACACATTTTCATAGATTCGCTCAATTTTTCTAGATAATTATTTCGTTAAAAAGTTCATTTCATTTAGAAAATTAAATTGAATTATTTACTAAACCGCTAGACAAATAAGGTGCGTGATTATGTTGTCAATTTACCTCTTTAAAATAAATGTTAAATCATGCGGACAGAATGATTATCTTAGGTTCCTTAAAGAACAAACACAACACGAAATCCTTATTCTTAGATCATTTAGTTTTTCTCTTTAACTTTATTAAAATATTTAATGAAGCGTTGATCATATTTAAACCAACTAACCGTGCTACCTCATATATTTGTTTTATTACAAAATTTCATTTTTTCAACAGAAAAAAAAAAATTGTGAAGTTGAGAATTTTTTTTTTATAAAATAGATTATGCCTGCTAAATCTCTTGATAATTCCATGTGATGCTTAAGATTCAATTTATTACAAATCAATGCTATTCAATTTGTATTTGACATTTGCGCAAAGCCATGCAAATTCCTCGGGCTTTGAATTATATTTACCTGAAGGCATAAATTTAAATATTAATGCATTTATCGGATAATATTTTCCTTATATATAGAAAACTTTGAAAAAGAAATTGTTCTGCTGAAAAATTCAAGCCATTTCTTGAGAGCTTTTTTATTCGTCAATCGTAGCTATACTTAAAGTCATTAAAACAGGAACTAGACTTATATCAGAATTCAATTAAACTTTTCGGTCTTCTTAATTGACTTCCAATTTCATGTTCCTGTACAAACTTTTGTGTAATTTATATTTACTCAGGAAAATTCCTCTTCAAAAATTTGATCTGACTTGAATAAATTAAAATAATATCTGTCATTTGATTAAGAAACTTGGGCTTTAAATTTATTTATATATATCAGCTATCACTAAAATTTAGATAATTAAAAAATTTTCAGCTATTAGTAAAATATTTTGTTTTTTAACTCTAAATTGATTTAAATGATCTATAAATTAAAAAAAAATTAGCATATCAAATAACCATCTAAAATATGAAAATATTAATCATCTAAAAATCAAAGCTTGCTCAATTTTTTTCCTCTCTAGATTTATTTAATTGACTTTTGTTAATCATAGATTGAAACAGTAGCCTACCCCAGCGAGCGAAAACAAATGCTCAAACATATTGACATTAGAATTATTATATTATCCATACTAGCTGGAATAATACTTCTTATCTTATCGACCATAATTTTGTGGTGTGTAAGTATTAAGTAAAAATATTTGTTTACTTATTTTATTAATCTCAAATTTCTAAGTGTGGATTTTTCCGCCGATTTGAACCCAATGAAGAAGCAAAAACTAAACTAAGCGAAACAGTCACCAGCGATGAGGAGATATCTTCTTCAAATGATGTGATCGATGTAGCCAAAGATTTGTCAAAATCAGAAAATGAAAATCGAGAAAACGTCAACTTGCTTTCGACCAACAATTCATTCAATCAGTCTTATGTTCAATCAGGCACTCTTTGTCCCATCAAGCAAAAACAAACTCTCATTGACTTGAATGATTGTTCTAATAGCGCCAAAAATTTAAACAACGGACTCACAAACAGAATTGCACTATTTTCATCACCTAAACAATACAAAAATTTAAATAATTTAATTAAATCCGATGAAATATATGGATTCACTCCGCTTAATCAAATTATGAAATCGGAAACTAACTTAAGCCAACTAAGTACCTTTCAAGTAAATAGCAAAAATAATACTATTTCAAGTGGAAAAATAGGCAATAAAAGTCTCAGCTTATCAGCACAACAAAGCAATGAAGAAAAAAAGTTAATAAAGCAACCAAAATATTCTTATACAAACCGACTTCCTCCAGTTCCTCGACGAAATTCTAAGACTAATATTAACAATTCCAATGTCAACCTCTCACTAAATAATTCCTTAAAGAATGTTAACAAATTAAGTGTCTCTGTGGCACCAAACCGTGTCGGGTCATCAGCAAACGTTTCTTCTACTGAAACAGTATCTCCAATAATAAAATCATACTATCAAAAATTGTGACATAAGTTTTAATTTTTATTAACTTATTTTTTTAAGGAATTTTGGTGATTAATTTATTACAAGAATGTATAGAAAATTTTTTTGTTTGTGTGAAATGTTATTTATGTGTGTGAGATTCCTAATTGGAAAATAAAATAACTTTTTTTTAAAACAATTTACTTTCAAAAATGTTTAAACTATTTTTATTTTAATAAAATATCTAAATATCTTTAATAACGCACATTTAGTCCAAATTAGAATATTTAAGGCGTCATATTAATGTGATTTATCTTTGCCTAAAGGTAAGATAGAAATTATAGTCATCTTTAGGTTAAACAATTTCCAAAATCAGATATAGAAAATAGTGTAGCTATGCATAACGCTGCTAGCAATCTTTTTTTGAAAAAAATTCAATTATAAGCATTTAAAATTTAATCCAAATATCAATTTAATAATTTTGTTATTTCTATAAATCGATTTTTGTCTCTGTTTTCCAAAGTTAAAATTGAGAGCTAATTATTTAATATATTTTTATTTAATCTGTTTATTTTTAGAAACGATTAATATAGTCTGATTTTATATATTTTTTGAGACTTTTAAAAAATAATTGTTCACGTCCTTAATTGTACCTAATATTTTTAAAAAGACAATTTCAATAAAATAACGTTTTGAAATTATTTGAAAATCAATAAAACAACTTTTAAACAAACAAATAAAACTGTCATTTTATACAATTTATTTTAGGCAAAAATGATATAATTGTTCGATTTTAATAACATTAAATTTTAAAATCTTTTTTTTTCTAAAACACTTTGCCTAAAACCCACCAATTCCATTCATTCATTAATTTGTAACTAAACGATAAATTAATTATATGACTTAACTAGGCATTCTTGACTCGGTCTTTTTGTGATTACGAAATACGTTTTTAATTTAAAAATTAAAAAAAACCATTAAAAATAAATTGAAATTTTACAAATGACTTTCAATCGATAGATTTAAAATCAGATTTAAAAGAACCCATAGATTTAAAATCCTAAAAACTATGAAATCAAACTATGCATTTAAATTTATTCAATAATATTTGGTAAAAAATATATCTTTACAAAATAAAATTCTGCAAAACTTTGCTTCACTCATATAATATTTAATTAAATTATCTGAGCAATGTGAAGATGTGTATTTGTAAGTAAATATACCAATTTTAATTTTTTAAACTTTTTTATCGCTTAATTTTGAAGCGTTTTTAAAAATTGATTTATCGCTTTTGAGAAAAGAGCTATTGAAGTTTTTTAGAATTAAAAAGGTTAAATTGAAATCCACTTACGCATCTCATTTCATTATTTTTTTAAAAAAGCTAATGCTATCTAAAATTAAAGCAACTACATTAATTAATAGCGTGATACTTAAAATTAAAGGAAGAACGAGTACTTTAAAGGTTAAAGCTATTTATATGGTAATATACTTTGTTTTAAATCGTGATAAATAAAAATTCCACATAAATAAATATTTATTGATATTGTTGAAAGTTTTTTTAAAAGCTAAATCCCTAGAGTGATATCATAAAGAATGTTTGACAAAAAATTGAAAGCTTTTTAAAGCTCTAAACTATTCAAAACCTACTCGTTTCAATCATTTTATATGTTTTAAATTAGAAAATTTATTTTAATTAAATCATTATTAGAATTTCAATTCAGAATTGAATGATTTATTTTACTTTATTAATAAAATAATTTGTATTGTCTGATTTTTTTTAAGATATCTATAATATAAAACAATTTTCATTCTTAAATTAAATTTTTTTTTAACTCAAATAAATCTTTAAGAATGATTATGATGTTCTTAAATGATGAGAATAAAAATCAGATCGAAGACTATAAGTTTCTAGTCATGCAAAAAAAAACAATGCTTCATATTATTTATCGGTTTATAAGTTCTAATTTCTAATGAAAATTCTAATTTACTCACAAAAATTGGGTATTTATTTGAGGCAATTTTTTGTTATTTAGTCAGTATACAAAAAAATTTTTTTTAGATATAACAAGTGTTTATTCATCCCTTTTTTTGCTAAAATTGTTTTAAGAACTTCTTGTATAATTTTAGATTTAATTGTTTTAATAGCTAATCAAATAGAAATCAAAAAGAATTTCCGAGAATTTTTCTATGAAGTTCATTTAAATCACTCATACAATTTAAATTTATAAATGTTTCAAAAAAATAATGTTAATTTTAAAAAAAATTAATAGCTGAAATAAAATAATTAAATTTAAAATTCAATAAGCTAAACAGGATAATTTTGCAATTACATTTTATTTTTAGGTGTAAAATTTTTACAAAATGTAACATTTTATATATTATTTTTATCTGTTCTCGCTTAAAAGTTATTAAAGTAAAATAAACTGAAATGAACGAATTGAAATGGACTTCTCAAAGCCCAAAATGTGAAGTTATTTTTAAAATCGAAGTCAAAAACTTATTTATTTTAAATGCACAAAATCATAGGAAGCTAATTTGATACCCTTTATTCAGAGGAAATCAGAAATCCTATTTTATTTTTATATGAAAAAGTTTATTATCATTTACAAAATTACATTTTATAAATATTAATTAAAAAATTGAATCGAAATATTTTGTAGCAAGCAAATCATTAATATTTAGTGATTGAACTGACATTTTAAAAGTTATAATGTATTTTTATAAGGTTAAAATCGAATTTTAAAACTACTGTAAAACGATTGTAAGGCAATTAGTTAATTCTGTATCTATCAAAGTTAAAAAAACATTTTCAAATAAACTAGAGAAATTTCCTTATGTATTTAGAATTTATTATTATTATTATTATTATTATTATATATTGACAAATTAATC
>QEOQ01000508.1:190386-367320 GCA_010279815.1 Brachionus plicatilis
ACCAAGTACTTTGTATAAAATATTTTTATAGAAAGAGGAGTTCAGTTCTGAGCATGAACTGAACTCCTCTTTCTATGTATTTAGAATAGTTCAATGATTATAAATTGAACGACAAAAATTAATTTTTAAAGGTAACAGTCACTTGTTAGTAATTTAAAAATTAAAAGACTAGACAAAGTCTATTAATATAACTAAGTAATAATTTCACTAGATTTATCCTATCTATTTAAATTAAATTGGTATTTTTAGATTTAAATTATCTATAATACATAATTAATTAAGAAGATCTTAATAAAGAATTCAAAAATCTTGACTGAAAAGTAGCTTACATTTATCCAAGAAATGGTTTAAATTATTTAAAAATTACTTTCACATTAAAAAATTTCAATAGATAATTATATATTTAGAATAATTATATAAAATATTTATCAAAAAAAAACACCACCGATTGAATGGTTAATTGAAATTTTTAGTAGTATGGAGATTAGAATTTTAAAGAATCTTTAGACAATGAAACAAAATGAGTTTCTCTTATTTTGGACGACATATCATCGCATGATGAAATAATCATGTTAAAAAATGTTTAAATCTTTTAAACTAGTGGAAAAAAACAGAAGATTTTTTTAGAAATTATCAAATATCAAGTCATAAAACAATACGCAATTTTAATGAATTTAATTTAAAAAAGCACAGAGCTTTGCTTGATAAATCGATTTTTGACTAAAAATAATAAATAAATGGGGCAATGCTTCCTTCAAAAAATAAAGCTAAATTAGTTAATTTTTCCTTTTGGCTTATCCTTATTTTTATTTACATTTTTTATGGAATAAAATTAAAAAATATTGGACAATTATTGTATGGTAACAAATTTTTGATTTTATAATTTAAAAAATTAAATTGCTTAATTTAAATTTATCATGATTATTTAATTTTATATTTAAAATTTAAATCCCTCCAAAGGTTAACTCATGAGTTCATAAACCAAACTCCCTCGAATAGTTCTAAAAATTATTCAGCTTAAATTAAATTCGAGATAAATTAATTTCTTCTCTTAAGTTTAAATCTTAAACGTGACTGATTTTTTTGCCCTTAAGTTTCAATTAGGTAGAACCGATCAATCTGCCTCTTTTGATACGAAGTATATTGAATGATTATTTTTTCTTTTTGTTAGCCTGTGGCAAATAATTTGAAAACAGAACTGTTATTTATATAACTTTGATAATTAAATATTGATAATATTAAATAAACTTAGTGCTTAATTTAGCAAAAAAATCGATATAAAGTGTGATATACAAAATTTTTAAAAATCAAGAAATAAGAATATTGAAACATTTAATGAATTTTTAATATAAAAGCTTAATTTAGCCTTAATTTTTCGATATCAATCTAAAATCATTTGAATAATTAAAATCTAAAATTGAGAAATTTATTCAAACAAAAGAAAGTTTTTTGAGTAAATTTAAACTAATTCAATTCATTAAATCTATAATTTGTCAATTTTAATTTCGTCCGAATTCTTTTATTTAAAAAATTATTTTTTTTCTCTAAAAAAAGTCAAGAGAATGATACGATATTTAAAATAACTCAATATAATCTATAATTGATATAATTTTATTTTAAGAGATTTATTAAATTTAGCCAGACACTTGTTAAGATATTTTATTAATTTTGAATCACTTTAATTAAAAAATAAATTTTCATACTAAAAATATCCTAATAAAAATTTCTATCTTCAAAATGTCTCGTACATATAATTAACTTGGTAACGATGCGAAATTTTTTGTCATAAATTTGTAATCTCAACAAACGAGAAATCAATTTGATTAATTAAAACCCTTTAATCAATTTTTTGATTTATCTTTAAAATAAAAAGAATGATTTTGAAAATAGACATTAAAAGTATCTAATTGTTAGAAGCATTCTTAAAGCAAATGAAACTTCGAAGAAGCACAGCATAAATTAAAAGAACAAAAAAGCTTTGATATTTAATTATTACGGAAAATTTAGCTCTATATGATTTTGAAAGAAACGAAGGGCTATTTCGCCTTTTGATTTTTTTTCTATTATAAATATTTTTTTAAGGAATTTAATATTAAACGGGAAAAAATTAGCTTTATTGAAATCCAATCTTTTTTTCAATTAATCATTAGATCATCATTTAAATTTATTTCAATTCAACAAATTTTCAAAGCTAAACCAGAAAGAGGAAAAATGTTTCTCTTAGTGTATAATTCTATAGGAATTGATCGTCATAATTCAATCTGGCAAATTCTAATACCAGAATTAGGAATTCCCAAACAAACATCAATTTAGCCTTCATTATTGTTTAAAATTTCAGCATCATTAGAAAATAATATGCCAACAATATTAAGTGAATTAGAATTTTATATTTTAAAGATTTTATTTATTGAACTATATTTAAAAAATTTTCTTTTATTTTCTCTTTAACTCAATAAACTTTGTCGGACAGTCATGAAAAATGTTGAATAGATATTAAGAGCAACATTAAAATTTAATGAATTAATAGTCAAAATTTTAAATTATCGTTTTATATTTTTCAATCAAAAATTATTTAATTCAACTGCGCAATTTAATTACAATTTCAGCAAATTTCTCAATTTTTATCTTTTTAATCGGCTTTTTTTATTAATTGTTTCTAAATGTAACTATTTTATTTTTTATTTTTATAACAATCGATTGGCAAAAAGAAGGACTCTGATCCATTCTAAGCTGCTGGAGGTTATCCTCGAACTATTTAACAATAAATAAATAAATAAATTTAATTACATAGCTTTTGAATAGTCTCGTCTAATATTTAGCATATTTGTTTGTTGCGTTATTTAGCATTTTGCAGAGAGATTTAATCAAAAGCCATTCAAAAGTTATAAACAAAATGCTATTTGATCTGATTTTTTTGATCCTAAACTTCAGGATGCCCGACAAATGCTGCATGCTAAAGAAATAAAGAAATAGTAAGGCAGCAATTAGACATCGTGAAATTTTATAAAAAACTTCCAATACAAAAATAAATAGATTTTATAACTTTTGTTCTAAATGTCAAAAACTTGTCCTGAAAATGAAACAAAAAGAAACTACTGTTGTTTCACCTTCTGCAGAAATCTGCAAAATCTGTGCAAATAAATTTCGCTTTATTTTAAATACTTTTAAATAAGGTGCAATTTTTCAGATTTTGCAAAGATTTTGCAGATTTCTGCAGAAGGTGAAACAACAGTAGTTTCTTTTTGTTTCATTTTCAGGACAAGTTTTTGACATTTAGAACAAAAGTTATAGAATTTATTTATTTTTGTGTTGGAAGTTTTGTATGAAATTTCAAAATAGCCAGCAATTATTGGTCATATCTTGATTCAAAATTCGCTTTTTATTCATCCACCTGTTGGACAACCAATTAAACAACTCACAGAACAACTCACCATTTCATATCTTTCTTTCGATCTGCTCAAAAAGTCGATGCGAGAAAGTTAAAAGAAAAAAATTAGTGAAGTCCTCAAAATGCATTGTTGGAAGGAATATCATATTTTATTCAAATTGTATGCCTAAGAACTTGTAAAGTAATTAATAATGATTAAAATATGAGTACGGTTAACACCTTAAAAAGGAAAAATTTAACCAAATCGTCAAAAAAATGAAGACAGTACTCAATATTTATTTTATCCCTTTAAGGTGTATTATTAATAAAAATACTAAATAGTAACGAACTAATTATTTAGCCTAAGGGTCTAAAATTATCCTATATTACACGCTTGCAAAGCTAATTTTATACAGTAAATTTCTTGTTTTAATTTTTAATTTTACAGTTTCTTCAATCGAAAATTTCCTCATTTCTGAGTCGCACTTCGAAGGGGTTGTGAAGTTCGTTTCAATTCAAAATAACTTGAATAACTTTAAAAAAGATAAAAACATAAAAAAAGAGATAATTTAGTTCTATAAAATACTTAAATATAAGCAAATGTGCTTAATGCAGTAAAATAGGTCTGCAAAATAATTTGCAGTTTTTTGCGTTTGCACGCCATTAAAAAGTATTCTAATCAACTTTGCAAAGTATTTTGTACAGTACAAAGTACTAAGTACTTGGCAGAGTTTTTGCAGGCATATATTTTCGGATTAAGCAAAGTTGCTTAAACATTAAGCATTTTACAAAACTAAATTATTCCTGATAGTAAAAAAGTTATTCAAATTTTTCTGAATTATAACGATCGAATTGAAATGAACTTCACAACCCCCACTTCTGAAATTGCTATTAGAAGTTTATGCATTGAAGAGCATCTTGAAGTTGACGATTAATTCAAAATATCATTTTAATTCAAAGATTATCATTAGATATTAAAATTAATCTTTTAATGAATTCAAATAATTCTAATGTAGCAAAATAAATTATTTATTTCGAAAATATTCGTAGGAAAGATCGATCTTTTCATTTAATTACTTAATTTGAATTTAATATCTGAAATTCGTTTTTTAATTTTTTTTTAATTTTGAATGTTAGATACAAATAGAAACTTTTGAAATAAAAAATTTCAAAATTTATTCTACAAAAAATCAGCTTATTAATTTGAATTTTAATAAATCTATTTTTTAAATCTACATGACATTTAAAGCATTTTAAATTAACATTATTTAAATAAATTTAAAGATAAATTTTAAAATTTAAAGATAAACTCTTTGAATTGAAATTGAAATTGAATTGGTATTTTTGAATTGATCGTCAACTTCAAGATGCCCATTGAAGTTAAAAAACAACAAACCCAAATTGAAAAAGCCAAAAATATTTCATATTCATCACAATCATCAACAAGTTCTCCATCCTCTTCACTGCTTAATTAAAATTAAAATTTTGTGTTAATAATTAAATAAAAAAAAGTGAATTTTATCCATCTTCAAAAATTTTTCGAAAAACGAAAAATTAACTGGATTTACATTTACCTAAAATTATTTCTAAGTTAAAAAAAAATTAATCTAATTTTTAAGTAAAGGAAAAGGTTCGTCTTTATTAGTTTATAGATAAGGTGATCATCAAAGAATATCAAAATTTGCTTAAAAAAAACATGCTCTAAAATATGCTCTAAAATTCTTTATAATATAATAATATTTTACAAAATTTAAGCCAATTTATTTAATTTTCATTTAATATAATTATTATTTTTGGAATTACGATTAGAATTAGCTTATAAAAATACATAAAAAAAACAAAAAAATACAATTAAATGAAATAAAAATAAAAATACCAAAATACAATTCAATAAATTTTTATTTTGATTTTTAAAAAATTTAATTTTGAAAAAAAAAATAAATAAATAAATTTTTTTTATAAATAAAAAATCTTAATTATTTCTTCAAAATATAAAAATTTAATTGAAGCTCTCTATGTTTAGATTAAATTTAAACAGCGTAAAATCTTCTTTTCTTATTCAATATTTCAAAATATTAATTATAATGCTCTTTATGATTTATATTTTTTTAATGTGCTTTATATGTTTAAAATTATTTATATTCTTATTAAGACAAAATATTCATATGTATGTCACAACACAAAATATGTTCATGCATATTTTTACAGTCTCTGGTCATGCCAAATCTCATCAAACACTTTGGAGATATCAAAAAAATTTTTTAATATTTTTTAAGAATTATTTTTATTTCAATTAAATGATTCTCCTATTTATCGGATAGAGAAGAAAAGATTATCAGCGGTTCGTCGATTTTTTCTATATACTGATTGTTCCTAAATTAGTAATGAGTTTTTTCTACATAACAAGATGATCTAAAAAGATTATTCCAACAGCTTGTGGTACTGATTGGTCGGCAAATAGCTGGAACTTGTGTTAAAAATATCTTTACTTTTAGGTAAAATTAAAAAGTGAATTTTTCATATTTCTAAAATTCGAAAAAGTTGCTATCAAATTTCACAATTTAATAAGGCTTTGATTTTTCGTTACTGGCATAAAAAATGATTTAAAACTCATTTATTTATTAATATTTTATTGACAAATATTCTCAACATTAAGTGACTAATTTTTTGAAATAAAAATATAAAATTATTTTTTATGGAAAAAACTTCATATGACGAAAATAAAATTGTGCGTCAAATTAAAAATCAAATATTTTTCTTAAGAATAGAATTTTTAATTTTATTAGTCTAAAGAGCTTTTTTGAAGTTACTCTTGAACTTGAAATTTTAACTGACTCTGATAATTTTAGGTAAATTTATGTAAAATAACGTTTTCGTTAATCATAAAAAGGTCTAAAAATATCGTTTTTTTCTATATTTTCGACGAATTTTGGATTTTTTGGTTTTGTTTAAAAAAACAGAGATTATTCCTGTAAAATACATGTGAAATTTTGAGTAAAAAAAGAGGTTAAATTTTTTTCAATTAAATGCTCAAGTACCAGGCTACAACAAATTTATGTATCAGTAAAAAAAATTTTAAGTATCTAGATTAATATATCCATTTAAACATTTTTAATTTCAATTAAAAACAATGATTAGTTATAATTTTATTAGACATTAAAAAAGCATTTTGAATGAGCAAAATTAATAAAATCGAGCATTTGGAATTTTATAAATTAAATAAAATATAAGCACAAAACTCGAAATAACAAAAGTATATCCCAAAAGAGCGTCAATCACATAAGCCAACTGAGTCCATTGAATTCGGACTTCTTCTCTATATTCATTTATTTGCTCTCTTAGTTCGTAAAAGTCTATTTTTCTATCAAAATCTTTCAACATTTTCATTAGTTTTTTTTGATTATAATAAAGTTCCCGAAAAGAATGAGAATGATCCTCATAATCTTTAGCTTTAAGAACAAGATTTATTCCATTCAGCGTTTCTCTATTATGGTCACTACTGATGGAAGAAAAATCCTCTTCAGCTGACTTGTATTCTTTTTGGGATTTAGTTTTTCGCCAATTATTTTTTGAAATAAGAGGAGATTCTCGTATCAGAAGTCGATTAGAAAGCACATCTTCATCAAAATTACCACAATAAGACTTTTCAATTTTATTAATATTTCCTCTTGGTTTAGTCTCAGTCAAAATCAACCCTTCGACATCAAAAAAGTCTTGATTTTTAGCTGAATGTTCTTGTAAAGATGATCTCTGTTTAAATCGGGAAGGGACTATTCTTGATTTATATTTAGTTATTCGGAGATCGATGTTTATTAACAAAATTTTGGCAATTACACCAAAAAACAATTTCTGTATAATCCCCGATACTGGTTTTCCTTCATTTCCTTTTTTATGAATATTTAAAGATAACACTGTTCCCGCTGTTGCTAATGAAATTATAAACATTGATCCGAAGTAGTATGATGCAATCAATGGAACACTGTCTGAATTTGGAGGCATACTTTCAGCCACAAGCTTAAAATATTAATTAAATAAATCATAAGATCCAAAAAAAATACCATCAGAAAAACAGTCATGCTCAGGAGGGTTGTGACTCCCATGCTAACTTTTTCTCCACTATCGGGAGGTATCAAGAATCCCAAAAATCCAACAATTGTAATTAGCATACTCGGTAGTATCATGTTGAACACATAGAACAATGGCCGTCTTTTAATAATTACATGATACGTGATATTTGGATAAGGATTGGGACAACATGAGTATGTTTTTACATTTCTATAGACTGATAATTCTTCCAGGTTCCATTCGCCATTTGCTATATAGTTTGAAAGATCCCCAAAATCTGAATTTTTTATTAAATTAATTCCATAGCCATCATAAGTCCAACTTGCTAAATAGAAAAAGGATTCAATGAAAGTTTTAAAATTTTTTTATTAAAAACTTCACGTTAAAAATTTTAATTTTATTTCTTTAATTTGACCTGAATCCATGTCTTTTGATAAAGATAAGCAAATAAATATAGAGCATAAAAATTCGTTTATAATGTGTCTCAAGAATCTGCTAATTGAACAGAAAAAATAATTAAGTTTAGATTATTTTCGAACTATCATATATTATTTATAATAAATTTAATAAAGTTATAGTTGCTGAATATAACTTTATATTTTTGGCATCTTGAAGTTTAGGATCAAAAAAATCAGATCAAAAATCATTTTTTTTTATATCTTTTGAATGGTATTTGATTAAATCTCTCTGCAAAATTCTGCAATTTTAAAAATTATTTAATTCAACTGCACAATTTAATTGCAGAGTTTTTGCAGAGCCTTATATTTAGCATGTTTTTTGCATTAGTTAGCATTTTGTAGAGAGACTTAATCAAATACCATTCAAAAGTTATAAAAATAATAATTTTTTTCTGATAAATTTTTTTGATCTGATTTTTTTGGTCCTAAACTTCAAGATGTGCTGAAGCAATCAGAAACATTAAGAATATAAAATCACTTGAACAAATTAAAAAGAGAAAGGTGCGTTCTAAAAGAATATGATCACTGAAAAATTTATTGATTTTTTCTTAAAATTCTTTAATTTTGAAAATGTTTAAAACTTGAAAATTGTGTTAAAAATCGAGACTAAAGGCAATCGTTTCATTCGAAATTTTTTTTTTTAAATAAACTTACCAAAAGGAAGACTGCAATTTTGTTGATCAAATGGAAAATATCGTACATTTATAGAACATGCACTTTTGACTATGGTTGTTGATAACCAGGTGACATTTCCATTGCTTTCGATCATCAATTGAGTAGAAATTTGGCTAATTGATGCTAAAGTGTCAGCATTGTTATACAAAATAATATCCTTGATAAAAAAGTCATTTTTTGTTTTGTATTTTTTTAAAAAGGATTAATTACTGGCTTCCAAATTTTATCATGTGGTAATCTGATTTCTCTTAAGCCCCCATACTCATCAGGATCCCATTTTAATTTATTGTCAATCCAGAACTTTATGAAAATTTAAAATAAATTATCACTCAAAAGCTTTGTTAATTTTAATGGCAAGCTTTTTTTTCATTCAGAAATTTTTTAAAATTTTAAATATTTAAAAAAATTTGAAAATTTCAAGCAAAAATTTACATATATAAGTGCCCAAATTACAAATTATAGTTTTATTACTTCCATAATGATTTTCTGCTATTTTTAATTTTTCTTAATCAAATTAATTGCTTAAATTTTTCAAATTTGATAGATAAAAATTAGCATTTCTTAAAATCTTGTATTCTTAAATTTAATTTTTATTAGTTTTTGAATCTCAATAAGAAAAAATCTTATAGTAGTAGTATTAGAATTAGTTTTAACCGCAGCATGACGTGAATGAAATCGCTGAAATAATTATAATTGAAATATTGATGAAAATATTTAGATCTAAAAAAGCTATTTATTCTATGAAATCAAATGAATTCAAAAAAATGTATTAAATTTAAAATTGTTTAGCAGATATCTTCTTCTAGTCTACAAAATCGTTCATATCACTAGAAATTATTTTAAAATATTAATTGATATTAATAAAACTAGAATAATTTAAATTTCGGGGTTATGAAGTTCTTTGCCAAAAACTTTTGAATGGAATGAAATAAACTGGTTCTGCACAAGATTACAAGTTTTTTACACATGAGACCTTCGAGTGCAATAACTGTGCAAAGTATTAGCTCACCTTATCTAGATCATTCTTAATGTAGTACAAAATATATAAGTTTGCCCGCCATTTTGCAGACTATATCCTGGGGTGTTACAAACTTGCTACGGGTTGTAACATTTTTTATTTCATTTCATTCTAAAGTTATTGGCAAAGAACTAAATTGAAATGATCGAACTGAAACGAACTTCACAACCCCTTTAATTTCGCTCTCCATCTATAGATTTAAAAAATATTGTTTGAATAGAAATTTTTTTTATAAATTTAAAAGAATTGGGAAAATAATTACTAAAAATTTAAGTTAATAATGGTTCAATATTATTTGATTCAATTTACAATGAATAAAGTTGATATAAAATGTTCGAGTTAAATTATAACTAAATAAATTTACCATTGTTATCCAACAATTGGTGGTCATAACTTGATTTTTTTCGTCCTTTTCAAATGTAAATTAATCAAAAACCTAAACCTCATTAAAAACTTACCACGTCTATTAATTGTGATAAGGACAAATCAAAAGAAACATTTGTTGGAATCGAAAAGTGAGGAGTTGGACGTGCATACATATTGTAGCTTTTAAGTAAATCATTTATCAATCTGTATTCATTTTCATCAGACATGACACCTTAAATGGGAATTAGATATTATTAAAAATTAATTATTATTTATTTATGGATAAGTAATTGTTTATTGATTTTAAATATTCAACTTAAACATTTAGTCGACTTAAACTAATGGAAGCTAATTTTTCGAAAAGTGTTAGACTCACCGTTAAGAATTGCCACATAAAAGATCACATACATTTTTGCATAAACCATACTTTATATTTGACTAAATATCCTTTCAAACAATCTCTGCATTCAAATCATTCATGACTTCAGCATTTAGACAAATTAAAAAGTTCAAATCAATTAGATCTAAAAATATTATTAACAAAAATTATTGATAAAGTAATTTAATGATTTGTACCCTGAGAGCCAGTCGAGATTCGAAAAATCTCAATTAACCTTTTAACTCCATGTAATTCAATACGAATTTTATTTTTAAAAGATTTTAAATGTGTGATAATTATTTTTTGTGCTCACTTCTCACTGGGCTAATTTACTTTTAGCCAAGATAGCTTTAGATTTATCGGAATAGATTCTTCAAAATTCCCAGCAAGAGTTATTATTGCTAAAAATCAATTAATTGAATCATATGTTAAATAAAAGAGCATACTAAAAGAAATTATACTTAAAATAAATTACAACAAAAATTTATCAATTTATAAAATTCGATATTCATAAATTTTTAAATAAAAATCTTTGAAATTTTAACAAAATCTAATGAAAAAACGAATCTAGAAAACTATGAAAACCCATTTTTTAAATTTAAAAAAAAACTTTCATTGTAAAATTAAAAATTTGAGACTATTGGGTTTTGGGTAATTGCAATTAAAAACATTTGTTCTTAACTTACATCCTTATTTAAAACATTGAATTGTTTCCTAAATTTGATCGATTTAAAAAAGAATGATGAAAATTCTGATTATTGAAAATTTTTGTTAGACTAATGAAAATAAATCTAAATTTAATGAAGTAAAAATTTCAATAATTATTTTAAGTGAAAATTAAAAGAATTGTATTTGATAATAGTTACCCGAACATGATAGTTAAGCTAAGAAAACTATTGTTATTATTGAATATTTAAACTTTTTTGAATATTTTTTAGTTGCTTAAAAAATTTAGCTGACTCGATTTTGCATCTGACCCGTACATTCAATATAGTTTAAATTATCACTAATTCCAATAGTTTTACCTGAATTAAATTAATTAGAACAAATCAAATTTTTTGTTCTCTTTGGTTTTAAAAGTATTTGAACAACAATTAAAAATTCTGAATTTTAATCCATAAGTTTTTAGCTTTTGCATCATTAGTAAGTGATGTTAATCGAGCAGAAAAGACTTAGAATGTTTCTTAGAATATGTAATTGAATCATAAAATTTATAATTTTCCAATCAACTAATTTTTTTATTCATATCTCAATCATGTGAGTAAGAAGTTTAAATTAATAAAATACAATTTATTTCAATTGAGCAAATTCTGGCTAAGTTTGAAAACCATTTAATATTAGTTTTATATAATTAATCAATAAGGAAAAAAAGGAGCTTCTAACCATACTGTCATCTAGGTAAGTATTTTAGGGGCCAGTTCCATTTTATTTTTATTGTTCATTTCAAAAAAATTACATCATGATTTGCCATTATAAAATAAACATTTGATAATATTATAAACTACTTACTCATCAAATAACTCAATATATACGAATATTAATTATAGCATCGAAATATTACATTAGCCTCTTTAATATGACAATAACGGCTTTATTTAATTTTTTTTAAAAATTGAAAATTGGTTTTGTAAAATAAAAACAAAATATTTTTACACTCGATTTGGGAATTTAGATTGTATTTTCAAATTTTTCAGGACTGACAAATTATCCTAAATATCTGGTGAACATACTCCGATATAAATATGCCGATTTTTTTAAGAAAATAATTAGAGTCTCTTTTAGCTTTCTGCTTTGAGGTGAAAAACAAAGTTGCTCGGTAAACAAGATCAGAACATAGATACTAAAGTAAAGCTTCTTATCGAGCTCAACTGTCCATTCATTTTAATTTTTTTTTAATTTTTAAATTAAAAATTAATTAGACACCAAAAGTTATTAAAAAATTGCATTTTCTTAAATTACTTTATTTAAAACAATTACTTAGAAGCTAAAACTTATTTTTTATTTCAAAAAAAAATCTATTACATCCATTGAAGCTATAATGATTTATTTTTAAGTTTTAAATATTATATAATAGAGTGTGAATTGAAGATTTTATAAGTGTGGATAACATACACTACAGTAATTCTAGCGGCGGTGAATTATATTTGTTTGGCAGTTTTCGAGTGTGTGTTGAAATAAAATAAATAAATTTTTAATTTTTCTAATCAAATTAAAATGGTATCAAAGTTTTTTTTGTAAACAATTAGCATTTTAGAAAATTGATTTATTAAAGAGCTCTTAACTCGGAATATTTTAATTAAATTTTTGGTTAAATTTAAATTTTCCAATAAACATTTTGATTAATTCGTGAATATAGACGATCAAGGACAACTTTAGGTCTTAGATTTCTAAATGCAACACAAATATATTTGTTCGTGACACAATTTTTAATCAATACTAAATCATTTCGATCAATTGGAGTATTGCTTTTTTCCAATATAATTCTTCGATCATGTTTGGACTCCTTGGGTTCAATAGTCCAAACTGATTTGCTTCCTATTCGGTCATCGATCGAAACAAAATGTACACTCAATAAGCCACTGCTCTTTTCTCTATCCAAAAAGTCACTTCCCGATGACAAGCAATACTTTCTATCGCAAGTTAGAATACAAACATTTTCGGAATAAGTTAAAGATTTGAAATTATCTTCTATTAAACCATTTTTAACTCGGAAAAATCTCAGCGATGATTCTGAAGTTTCTTCATCTTTTAAAGTTAAACTAATTTTTTTGATAAAATTCAAGTCAAGAAAATGAGGAAACTGAGAAGTTAGATAGAAAAATTTGTGATCAATTTCAATTCGCATGACAAAACACTTAAAATCCATTTTTTGTTCAACTTTAGTTTTTTTGTTTATCAATGAGCTTTTAGACAAATTCTTTAATTTATCTTCTAAATGAAGTCTATCTTCAAACCAGTTAGACAATAAAGTTTTATTAGAATAAAACCTCAAAGGAATGTGGTTACTAAAACAAAGTCTATGACTAAAATTTGTTTGAAATCGAGCTCTGGATATTTTTCTAAATTTGTCATTTGAACCAAGACTGGACACTGTGGTGAACTCTGACGCATTCTCCGATATTTTTTGCTCATTCTTTAATTTATCAATTGTTAGCTCGGACCTAATGCCTTCATTTGATTCTAAGGCGAATAGCTTGGGCAAAGCTATTGTTTCAATATTTGATTTATTCATTGAATCTAGAGCGCTAAATGCTTTAATTGTAAAAATTAAATTATTTTATTGATTTAATTGAATCGCTAATATAAAAGTTAAAATTTTTAATTTCTTTTAAAGAATAATTAAAGATAGCGTTCTAAAAATGAATAAAAATTTGTATCACAATTGGTTGAGCCTTCAGAAGATCTGATTCCGTGTCTTTCATGAGGATAAATCTAAGAAAAATATTAGCAATATTAGACAAAAAAATTGTCGCGGAAAATTACCAATAATTGATAGGGTTTATTTTCTTTGATTAAAGCATCGATCAATTTTCTTGTATGGGCAAAATGAACCTGTAAAAAAATTAAAATTAAAAATGAATAATCAAAATTTGATGTCTCTCACATTCTCATCTATCATGCCATGAATAATTAATAGTCTATTTTCTTCATCTGGAAAATTCCTGGCCAAATTTAGCACTGATCCATTTTCATATGCTTCATGTTCTTCGTTAGGCAAGCCCATGTACCTTTCAGTGTAAGCTGTATCGTAAAGTTTCCAAGTTGTGACTGGAGCTCCAGATATGGCAACTTTGAAAATATCCGGTCTCTGAGCTAGGCCCATGAGAGACATATAACCTCCATAAGACCAGCCAAATATGCCGACACGATTCATGTCAATGCAATCATAAATCTTAGAAGCTGTCTCCAGACCTTTCACTTGGTCACTTATTTCAACCGTGCCCTTTAATAATTATTCACAACTATATATTTTATTTTTTAAGAATAAAATAAATTTAAGCTACCATTTTTTTGTAGATATGATTTTCAAATTTTCTGCCTCGATTTTTAGATCCACGCGAATCAATCGCCACTATGCAATAGCCTAGCAATGCTAAAATGTTAAATCTTGAATACTTGCTAGCTTTATAAGCATTGGTAACTATTTGAAATCGTGGACCAGCATAAACATATAAAAGAGTTTTGTATTTCACTCCATCTTCATAATTATATGGCATGTAAATCATTCCGTACATTCTACATTTATCTTCAGTCTCAAAAGAAAATATTTGAGGCGGCTTGAATAGATGCTGAATAACCACAAAATCGTCTGTTGGGGAATTCCTAACTAATGAGTCCAAATTTAAATTAAGCATTGAGCTTATTTGGGCGAAATTTGATTTTAGTTCGCCAGTGAATGGATCCAACATTATTTGAAGACGTGAATCATCCTGATCTTTAAAAAAATACTTAAATCAGCATCTATTTTGAAAGATTTTATTAATATTTATATGAATATTTTTAAAAAAATTATTCAATACTTAATATATTTTATATTAATTGCTATCTTAAAAAAAAAAAATAAAATTTTAAATAAAAATCATTAAAAATTTTAAAAATTATCTTAGCTCGAACATATTTTAAATTATCATCTATACCTAAACGTAGATCGTTTTAAATTATTTGCCCATAACTCTTAAAACTTGACTCAAATTTTAGATGGGCTTCTAAAATTTCCTAAATCTTTAAAATAAAACTTAAAATAATTTCTTTTCATTAAAAACTATGTGCTAACTACTTATAAATTGATATTGTTGGATTTCCAAGATCCTATTGAAAGTCACTTGTAATTGAAAGTGTAGTTTAGAAATTAAAAAAATTGATGAATAAAACCTAGTATAAAGCAATTTGAAGTTTATGATCAAATTTTGATGCTCAAAATGATCAAATCAAACTGAAAATATTAAATAAATTGTAATTTCTTAATAGAAATAATGCAGAGATACATTTTTGGATTTAACATACTATGTTAATAAAACAATGAACAATGCAGAGTGCAGACCATCGAAATGATGCTATTTTAAGTGCATAATTTTTGCAGACCTTTGCAGCCTGCAAGAGATTTTACCTAAAGATTTAAAAAAATATGTTAAAACCAAAAATTTACCTATGCGCTAATTCTATTAAAAAATTAAAATTAATTTTATAGTTTTAGTTTGATTTGATAATTTTGAGCATCAAAAATTGATCAAAAATTTCAACTTGCCCTAGCAAAAAAGAATTTTTTAATTTTTTTAAGATTTTTTAAATGGTTCCGGTCCTTTTTCTTCGAAAATTCATTAAGAAGTGGTCTTTAGTGTTTAAGATACAGGTGTATAGATATGTTTATCAAACAAAAAATGTTATTTACTTTTTTCTAGTTATTTGTTGTTCTCTAACAACAGTTTAACTTGAATCAATTATTTAAAAAAATTCAACTTTATATTAATAATTTTACTTTTACAATTCATTATTAAATAAAATTATAAAATAAAATATTAAAAAAATATTATAAAAATCCCAAAAATTAATCAAAAAGAAAATAATCATTAGACTTTATAATCCACGTTGATAAAATTAAAGATTTATCGTAGTAAAATTGATAATTTTTTCTAATTTCTTCAAGAATTCTTTTATTTTTCACCAAAAAAAGAGCAAATAAAAGAATCTTTATTATTACTTTAACAAACAGTTAAAATGTAAATTTTAATTATTTAATTAATATTTATACATAAAATTTAGATTAATAAAATGAAAGCATTCAATTTTGAAATTTTAAAAGTGCATAATTAACTACAATTCTTAATTAAATAAATTACTTGTTATCTGGACAATTTGGCGTATGCTAATTCCGTTAATTCCATGTTTTTGACCAACTATCTCAAATATAAGAGTTTTATTTGGATTGCTCAAGTTCGAGAATGTTGTGACAAAATATTTGCAATTCTTAAAAAATCGATGCTAAAAATTTCAAAAAAAAAATTAGCAAAAAATACTTTATCCATCGAGATAGAGTATGATGATCCATTTTGAGTTAACTGTTTTACGATTCCTGGTTTAGTATAATCCACTACAAATCTTAATAGAAATTCGTCAATTTTTTAATTTTTAAACTACACTTTCAATTACAAGTGACTTTCAATAGGATCTTGGAAAGCTGTAAAATAAACAAGATTATTTTCCGAGTCGACGTGAACATTTTCTTCAAATTCAATCGACCATTCTCCTTGGGTAAGTTGTTCATTCAATACAACTTTGGGTCTTTGAATTACGTCCGAATATTTTTCAACTTCTAAAAGATTCAATTTTCTTCTAAATAAATGCATAAATCCAGTAGACTCATTAGCCAATATGAACTCCAGATAATTTTGTTCAACATCAAATTGATTTAAAAAATACATTTTATCATGATACTTAACAAAAAAAAATTTAGTCAAAAATAAAAATACAAAAATATTTGTACATTAATCCATGCATCTGATGATTGTTCATCAATTATAAAAACATTATTTGCGACCGAAATATAGCTGGTCTGCATTTCTAAACTAGGTTCTACATCTGGTACGAAAAAGTCCAAATCAATTGCCAAAGTAACTGTTCTAGTTTGCAAGCGATTAAAAACTTGAGCCCAAAAACTAATTCAAATTTTGAATTTTTTTCTAATAAACTAATTTTTTATCAATAAATAAATTTTACTATTTTCCATTAGGAGTCCAGTCAGCTCTTGACAAATACTCATACCATGGAAACAATTCGTAAAAAGACATGTGCATCTTTTTCCTATTAACGACTGGTTCCAATTTTGAATCGGCTGGTAGTGTTATTTCAAAAAGTTTAAGAAACATTTTGGAGTTTGGGGTCCCTGCTTTGGGGTACCTATACATGTCATAGCCAAACTCGTTCTCACATGATGGAGTAATGTAAGTTAAATCGACGTTTTGATCATCAGTTTCTTCAAAGATAATGCGGTACGTGGTACTTCCATCAACATTTGTTTCCTTAATTGGTTGCCACCAGTAACCAGTATATCGATCAAATTCTTCCTGAACTGCAAAAGATGGAACACCAGATTTTTTTGGATCAGAACTAAATGTTAACTGAAGTTCTCTATGAGAACTAAGGTCATAAATCCATAGATTATCATTTAGAATATAAGATATTATATTTGGATTCACTGGACATATTTTTACATCAATTGCTCCTTTCGAAAAGGCCGAAATTTCAATTGGTAAGTTTTCTGTCTGTGAAAAAAAAAATTTCAAATTTATTTTTAAATCAAAATTTTTGTTTACATTAGATGGTATTTCATCATCGAAAAAAAACAATTCTGAATGCTCGCCGAAAACAATTCGACCAGATTTTTCATCCATTGAAAAGGAAGTTATTCCGCTAAAAGAGCATCGTTGACGTTCCCTCAATAATTGTTCCTCTTTTGTCAATTGTTTTTCATTTGGGAAGTTATGCGAGTTAAAAAATAGGGGAACACCGGTTAGCTTTTCAGTGTTTAATTCACTGCTATTTATATCAATGTATTTTAAGGTTAAATTTCGATTCTGGTAACCGGATAGAAAGTAGACTCGTATTTCATTTTGACCTGTTTCTGGATTGAAATATTCCCTAAATTGAACATTCGAAGCTATGTCTCCATTTAAATAGCCAAGAAATTTGCGACCAAATTCAACAATGGACTTAAGCTCCGACCATTTTTTGTATGCAGGCATGTTATTTGTTAAATTCATATTGTGGTCTATTTGATACCTTAATATAAAATCTTCTATTTTATTGCTAAAATCTTTATCTGAACATTCAATTCTAAAATTTAATAAAATTATTTTGAAATAATGCATAAAAATTCTCCAAAAATGGTGCTAAATTTGTCTTTAAATTTTTTTAAATTCCAATTTGAAAAAAAATTTATTTTTTGTTTTGTGTTTTTTGATTGTTTTTGTTTATTGACTTTTTATTTTATTTAAGTAATATCCCTGAAAATCAAAATTATTTATTTATTTTTCTGTACCGAGCTTGAGCTCCTTCTGAATTAAAAATAAATAAAGATAAAAATAAAAATAAAGTTAAATAAAATAAGAAAAAGTAAATAAAGTAAGACAAAATAAAATAAAATAAAATAAAAATAAAGTAAAAAGGATTAAAATAAACGAAATTAAAGAAAATATATGTAATAAATGGAAATTTAATTATTTTTATATTGAATTCTAGTTAGTTGAGTAAAACAAATATATTTAAATGGAAAAGGACAAGAAATTACGCTATGTTATTTATTTATATGTATAATAATATAAAATCAGTGTTTTTTTCCTTTAACTTTAGCCAAAGGGTTTACATGATGTGAAAAAGATAAATTATAAATTAAAAAAATAATCCTCACTGCTTTTTTTTCGGTGTAATCTGTAGGCATTTGAAAGATATTTCGCTTTCTTATAAGAAATTAAGTTATGATATTCTATTCAGTTTACTAATTATGTGTGATATTTTTAGTTTTAATCAGAATTTAAAAGTAAGCAAAAATTAGAATGTTAATGTCATATATTAAGGAAATAAACAAAAAAAAATTGAAATTCAAAATTCGTATCTTTTCCTATTATCAAAATAATCCAAGTTTGATAAAAGATAGCTTATCACCCAATCTTTATTTTTTTTATTTTTTCACTGAAATAGCTTTAGCTCGGTAAGAAACAAATAAAAAATTAAATAATTTCAAAAAAATAAAAGAAATTTTAAGGTTTGGGCAACATTAAATTGATCTTTCAAAAATTTAAAACTTATTAAATAAAAAAACAAATCTTTAGATTGCCATATCTTTAGGCAAAAAATAATAAAAATTGTTTTTTTTTATTTTAATTAAATTTTATTACTAATCTTAAGCTATGATAAAATTTTTGAAAATAATAGTTTTTAATTTGAAATTCTAACTTTTAAATTTTTTTTTTTATTTATCAAAAAAAATAAAAAAATTATTCAGCAGGATTATTGTCGTTTAAGAATGTAATAATCCTCAGAAAATAGTGTAAAACCTTGCAAACTACCCCATGGGTTTTTGGTGTAAAATTATCGAGTTAATATGCTTGTAAATATTTTTTTTAATTTTTTGCAAATAATTAAAATTTATCATGGGACAATATCAAAATTCCTTATTTTTTTTAGTATTTTGATTTCTAAAATAATACGAAAAATTAAAAAAAATCTTTAATAATAAAAAAATAATGGAAACTAAAAAAGCTTATAAACAAATTTTTGGCATAGATTAAATTGTGAAAAAAAATTTACATAGCTCATAAGCTTATATTTTTTTCAATTTATAAGCCAAGGGGTTAAAGTCAAAATTAAATTGAGTAGTTTTAGATGATGTTAAAAAGATAAGAGTAAGTTTTTCCATTTGAATAAAAATTTTGATTTTAAATACAAATTTTCTGAAAACTCAAATAATGTCGACATCGTTTACAGAAAAATGGGTACCCTACTGGAAAATGTTACTGTAAATTATCATGATCAATTTCAAAATATTATTAACTTTTTCCATGAAAAAGAGACTAATTGAAAAATTTGAAATTCGGAACAAAAGAACAACCCAAAAGTTGCTTTTTCTTTTAACTACCGAGGATTTCGTGATATTGAAAATTTGAATATATAGCTCATGATATATGTAAGATATCATAATAATTCATATTTTAATAGTCTACATTTTTTTCGAAAAAGTCTGTTTGTTTTAAAGTCACTTAAACTTATCAAATCAACTTTGCGAGACCATGAACCGAATCCTTTTTTAAAATCTTTTAGGGGTCCCAAAGATTTCATAGGATGAAAGATCTTGTCAGTTAATTTAAAGATTCTTAATTAAAATCCTACCCTTCTGAGGTTTTTTTCAAGATTCTTATCAAAATTTTTGTCAAGTCCTAATAGATAAAAATTTATAAAGAAAACTATTGGATATTTTTTTTGATCTTTATTTTTTTATTTTATTCCAGAGGATTGACTTATTCATCTCTTACATTCTCACAGTTAATAGATATGATTATGGTTTTATTTTGAAAAATTGACGACAAAAAACTTTGATAACTTTCTTTTTCAAAGTTCTGTAAAAGAAACCGAAAAAAAGTTCGAACTAATGGATCAAAAAATTAAATAAATAATCTTATAAGTTATTCTAGATAATATTTAGGTAGTTAAATTAAATTTATTGTTTTTATTTTCTTATCGATTCCTTAATTTTCTTATTATTAGCTTTATACAACGTGGTCATTTATCACATTAATTTCATTGATTCCATTCAATTTTTCACCATCAGGATCTGCTCAATCTTCTTCTTCGCCATAACAAGTTTCTTTATGATTCAGAAAAAAAGTCATTAAAATTTAAAAAAAAATACCTATCCTTAGTTACAAATAATTTATTAACAATAAAATTTAAGACAAAAATTAGGATCTTTCCACTTCAATAAAAACAAAAAACTATGCAAAATTTATTAATTTAACTTAGAATAATCTAATTTTAATTTTACTTCTTCGTCTGAAATAATTTTATATATAAATTTGATTAATTATGAATCATAAAAATTCTTATTTATTTTTAAGATATTAAATTCACTATTGTCTTGCCAAAATGGTAATAATTGCTTTTTAATTAACGTCAAAATTCCTAATAGTTTGTTTATCTTAAATTTATAACTATTTGTTAGAGTTTGATTGATTCGAAAATTTCAAAACATTTAGCTATCATTCGTCATTTTGAAGAATGCGATTATCTTACAACGGAGAAAAAAAAAGTAAGATTCACTTTTTAATGTCTCGAATTTTTTTTTGAAATTAACAACAAAGTACTACATAGAAATCCATACAAAATGCTTTTACCAATATTCAATAAATAGTAAGTTCAATTTTTTATTTATATCTTCAGTGCCAAAAATTAATTCGTCACAAAATATCAGCTAATATCATCTGATATTAGCTGATATCAAATAATATAAAATGATATAACAAAATTAAAAAAAATTAAATAAAAATTAAATAAAAAAACCTTTAAAAAAATTACCTATGAATCAGTTACCAAGCAAATCAGTGCTGTATTTATTGATAAAGCAGCGATTAGAAATCGGAAAATGTCTCTTTTGCATTCGCTTTTTCCAGCTTGTTATCTCGAGGCGATACCATTTAGTGCTAATTAAAGAACCAAAATAAAATCAATCTATTGGGTGGAATATGTGCAAAAGAGCTGACAAAAAATGTCGTAAACTAACAAAAGACTTTCTAGTTTGTAAGAAATTTCAAATAAAAATTATTGTAAAACGAGTCTTTTGAAAAAAATCCAGATTGATTTGCATATTTTGAAATTTTTAGAGAACATTATATTCCTTTTTCATACTCTAAAATTTTGCCAAATGCAGTTATTTTACAAGATAATGATAGCAAGCTCAAGGTAATTTATTAATTATTCACAAATATATTTAAATAAATTTAACAGAACACCAGCCAATTCTCCAGACCTAAACCAGATTAAAGATCTTTGGCATGATTGGAGATGGTTAAGATTGTAAGAATCAAAAATATCAGAGTAAAATTGTCAGAAATAAAAATGTCAAACAAATCCTGATTTTTGTTTTTACTTTTTTCCTATTGGAAGATAAAACGTTTTTTTTTAATTACCTGACAATTTTATTTATTTATTTATTTAATTAAATTTTAGGTCCTATGGACAAATTGAAATAAAAATTAAAAGAAAATTAAATATCCATTTTACAATTAAGTAAAAAATTCAGTTTGTTAAATACAAAAAAATGATTAAGATTATTCAACATAAAATATTCTATTAAATAAAAATAGTATTTTATGGAGTCGGTTAGTCCATTGTTGTAACATTCAAGGCACCATTCAATTAAGATAACACTGAATGCTAAATTATTATTTTATTTATATATTATTATTTATTATTTATTTATTAAATCATATTCAGTGCAATTTATATGAGTCAGATCTTCTACTTTTGATAACAGTTTAATAAAGGAAGTATTCTCTCTATCAAATATCTTGTAATCTTTCCTTAAGATATTGACAATTGAATATTAATTAAATTAATTGAATCCTTATTTATAAAAGTTAATGAACATCAATAATAAAAATTTTTATTGAAGTTTAATTAAAATTTGATATTCATTTCACCAATAGGTATGAAAATTTTAGAAAGCGCTACAAGATGGCATTTTGATGGTACCTTCAAGATTTGTCCGACTCATTTCCATCAGATATTGTCAATTCATTGTCTTAATCAAAATAGAATGTTTCCAGCAGCTTACATTCTGCTCCAAAACAAAGAGCGAGAGACTTATATTAAAGCTTTTACAAGCGTAAAGGAAATTTTAGTGAGCAATAATTATGTGCTTAACGTACAGGATGCACTCACAGATTTTGAGTTAGCCCTGATTCAGGCTATAAGAATCTTTTGAAAATGCCAAAATTTATGGCTGCTGGTTTCATTTTAACCAAGCTTTAATAAGGTATCTCTTCGAAAAATGTAATAAAAGGACCCTCTATAATGAAAATTATGAATTTAAATTTTGGATACGTAGATTCAGTGCACTAGCTCTTGTCCTACTTAAGGACGTAAAAGCAGGTTGGGATATAATATTAGATAATATTCCCATACCATTAGATGAAGATATTTTAAAATTTATAAATTATTTTGTAAAAAATTGGCTTAAAGGAAAATATGTATCTTCTTGGAATCACTTTAATAATTCTGGGCCAAGGACAAACAACCATCTTGAAGGTTACCATTCTGAATTATAGTCATTACCTTCGGCAACAAATAATGTATTAACTTTTATTAATATGATAAAAAAATTTGGCATCATATACACAACTTCATTTAGATAGACCACAACCATTAGAGCTAGTTCCTGTAAACCCTAAAAAATTCAAATCTGATGAATCGGGAGAAATATATTTTTTAGAAGCTAGATCTTTTACTGACTTTGAGCAGGTTCCTATTTCTCTAGATCTTTTAAAGCTCGATAAAAACCAAGAATTAAATTATTTGCATATAACAGAATTCCAAAATCTTATATTTAAAAAAATATGGTTCAAATGGTTTGCTTATGCCCGATTATTTTTCAATTGAGGGTCCTCCTTTAAAACCTGATTTACTTGATGAATCAATTTTTATCCAAGTTGTTCATGCTAAAAATCACTGGGTCGTCATTTCAAAATGTAATCCAAGTGAGCCTGCTTGTTCAAATAATTGGTACATTTACGATAGCTTAAATAATCCCGGTTACTATTTATACACTATTAAAAATCAACTAAAAAGAATAAATGGTCGGTCTAGATTTATCAAAATTAATCATATTCCAGTCTCAAAACAAAATGGATCGACTGACTGTGGCTTGTTTGCGCTTGGTTTTGCATTGGTTCTAGCAATGGATATTGATCCTGGTTAATTAATTTTTGATCAAAAAAAAATAGAGATGAGTTCAATTTTATAATTCAACATAAATCCCTTACTTTATTTTCTTATTCATTAATTGATAATTATGTTTTTACAAAAAATTAAATTACTTTCGACTTAAATTAATATTTTATTTCTGATATCTTTAACTAATTATTTTTGTGATTTTTTTTTCATTTAATGTATTTCTATAATAAAATTAATCAATAAAAAAATTATGGCTATCTCTTTGTTAAAATTTTCAGAAATGACAATTTTTTTCTGACTTTTTCTGACAATTTGACTCTAATATTTTTGATTCTGACAATCTTAACCATAATCGCATGATTTACTGCTGGAAATTAAATATTCAAATTAGTAGTAGTAGTAGTAGTAGTAGTAGTAGTAGTAGTAGTAGTAGTAGTAGTAGTAGTAGTAGTAGTAGTAGTTTAAACTGCAGCATGACTTTTATCATGCAAGTGCGTCAAGGACGCCCTGTGGCAGTTTTAAAAATTTATCCAGTTTATTTTTTGAACTCGTTCACGGTTTTAGACATAATGACTTCATCAGGAAGCAAGTTCCATTGGTTTACTATTCTATTGTTGAAGAATTCATGACGTTGGTTACAGCACCTGACGATTTCCCTTCTTAGCCTCTCTCTGTGCTCGTACTGCTGGGGAATACGAATTGGTATTGTGTGCCAATCAATTGTTTCGATACCTGATTCAAATTTAAACTTTTGAATTAAGTCACCACGCGTTCTACGTAATTTAAGCGATGTTAGACCCAGTATTTCGCAAAGCTTAGCGTAGCTTAACTTTTTTAAATTGATGGCAACTTTTGTAGCACTGTGCTTAACCTTTTCTAGTGTATTCTGATCTTGTTTAGTGTATGGATTCCAAGAAAATACTGCAAATTCAATCTGAGGTCTAATATAACAAGTGTTTAACTTTTTCCAGGTGAACGAGTCCCGTGTGGTCAAAGTGCGTTTCAATCAGAGTTGTTTTTAAGTCACAAGTCTTAAGTCAAGTCAAGTCAATGACTTAAAAAATTTTTTTTTTTTTTAAGTCAAGTCAATGACTTCCCTTCTAAGTCTTTTAATTCTAATCTAATTCAAACAAAATTTCCAAATTGGCTTAGACTCTAAACATAATTTTTTTTCATTTAGATGAGCCTAAAAAAGAAGAAACCCAAGAGGAAAAGCGAGACCTAGAACAACACCATTCACTTTCTATTGATAAAAACCAACAGGCCGCTTGGGTAACGATCAAAACCCAAGCTAAAGGACTGCCATCTTCAAAACAAGACGAAACATCTGTAGATTCAAAAACATTAAAGACACATTTTAGTTCCAAAGAAACTAAATGTCCTGAAAAATTGACGGTTATTAACTCAAATAGAATAGGTAAGAAAAAAAATAAAAAATTTTAAAATTCCATCTCTGTACCATTTTTGTTTAGAAATAATTATTTAGTTCTAATTCAAATCCAGTTTCCAAATTGGTTTTGAATTCTGGTCTGGCATTATTCTGGTCCAAACCTGTGCTTATTATTTCTTTCCTTTAGATAAGTCGAACAAAGACGAAACCCAAGAAGAGAACCGAGAAATACAACAACTCGATTCACCTCCAATTGAAAATAACTGGTTATTGATCAAAAATCAAGCTAAAGGCCTCTCAGCTTCACCGCGAGACGAAACATCTCTCGTATCAAAGCCACCGAAGATAGATTTTGGTTCCAAGCAAACTGAATGCATTGAAAAATTGACGACCATTAATTCAAGGACATCCAAAAAATTCAGTAAGTTTTTTTTTTTGACATTTCGAAAGCTTTTGACAATGTCTGTCATTACGTTCTAATAAATATAATTTTTATTTTCAAATTATTTAAATAAAAAAGGTGAAAATTCTAAAATTTATCTATTAAAGACTTTATTACTTATCATTTTAAGAAAAATTTATTCAAAATTGATGAAGATATTTTATTTGAGAAAAATCTTTTGACAAATAAAAAAAAATTAATATAGAATAAAACAATAATTTTTAAAGAAAAATTTTTAATTTTTGTGCTAAAAAATTTTACATTATTCTTTAAAAAAAAACTATAAATTAAAAAGGTACCACTAGCATAAAATAGAAATATAAATACAATTAAATTGATAATAAAGCTAATTTTGATTAATTCAAATTCTATATTAATGAAATTTAAAACTAATAATAATTTAAATCACTTATAATAAGGACTGATAATGAGTTTTTCTTTAATTTAGCTTTAGACGAGATTATTATTGAAGAAAATGATGAATCGAAAAATCTAGAATCCACTCAAATCGACGTTAAAGAAACAAACAAAGAAAACTCGGGTAAAATTCACTCAGGTATTTTTGTATGTTAAAATTTAATAGAACATTAATAATAATAGAATTATTAGCTAATAAATAGTGGAAATTTCATTATTTTTTTACAGATTTTTCAAGTCACAAGTCTTAAGTCTATTAAAGTCATTTGACTTTATAATTTTGTAACTAAAAAAGTCTGTAATGACTAGAAATTAATTAAAACTTAAAAATAATGATTGTTTTGTCATCGTGAAATTTACTGTATCAATTATAAAAGAATAAAATCTAGAAATTAAGTTATTGTTATTTTTCAGTATAAAGATTATTAAAAAATAATTTTAAAATACTTTTAAGCTAAATGTAGCCACTTTGCTGATTCTGTATGCTTAATTCGTTATTTTTGGATTTTAATGAGCAAAATAAGTAAAATACATATAATTTTATATACTTTAAAGTTTTATTTTAAATTTTTTGATTATAATATTATTTATTTTTTCAATTTATATTTTTTTCTAGTTTTGCGACAAATTATTAACTTTTGTTTGAGTTCATCTAAAATAAAAAATGACTAACATTTCTAATAAATGTAATTTTATTTATTTTTTAACCTACTAATAAATATTTTAATAATTTATAAAATTTATTATTAAATTTTACTTTAAAAGAAGATTTCGATTTTGAGAAAATTGATAACATCAATGTCCGTTTGTCTCTATTATTTTTTGCATTCATTTTTAGTATATTGATTCATGTTCTAACTTATTTCGTCGAATTAAGCACAAAGTTAATTGGTTTTCCCGTTTCAAATGACAATTTCGAATTGATACTCAAAATAGCCGATTTTTTGTTCAAAATTATTGTTTCAAGCGTAATAATTCATTATCTTTCAATAAACACAGTAACTCTTAGTAACTTTTTGTTTTTATATTCAAATAACTCAATTGTCCAAGTATCTTCTGACCAAAAGAGTATAATCAATGGTGTTAAACCTTTCTAACAAAAATCTTGTCATTTAAATGTTCAAACTTTTATTTTTGTTTGATTATTAATAAAAAATAAAAATCTTTATTTCATCAATTATCATTTATTTTTTTAAAAAAAATTGTATCATAATAACTATTTAAAATTTTTGATTACAGTGAAATGTAAATAATAACAAAAATTACCCATTTTAAAAATAAAATCATAATATTTATTAAAATAAGGCTTGTTATTCATAGAAACTTCTCTTTTTTTCGTCTAATGAACTTATATCAAGAATCTAGAATGAATTCTGAAAGATTCACTTTCATTTAAGTTGGACACTAATCTGTGATTTGCTGTTAAGAACTAGGAAATAATTTCTTACTTTGATTCATTTTGGTGACTTAGCATTGCACCTATCTTTTTTGCTTTATTATCCTATTGTGGAAAAACCAGCTGACTGATATAAAAAGTATTTGATGGCTTATTGATGTAATAGTATCTAGTGCATGATATCGATGAATATCGACACTCGATATTATTTATGAACATTCTCTAGTATAATGGATATTCAGACAAAAAAATTAAAACAATTCGATAATTTATCGATATGTTAAATTATTATCGATTAAATTTCAAAGTTATTTTATAATATCGAAAAATTACCGATTTTAAATATAAATATCAATATTTTATCGATATTAGAATAAAATATCGAATAATTCGATAATTTTAACTCATAAAAAATTAAAATTACAATATTTTGAATTAAGGCAAAGAAAATTCCCTAGATTTTCGCATGAAGAGTCGAAAAAATTTATATCAAAAGCAAAGAATTTTTTAAAAGATTATTCTTGCCAAAAAAATTTATGTGAAAATCAACCGATGCAGATAATCCAACCCCTATTCCTGTCAAAAAATCTATTCAGATTTTTGATTTTAATGTTTTAAGTGAAACACTCGGGTCAAATTATTCAATTAGCCAGGAGATAAGTCAATATAATTCATTTAGAATAGAAGATGATATTGATGTTTTAAAATTCTGGAAATTTTATATGTTCAAGCAACTAGCACTCCATCTGAAAGACTTTTTTCGTCCGCTGGATACAGTCTGTGGGATCGTACAAATGCTTTAAATCTATTAAAATTAAACAAAATAATGATTATTAATCAATATGAAAAAAACATTGAGAATTAAAATACGAATTTTTTGATAAGAAAAAATTGAAAAAACTCTAAAGTAAAAAGGATATTCAATAATTTAAGAAATGAATGCAGAATTTTTAAACGGCATATTATATTAATTAGTTTAAAAAAAATAAAAAGCTAAATAATTAGCTGAATAAAGCTTCTAACCGCCTTTTTTTTTAATAACATTGAGTGTAATAAGATTTATAATTAAGATTGTCAGAATTAAAAATATCAGAGCCAAATTGTCAGAAAAAAAAATGTTGTTTCTGACAATTTTAACAAATAGATAGCGATAATTTTTTTATTGGTTAATTTTATTATAGAAATGGTATAATTTTTCGTCTTCTATACAAAAAATGTACCCAATTTTCAATTTCTTTTGAAAAAGCAGCGTTGAAAAAAATATTTTTCAAAATAAATTTGGTTGAGTATACTTTGCAAATTTTTCGGCGCAACCCGTGTATGTGAACTGAAAAATTACGTGATCTGAAAGATCACAAGTTGTGATCTATTTTAAGATTCAGTTCACCAATTTTTTTTCAGAAAAATATTTGTGAAAATTTTTTTTTTTTTTAAACTAAAATTTTGCTTTATTATATTTCACTTTTGAATAATTGACACAAAAAATCTGAAATATAAAATTAATCTTTTAAGTACTGTTGAGAATCGATTAAAGATTTATCGATATCGAATGTATTACTTTGATTCGATAAGCAGATTTCTTTATCGATAAAATTAAATAGACAGGGTTAGTTAATTGACCTGAATTATATTTATCGTGACAGAAACTCTAGTTTCGATACGATAATTTTATAGCAGAATCTCTACCAATAATTTATTATTCGAACCTGATTATCGATTCCATTAATCGATTATACGAATCGAAAAAAATTGTATCAAATAAAATGATTTTAAATTTAAAGTATTTATTTCGATTTAATTTATTACAATTAGTTATAATGTAATTTAATAAAAAAATTCGATACTTTTTACAATCATGATAGGTAAAAATTACTGTGGGATATCAAGAATGCTTAAATTGAGCTTAATGAAAGTGATTTTTTCAAGATATTTCGGGTTCAACTATTTCGTTGCTCATTCTGAATAAAGCCAGCTACAGAGAACAGACTTTCCGCAGGAACTGAAGTGGGAGATAAACAATAGAGTTCTTTGACTATAAATGAGAGAATGGGTAAATTAGATTCAAAATTTTTAAAAAATAGAAGAGGATCTTCTAAATCATTTGAGGTGCTTAAGGAATGAAAAACATTTGCTTGATTTTCATAAAAATCAATTTCTTTTTCAAAGTCTGCGATTTTACTATCAGGACGATTTTTAGAATCCTTTAATTAATTAATTAACGTTTTTCTCTTCTTAAAATTTGTCCTTGTAGAAACGGGGGTCGATTGCAAATTTTCGTTTAAATTTTTATTACGTGGAGATGAACTTGAGGAAGATGTTCTATTTTTTGTAACGATCTGATCACGGTTTTGATCTAAAAGCGTTAGTGGTGAAGCCTGAGATCTTGAAATGAGCTGTTGGCTATTTGTTTTTTCAATTTGAATTTTTGATTGATATAAATCTTTCAAATATATTTTTGCCACTTCAATCATTTGACGTCTTTGAGAAACGTCATTTACAAATTCAAAGTTTTTGCAACTTGGGTCAAGATAAGTTATTGCCTTGAATAAATTATTTTCAATAAATAGAAGAATCTTTTTTCAACTGTATGAATTAAAAGTTCTTTAAGTCTGATTATCTCTATTTTTGAAAATTCGATTAAATTAAACTCTTGACTAATGAAATGGTATATTGCTGGAAATAAATGGCTAAAAGAGACTTGATTTCGAGATGATATAACTGTTTTGAGTTCATTTAATGGTTCTAAAAGTAAACACAGCTCATTAAAAGATTCAAACTCATTTTCACTTGGTACATAGCTTGCTATACACTGACATGCTGGGTCATACTTAATTGTGTTAAGAGCTTCTTTATTAACAATTATCGACATCAACAAATCGAATGTATTCCCCCATCTAGTGCAAACTTCTTGAACAAGTATTTTTTTAATATGATAATTTAACTGGTTTTGTACTGATTTAAGTTTTCTTTCTAAGGCCTCAGAGTCCTTAAACTAACCAACTAAATGTTTGCATCTTTTTATGATTTCATTAATTATTGTTTTGATTTTTTTATCATTATCCACAAATGGATAATGGAAATTACTGGATTACACGTCTTCAGTCGTTAGGGATTCTTAATAATTACAATCAATGTATAAGTGGATCAAAAATGGTGATGATTGAACGTAAACGTAACAAACATGGTAAGGAACACAAAACTTTTCGCTGTACCAATTCAAAATGTCAAAAATACCAAAGTTTTGCAAAGAATTCTTTTTTTTTCATTAATCAAAACTCATATATTCGTGATTATTGAAATATTTAAATTATGGGCTGCTCAAATATCGATCAGTAAAGCAGTCGATCTTTTAAATATTAACAACTTGACAGTATCTGATAATTTTATATCTAATGTTTATAAACGATTACGTAATCTATGCAGCGCTTCTCCTAACCCTGCTGATATTAAACTTGGAGGGTATAGTAAATACGTGGAAATAGATGAGTCTTTAGTTGCCAAGACAAAATATCATAAAGGTAGCGGACTAAAACGGAAGCCGTCTTGGATGTTTGGGATGGTTGAACGCGTCGAAAAAGGAAAATGTTTTGTTCAAATAGTTCCAAATCGTAAAGCTGAAGTGTTACTTAAAATTATTTATGATCATGTTTCGGAAGGGACGACAATTACTAGTGACAGTTGGTCATCGTTTAACAAAATAACCGAAGTGAAAAACTTTTAACATTTTAGTGTTAATCATAAATATAACTTCGTAGACCCTTTTTCCGGGGCCCACACAAATAAAATAGAGGGTCTCTGGAAACAAGCTAAAGAAAAGTTAAAGCAAATGAACGGTTGTTCTCGTATTAGTTTTAAATCCTATAATGACGACTTACTGTGGCGTCAGCTAAATACTGCTAACAGAGTCGATTGTTATGACAAAATATTGGAAGTATTAGCCATTTTTTATTCAGCCAATGAATATTGTGTTGATAAATTAAAAAGTTGGATTGAGCATAAAGATGATTTTATTGTAAATGATTCGGATATAGATGTTAAAAGTAAAGATGGTACATAAACTAAGGAAGATTTTAATGAAGATGTGATTGATGAGGTTGTAGATTTATCTAAAACTGTTCTAAACCATAATGATTTCAAGTTAGTTGCATAAAACCAGGATAAAGATGAATTATTATTAGAAAAATTAAATTCTTTGGTTAGTTATTTTTCTATGAACGAGAATCGTTTTGAACTTACAGGTTTGAATTCAAGCATCCGTAAATTTTTCCATGAGAAATGTGGTTCGATTGGTCTTTATCATTGGACAAAAGGCTCGATTTTATTTATTTCAAACAGGTCTATTGATGAGGATTATCATAAAGTTTATATCAATCGAAATGGTATAGCAGCAAAAAAAGAATAAAATTAAAAAATTCTAAAATTTTTTTGAGCAAATTAGGAAATAGTTTGGTTTGGATTATTAGACTTATTCAAAATAATATAAAGACTAACTCAATTAATTAAATTTTAGTAAAATATGTTTTCTTAATTGACATGGGAAAGTTATTTTGTTATGTAAAGTCTTAAGCCCCTAAATCACCAGAAATGTGTCAGCAGTCAGTTTTAAGTTAAGAATTTTCATTAAAAAAGACTAACATGTTCTTAATAGGCCTCAATCTTATTTCATAAAAGGTTAATTTAATTATTTAAAAAATTGGCAACTAAATTTATCTTTTTGAATTGGAGAGAAAAAAACCGGACTAGAAGAAGCTTCATTAAAAATTCTCATTTATTTTATTCAAATAGCTTAATTAAATTGACTCAGCCATTAAATTATCCACTTAAAAAATTATAGTTTTTATTAAACTATTAGAAGGCTTGCTAAGGACTTGAATTTCTATTTTTTTTTCAACTAAAAAACGAGACTTTTAAAAAAAATAACTTGATAAAAACAATTATAAATTTCTTTATTTTACTTGAAATTATGATTCTAATTGATCAAAAATATTAGGAAAATTCAAATTTTTTTATGTTTAATTCACTGGATACAAATGTTTTTATTGAGATTGAAGTATTAAAATTAATTAAAATAATTTGAATTTAAAAATAATTTTGTTTTTTGGCCTTTCAATTTTGAATTAAAAAAAATAAAAAAACACATAAAAAATTTGAACTAATATGGTAACCTTGTCTAAAGGGGTTATGGGTTAATAGAATGTGTAGAAGTGAACGAATTTCAAAAACCCCTATATCTCCTTCATTTTTAAAGCTACTACCTAAAAAAATATCTTGATATGTAGAACTCGAGGAGAGAAATCGAATGATATGTGTGAAATATTTAAAAAAAAAATCGTTATATGCTTTTTTTTCTCTTAAAGTTCGACTACGCCTAATGAGGTGAAAAAGCCTCGAATTAGTGATTCGTGAGAAGGGTGCTTTAAGGCCCTAGGTAATACTTAAGCTCTAACCTATTTCGCTTGTTAGATTCAGCACATGCTAAAGTATCTAAGAGATTTTTTTAGAATTTTAGGAAATATCCTTAGGGCTTCATCTAATGGGGTTTTTTTTAGGGCTTGAAAGGTTAAATAGATTTAACCCTATTAGTCAAAAAAAATCACCCAATTAGTCCAAATAAGATTCTATTTAACCCATTTAACCGAATAAGACTATAAAAATGCAGCGACGCTATTTTTCGATAATTAAAAATTGTAATTTCATTTTCTCTCTCTCTCACTCTCAAAAAAATATTTTTCTATTATTTCAAATTAAAAAAAATGGCTTTCTTGTGAAGGATGCTCAAATTGGGTTTGTTATAGTTGTTTACCAAAAGAATTTAAAAAAAAAACAAACAACGAATTTTTATGCCATGATTGTGACGATTAATAAATAATAATAATAATAAAAAGCTGAAACAAGTTTAACTTGTATTAGTATGAGTTCAATGAACCATACTTTTTCAGCTATCTTTATTTTTCGATCGTATCTAAACAGATTTTGAAACAATTAATTGACTTGGCTTTTATAGTTCGATCTGACAATCTATTCCATTTTGAAACAATCCTGTTCGAAAAAAAATTGTTTCTTTGTTCACAATTTCTTATTAACTGTCTCTCAAGTCGATGCTTATGTCCCCTTACATTTGATGCTGGACCATCAGTGTGAATAGAAATAGCCGACTTGACCGGTTGAAACCAATTTATATTGTTTTGTCCATTGTATTCTTTAAAGAATTGTATTAAATCACCTCTCTCTCTTCTTTTCTCGAGTGTTGTTAGTCCAATTTTTTCCAGTCTTCTTTGATAGTCGAGGTTTCGCAGACTAGGCACTAATTTTGTCGCTCTACGTTGCACTTTTTCAAGTAATTTTGAATCTTTTTTTCTGTAAGGATTCCAAACTGGTGCAGCATATTCTAAATGTGGTCTAACATAAGATTAACTCTTTCTTTTTTTTAAATAGTTTTTAAAACTCACTCTTGTTTTGTTTTGTCTTTTTTGTTTTTAATTAATCATTAATTGTTATAGAATGCAATCAAATCGTAAAATATTAATTTATTTTTTAACAAATTATTATTTAAAAATCAATTAAAGAATCGTCTAATAAATTTATTAATAAATTTAAAAGTTTTTCTCCTAAATAGGTTAAATGGGTTAAAATTCTGTTTTTAGGGTTAAATTTCGGGCTAATTGTATACAATTTTAGGTGTTATCGGGTTAACCGGTTTAACCCTTTTGAGCCTCACATAATTAACCGCGGAGGTAAATGGGTGAAAAAAAAATTTCGGGAAAATTGGGTGACTATTTTTGAAGTTTTGGAACAAAATGGGTGAGAAATATGCAATAAAAAAAAATAGGGCACCCGGTTAGACCAGGTTACCATAATTAAGATTATTTTTTTTAAAAAAGCAAATTCTAGAATTCAATATTTTAATGAAATAGGGATTGATTTTTTTCCAGGAAAATGTTTTTTGTTTTATTAATTTAATTTTAAAGAAAGATAGCAAGCAAGCGAATGATAGATTTTTTTTTCCTTAAAGAAAAACAATCACCTTTAAAATTATTTACATTTTTTAAAAAATATTTTGGATTAAGAAAATACGAAAAAACGGCCGGTGCTTATCAACTCATTTGATTTTGACGTTTCTCATATGAATATTTTCATTTTGAAATTTGTTTTAAATTTTTTTTACGGGGAGATAAAAAATCTATCCACAAAAAGCCTCAAATTTTTATTAAAAGTAAACAAGTATTTAAAAATAATTTTTAAATATGAAAATCAATAATTTTAAAGACTTTTTGATAAAAATCCTTAATTTTTTGAAAAAAAACATTATATTTTTCAAATCATTCTTTTGTTAAAAAATACTAACAAGAGTTTAAAGGAAATTTTAAAATCTAGGAAATATCTTATTAATTTTTTTTTTCTTCAATTTTATTTGTCAAGCCAAATATGAATTCATCTTTTAATAATCTGACTAAATATGTGATTAAGTAACAAAGCGTTCATTATACTTTATAAGAAACTTTTGGTGATCAAGAAAATTCATATGAATTATATTTTAAAATGGAAAGTTAAGAGAAAATAAATGATTCCTTTAAAAATTTTCTACATTATTAATAATTTAAAAAAACTCATAATATTTAGAAAACTTTTTAAAACTGAATTAAAAATGTTAATTCCTTTTTTTGGGCATACACTGATAAACGTTTTTCGCTAAAATAAATATTTCTATTTAAGTTAACATAATTTTTTAGGTCCACTAGAGCATTTTGTGTAAATTCACTACCATCTTCATTTATTACCTTCTTTATTTGGCTAAAAGTAAAGAAAAAAGTTTAAATTTTTCAATACAAAATTCCTCTTTTTCCGGGATTTCTACTATTAAATAAACATGTATAAATGGTCGAAAAATATTTTTTTTGAATTTCAAGCAAAAAGATAAGAAAAAGTGTCAATCCAGATTTTAAATCTGGGAAAATTAAAACTAGAGAAATAATACAGAAGCATTTTAATTCTTTTTGGGGTAGCATAATCATTTTGATTAAATTTTTATTATAATTTTCATCAAAAAATAGATAAATGAAAAAATTATATTAGTATTATACAATTGAATCAAAAAGCAAATCCATAATTCATCAACAAAAAAAATAAATAAAGTTTCATATCCCAAAATCATTGGATAATAGCTAGGAAAAATTAATTAAGACATACTTTTTACTAAATTTTCACTGAAAAGATAAAGAAAGATCAACCAAAAATATAATAATACAAGAAAAATCATTTAAACACAAAATTTTAGAGCTGAAATTATTAGAAAAATAGACCTGACAATTTTTCATAGGTTTCAAGTTTTGTGTCAATATAAAAATGTGCAATTTTGAACAAGTATAAGTCTGTTAACCATATTAAAAAATAACAAGTCTTTAATTTATTGGAAAAACTTGGAATTAATGATTTTTTTTTTAAAATCAAAAGTAAAAATTCATTAAAATTTTTTTTAATTTTACTTGTTAATTTAAAATATTCTAAAGTTATCCGATAAATGAAATTATTTTGAAAAATATTTTTTTCAGCAAAGTTTTTTCATAAGAAATTGAAAATTGGGTACAATTTTTGTATTGAAGACTAAAAATTATACAAAATATATTAAATGATAAAGAAAAAATCACAAATAAAGTACCAATTTAAGTCGAAAGTAATTTCATTTCTGTAAATACATAATTTTTAATAAATGAATAAGAAAATAAAGTAAGAGATTTATGTTGAATTATAAAATTGAACTCTAATTTTTTTTTGAACAAAAATTAATTTACCAGGATCAATATCCATTGCTAGAGCCAATGCATAACCAAGCGCAAACAATCCACAGTCAATAGATCCATTTTGTCAAAAATTTTCTGACTCTTAAGATCTTATCTATATTTTTTGTTTTTTTTTCTTTTTTCTCCCAGCTCTTTAATTATTATTTTTGTATCTCATCCTTTCATTCATAAATGAAAAATAACTTGCCTTAAATTTAAAAGTTTTTAAACTGTTTTAATTTTTTTATTTATCTTATTTTATTTTATTTATTTTTTTTTTTTCTGAAGGAGCGCATGCTCGAACAGAAAACAAATAAATAATAAATAATAATAATAACTTAGGAAAAGTTGATTCCATATTTTATAATATTACAAACGTATCTGTTAAATAGTTAGTTTCTTCAGAAATAAAAAGAGCCAGAAAAACTAACGAACATAAACTTATTGAAAAAGCTGAGATTAATATAAAAATAGTGTTCAAACACTTAAATTATCAATAAGCAATCAAAGAATCAATCAAAGCATTAAAATAGTCATACGATAAACACAAGAAACGAAAGAGATATCAAATCAACTTGATAAAAATTTTTCAAGATGTTTTTTTTTATAAACAAGATGATGAGCTCAATCTTTTGAAATTGAATTTAATGAAAACTGGTCAGATTTTACTGTTATTAATCCAAGTTATATTAGTTTTGGTATTTGAAACATAATAAAATATGTGGTGTAGACAAGATTCATCCTTCTCTACTTAAAAGCCTCGCAGAAGCCTTTACTCTTCCTTTTAACTTTGATTTTTACAGCATCTTTATTCAATAGTCAGCTTCAATATAATTAAATTTCACCATTGTTTAAAAAGCTCCGGCCATTTGTAATGATAATTTTTGTAAATTGATATATATATTATTTTTAATGAAATTTTAATAAATTTGGTGAAAAAAAAATTTTGATGATAAATTTCTAATTTTTGATTATAAATTTTTCGTGATAATATTTAAATATTTGATGATATAATAAATGCTACAAAGGAACGTCTTATCTTGGTTAAACATTTTATGAAAAATAAAATTCTAATAAATAAGTTTACGTTAAGCATCGATCGAGGATATATACATAAAAAGATGTTTTTCATTATTTTCAGTTTTTAAAAATCTAATCAAGAATTAAAGGCAATTGATAAAGTGATTGGAAAGAATGGAGAATGGTCAAATCATTTAAAAAAAATTTATTAAGAAAAACTTTATACAACTTTGAAAAAAAATTCTTATAAAATATGAGAATTTACATTTTTTTACTTTATTTTACTTTTTTTACCAAATTTTATCTTGTTAAAAAATATAATTTTTCGAAAATTTACTTAAACTTCCGTAAAATTACTTTTTTGAAAATTTTTGTTAAAAGAAGTGAGAAAATTCAAATTTTCAAAAAAATCATCTAAAATTTTGAATTTTCGACTGTTTTTTGGCCGTTTTAAATTTTACGGTAATTTTGCTAAATTAACGTAAAATTACGTAAATTTAAGTTAATAAAAGCTATTTTACTAATTTATTTTTACGTAAATTTACTTTTTTCCCGTCAAATTACGTATATTAACGTAATTTAACGTAAATTTACGTAAAATTCAAGTGGCGTACTTTAGAAAATTCAACTTTAATAACAAATTACTAAATAAGCCATTAAAATTTATAAGACAAAAATTAGATTTTATTCGATTGTAATAAATAACCAAAATAAAATATGCAAAATATTTTAATTAAGCTATGAATATCTAATTTTATAATTTTATAAAAGTGACTTCCACGCTTGAAATATTTTTATATTTTTACTTCATTTATTTTGAATCATATATTTTTTGAATTTTTTTTATAAGAATAATTTCACTTTTGTCTTATCAAATGGTAATAATTGTTAATTTATTAGATTAACTTAAATTTTGTTTATTTTTTATTTTTAAAAATATTTGTTAGAGTTTGATCGATTTTAAAATTTCAAAATATTACGAAATCATTCGTCATCTTGAAGAATGCGATTATCTAACAACGGAGAAAAAAAAAGTAAGCTTTACATTATTTTCGAATTTTTTAAATGAAATTTATTAAAAAGCAATACATAGAATTCAATACAAAATATTTTCATCGATATTTAATGAACAGTAAGTTCAATTTTTTATTTTATCATTACAACGATACTTATTGAAATTAATAGCTTATTTTACACAAAGTATAAATAAAAATTAAAATTTTTACAAGCTTTTTCTCTGTATTCTCCGAATTGATCAAAGTACTGCGAATAATTAAAAAAATATAAAGGAATTATATTAAATAAAACAATACTCAAACAAAATTCCAATTTTTATTAAATATATTTTTTATTTTTCAAAGGATCCTAATGACCATTTCTATTAATACCTTAATAACCAGTTATATTTGGAATTATTTCTAAGTCTTTTAGTTCTAATTCAAACAAAATTACCAAATTGGCTTTGACTCTAAACAATTGTCTGTTCCAAATCCTCATACTTTTTTTCATTTAGATGAGCAGGAGAAAGACGAAACCCAGGAAGAGAACCAAGACATACAACAACTCCATTCACCTTCTATTGATAATAACCAACAGGCCACTTGGGTAACAACCACAACCCAAGCTAAAGGACTGTCATCTTCAAAACAAGACGAAACATCTTTAGATTCGAAAACATCAAAGACTGATTTTAGATCCAAAGAAACTAAATGTCCTGAAAAATAGACGATTATTAACTCAAATAGATTAGGTAATAAAAAAAAATGAAAATTTTTAAAAGTTCAATCTCTGTTTTCTCCGAATTTAAATTTGCCCTTAAAAAATCAAAAAAAATATATAAGAATATAATAACAAGAAATATATTGATTGATATTGAAGAAAAAAACCTATTTTATTAAAATTTTTATTAAATTAATTTTTTAAAAGAATCCTGATTAACTTAATACCATTTTTATTTAGAAATAATAATTTAGTTTTATTTAAATCCAGTTTCCAAACTGGCTTTGATTTAAGCAACTTTCTGGTCCAAACCTATGCTTATACTTTCTTTCCTTTAGATGAGCCGAAAAAAAACGAAACCCAAGACGAGAACCGAGACCTACAACAACTCGATTCACCTCCAATTGAAAAAAAATGGTTAATGATCAAAAATCAAGCTAAAGGCCTCTCAGCTTCACCGCGAGACGAAACATCAATCGTATCAAAGCCATCGAAGATAGATTTTGGTTCCAAGCAAACTGAATGCATTGAAAAATTGACGACCATTAATTCAAGGACATCCAAAAAATTCAGTAAGTTTTTTTTGACATTTCGAAAGCTTTTGACAGTGTCTGTCATTGCAGTCTAATAAATAAAATTTTTATTTTCAAATAATTTAAATAAAAAAGGTGAAAATTCCAAAATTTATCTATTAAAGGCTTTATTGCTTATAATTTTAAGAAAAATTTATTCAAAATTGATGAAGATATTTTATTTGAGAAAAATCTTTTGACAAATAAAAAAAAATTAATATAGAATAAAACAATAATTTTTAAAGAAAAATTAATTTTTGTGCTAAAAATTTTACATTATTCTTTAAAAAAAAACTATAAATTAAAAAGGTACCACTAGCATAAAATAGAAATATAAATACAATTAAATTGATAATAAAGCTAATTTTGATTAATTCAAATTCTATATTAATGAAATTTAAAACTAATAATAATTTAAATCACTTATAATAAGGACTAATAATGAGTTTTTCTTTAATTTAGCTTTAGACGAGATTATTATTGAAGAAAATGATGAATCGAAAAATCTAGAATCCACTCAAATCGACGTTAAAGAAACAAACAAAGAAAACTCGGGTAAAATTCACTCAGGTATATTTGTATGCTAAAATTTAATAGAACATTAATAATAATAGAATTATTAGCTAATAAATAGTGGAAATTTCATTATTTTTTTACAGATTTTTATAATTTTTCTTTTACAGCTTTTTCTATCCGTAATGTAAACTTTATTTTGACCTAAAAATTTAAACAGGATTTCTTTTTTCAGTACTTTTCTATGTGTTATGTGCAAGGAGCTACCATAGGTGACCTCCTAGTAGGCCATCTCCGCAAGCTAGTCTTGCTGTAGCTTATATATATTATTATTATTATTATTATTTTTCAAGTCTTAAGTCTATTAAAGTCATTTGACTTTATAATTTTGTAACTAAAAAAACAAGTCTGTAATGGCTAGAAATTAATTAAAACTTAAAAATAATGATTTTTTTGTCATCGTGAAATTTACTGTATCAATTATAAAAGAAATAAAATCTAGAAATTAAGTTATTGTTATTTTTCAGTATAAAGATTATTAAAAAATAATTTTAAAATACTTTTAAGCTAAATGTAGCCACTTTGCTGATTCTGTATGCTTAATTCGTTATTTTTGGATTTTAATGAGCAAAATAAGTAAAATACATATAATTTTATATACTTTAAAGTTTTATTTTTAATTTTTTGATTATAATATTATTTATTTTTTCAATTTATATTTTTTTTTAGTTTTTCGACAAATTATTAACTTTTGTTTGAGTTCATCTAAAATAAAAAATGACTAATATTTCTAAAAAATGTAATTTTATTTATTTTTTAACCTACTAATAAATATTTTAATAATTTATAAAATTTATTATTAAATTTTACTTTAAAAGAAGATTTCGATTTTGAGAAAATTGATAACATTGATAATATCAATATCCGTTTGTCTCTATTATTTTTTGCATTCATTTTTAGTATTTTGATTCATGTTCTAACTTATTTCATCGAATTAACCGCAAAGTAAATTGGTTTTCCCGTTTCAAATGACAATTTCGAATTGATACTCAAAATAGCCGATTTTTTGTTCAAAATTATTGTTTCAAGCGTAATAATTCATTATCTTTCAATAAACACAGTAACTCTTAGTAACTTTTTGTTTTTATATTCAAATAACTCAATTGTCCAAGTATCCTCTGACCAAAAGAGTATAATCAATGGTGTTAAACCTTTCTAACAAAAAACTAGTCATTTAAATGTTCAAACTTTTATTTTTGTTTGATTATTAATAAATAATAAAAATCTTTATTTCATCAATTATCATTTATTTTTTTAAAAAAATTGTATCATAATAACTATTTAAAATTTTTAATTACAGTGAAATGTAAATAATAACAAAAATTACCCATTTTAAAAATAAAATCATAATATTTATTAAAATAAGGCTTGTTATTCATAGAAGCGTTTTAGATGTAAAAATTAAAATATAAACATTTATTTTGATCGTCAAGTAATTTAAATTTATTTATTTTTTATAAAGATTGAAATTATTTTTGATTGAATTTTAAATTAATAATTTTAACCAATAAACATAAAATGTTGCCACTTTCATTTTTTTAAAATTAATTCCTAAATGTTTTTATAATTGAATTTTTTATTTTTACTTCAAAATGTTTTAAATATAATTTATATAGGTATCGATTTTAAAATAAACTCGATTTGCGTCTGATTGACCAAATAATTTGGAAAAAATAATCAAAAAAAGGACTACTTAATTTAATTTTGCTGATTAATAAAAGTTTACTTTAGTTCTGAATTTTTAAGATGATTAAAAATCAAATGGTAAAAATATTGTTAGATTTGTTGTGATGTTTAAACCTAAATGTGTACAGTGTTGCTTTAGGAGAAAAATTAAAGGCGCAGAAATTTCAAGTCAATATTTATGTCAGATTTTTTCGTATAATTTAAGTAAAATTCAGATGAAATATAATTTGCAATTTTATATTTAGTTTCTCTTTGAAAAATTCAAATTATGCGATTTTCTCTATGAAAATAAAAAATTATTCTTTTTTTATTTTCAAAGCTGGGCTAGCTAAAAAATGGAATTCTATAAGACAATTAACTTTAAGAATTTCATCTATTCAACTAGCTTAGATCTACTTTGAGTGTAGATAAAAAAAAATATGCCAGGGAACTCATTTCATATAATTTTAAATGCGCAGTTTAATTTTTTAATGTTTTCATGATAGATATGAATTAAAATAGCCTTTTTCAAATTATGACATATCAAGACGAGCTTAACGAATCACCGCCGCAAGAATTATCAAATCCGAAAAAATTCAATTTTCTCATTAGTCAAAATGCATATCTAGTGTAAGTCTTTGCTATCTGAATTTTTTTTTTAATTTATTTTTAAAATAGAATAAACGACAAGAAAGTTCATTTACAGCGTCTTAAAGAGTTAAATAATAATTTGTTCACAAATTTCAAAGAAAATTATAGAACGGTTTTCTACAAAAATGAACTGGTAAAACTTTAAACATTTAATTAATTATTGATGTCCATAAATTTTAACATAATTAATTGGAACGTAAAAACATAATTAATTGCACTTGTACTCATTTTGGTCTTTTTTGAAAAAAATTCAATGCCATTAAATAACAAGTTTTTTATAAATTTTTGTCAGGATTTGGCGTCAAATTTAACTTTATAAAGTAAAGTTGGTTTTAATTATTTAAATTGTACAAGTATGAATTAAAAAGACATTTTTAATAGTAAAAATTTAATCTAATTTTCATTAAATTAAAAATGGACTCTTTAGTTAAAAGTAAATATGACAAAAAATTTTAGCTTTTAGTTACAAAAAACGTCAAGTCAAGTCAACTTTCAGCTTTAAAAATTACAAGGTTAAATTAATATAAAAAAATGATTTTAAATATTTTAAAATTATACAGAAAAATTCCTCAAATGCTACATCATTTTAATGAATAAACATTTCATTACACAGTATTTTCAAAAGACGGACTTAGGATATTTATTGAATATACCAACTTTTTGTTCTAAAATTGACATTTATTGAAAATTCAGAAAATTTTTGAAAAAAAGCTTTATTAATAAATTGATCGTAAAATTTTTTTAGATCACATCAATTCATGAGAAAAGAAAAAATGTAAAATCGTTTAAAGAACAACTCATTGACCAGAAGTTGAATGTTCAAAAATGTATATTTTGTTAGATTATTGATTTTAAAAAAATTGAAACAAAAAATTAATTTTAGGCAAATATCAAGTAAACGCTTTAAATGAACAAATGTTAGAAAAAAAGCAAGATATTTCTTTATGTTCGGAAAAAATAAAAAAATGCAAAGAAATTAAAAAAAAATTGGAAAATATGACCATTGAAAAAACCAAAGAATTGAATGAATTAAAATTACTTCTGATAGAATACCAAAAAAAACGAATTTACCAGTTAAATAAAGAAATTTTTGACATAACTGAAATAAAACAAAAGTAGGAAAATTTTTTTGATCATTTTTTTAATGAATAATTGGTATTTTTCATTGAAAAGAGAAGAAGACATGACACAAAAAAGTACTCTAACAGCTTTAAAAGATGCCCTTCAAACAGTTTATGTGAACGGCAGATGGATATTCGCCAACGACCATGTCATTTATCGAATAATAAATTCTACTCTTCCCACAGATGGCGAATACATCAGCTCGATGAAAGAATGGCTCAAGAATGAGGACAGACACAAAGAATACGAAACCGAAGAAATGGAGACTAGAAACTCTTATCCGCGTCTTGGAGCCTCGTCTATAGCCATTAATAGTTCCACTTCTGGTCCAACGTTAGACAGTTCGAATAGACCTACAATTATATCCGGTTTGACACATACAGTTCAATTTGTAAATTTAATCGCCTTTTATTTTAACATACTTCTTCCTTACAATCTACCTCATAGCAAATTTTGTAATCAATCGATGACCATTGATCAATTTCAAAATGCTATCGCCAAATTAAATACCAATATTGTTTATATGTGCATTCATCAGCATGTTCCAATTAGTAATTTACTACCCAAACAAACTTTAGAAAATTTGTACTACTTCATGAACTATTTTCAAAATTTGGCCATTAAACTTAGAGAAAAGCATCCGGTTGTGTTTCCAGATCATTTTATTTTTATGATGAATGAGATGTTCGCTGAAACAGATGATGATAATTCAATGGAAAAATCGATCCCGAACATGTTATTCCCGAAAGAAAATGAAGATTGGGAAACTGTGCCGCAAAGTGATGAAATACCATCAGATGACTCGTTAAATTCGGCTTCTTCGAAAAATGTCTCTATGTCCTTAATATCGTCAGTGTTTCAAATTTTCTACAAGGGAAACACCAAACAAAATTGATGAAATTTGTTTTTAAGTTTTTTTTTCAAATTAATTTTTGCCCTTCCTGAACTAAAAGCTTTCAAGTTTTTTTTTTAAAAATTTTTAGATATTTTTTTCGACTTATTTAAATGAATTGGTTTGTATTAGTCAATCAGAATATTTTAAGGGCCTTTTATTTCTTTCTAATAAAGTTTTGTGAGAATTTCATTTTTTATTTTCAATTTATACTTGAAATAATTTTCTAGCAATTTAATTTTATGCTTAATGGCATTGTAAATTTTTAACAGGAAAAAAGCCAAAACTTGAAAAATTTAATAACTGCAGAACAATTTTTGTATTTTTGTCTGTATGTGCATCCTTTAGACTTTTTTAAAGAGGTTAGATTCAGGTGTTTTATTTGATAATGTATCGGCAGATTCAATTTTCAAAGCCAACATTTTAGACTTTCAGAAAAAAGTTTTTGAATTTTATCATTTTGTTCTGTTATTTGTTGCCATAAAATTCACAATTTTATTTAATTTAATTTATTCTTTGAAATTAATTTGCACCAGATTCGTGGATATTTAAATGTATAAAATATTAAATTATTAATATCGAATAGCTCACATTTAAAAGAAAATTATATTTTTAGCTATTTTTGAATTAATTTTTAGTTTATAATATTTGAAATCATTCTAAATTTTTCAAATATTATGAACTAAAAATTTGATTAAAATTAATAATTTTATCATTCAACTGACTTTTCGTAAAAAAATTGAAATTTTTAAACTAAATCAAGTCCTCTTGAATTAATCACAGAACGATTGAAATTTAATAAATTGAAAAAAGTGTGTTCTCTTAGCGAAGAATTCAATTAAGATGAAACTTAGCGATTTTGATGTGAAATAATAAAATTTTAAATCACAAACAATAACAGCGTTTGTTTACCGGTAAATCTGTCGTGGTCTATTCTTGTTATAATTATTAAAAAGTTTTCTATAAAAGTTATAGAATAATTTAATAAAAAATAAAATGTTATTATTATGGATATTTAAATATAAAATTTCAGTTTAAGTATTTTATTTTTATAAATATTTTATTTACAATAAATAGTGTATTTTTTAGATTTACAAATGTTTCCAAGTAATCAAAATATCTTCCAAAATTTGATTAAAAAAAGAAATTAAATTTAATTTAAAAAAATCCTTTCAAAGAAACTTGTCTTCACACAGCTTCGTCGTATTATTATCTTGAATACAAAATTAAAAACAAATAAAATTTAAAAAAATGTAACCTGTAACACAAAGCATAATGATTAACTAGGCTTTCAAGGTTCTCAAAACCTGAAACGTAAAAATAAAGAAAAATAACAATTAATGTCGAATGAAAATAAAATGAAAATATTTCCAAGCGCTTCGAAAGTCAAAAAATCTTTGATAAAAATATATATGGTAACTAAACAGGTGTGCTTCGGTCAGTTCTTGTGCTAGAAAATCCATTCATACATTCTGGCTCTGATTGAAACCCGTTGGAATCCAAAGAAAATTTGTTTTCTAATTTTTTTTTAATTAATTAAATTTAAAGAATTGTTTTAAAGATAAATTTTACTTGGTCCCCAAACCCTGATAGTTCCATCATCCGATGCACTAACTATCATTCCAGGTAATTCCGGATTCCATGTAACACAAGTTACATTCCGCGTATGACCTTCCAAAACAGCTATGGGATGTTCTTTTTTAATATTCCATACATAAACTTTATTGTCTTCGCTTCCACTTGCAATGTATATTTCATCAGCACCGCCAAAAGTTGCATAATTCATGTACGTATTTTGGACTGAGCCCTGGAAACGTCTTATCAACATTTTGTCTTTTACATCCCATAGATGAATTCCTTGAGCTGCTGCGCTTACCAACAATTGTGTTCCTGCTTTATTTAATGTGAAAGAGACTATTTGAAAATCTTCTTGAATCCTTAATTTAAATTTTAAATTTATTTATTAATTTTTTTTTTATTGTTTTCTAATAATTACAAATTTGAATCTGTTAATTCTTTGAAGTTGTAAGATCGTATTCGTTTCAAAGTGTCAGCACATAATGCTTGACCATCGGGTAGAGTTTGGAGACAGCGCACTCTTACTCCTTCCCATGTTTCCTTTATAGTTCCATCAATATCCTAAGAAAAAATATCAGAAATTGATTAGCAATTAAAATAAAAAATTACGCAATAGTAAAAGTGACCCTTGGTTCCACCACAAACAAAAGCTTGTCCGTCAGGCATCCAAGCAGCAGTAATAATGCTGTCATCATGATTGTTGTTTATGCGTTTTTTGAGAACTTTGTTTTCGATATCCCATATCCATATTTCTGAACAATCTTCAGTTCCGCAAACAATCAAATATTGATCATCAGGACTCCAAACAACAACACTAGCACCATGTGTATGCTCATCGTAAGTTTTATTAATTGTTAATTTGTAAGTATCTGGATCAACATCCCAAATGATGAGGCAACCATCCTTTGATCCTGTAGCAAGTAATTTTCCATTATTGGAAAATTTGCAATACCAAACTTCATCACAATGGTCGTTATAAACCTGAATACAGATAGACGGAAAATCGTCTCTTAAAAATATTTTATTTTAAAAGAATAATTTGAGAATATTTTTTTACTTTGAACAAATATGATCCCGCAAAAATGACCAGTCGTCGATATGGAATTTGTCTTTGTAGTTATGATATGGACATTGCTCGCATTGATACTCAACTGCTTGATTTAAAAGAGTTTCCAATCGATGAGGAGGAAGCATAATATTAGGAGGTAGAAAAGCTAAGAATAAATTTTTTTATTTTTTTTCTAATTGAAAAAAAGGTTAAAATCACTTTGAAGTTTATCCATTAAAATTTTTCGTGATATGTCATTTTTACCAGCCCAATTGCTCAAAATTTTTAGATTGTTTTGATCAGTACACATTAAAAAGCTTAAACGAAATTTTTTTTTAAAAAATTTAATTTTATCACTAAATAAAAGAATACCTGCTTAATTCATGAAGACGCTCTGTATTAAATTTCAAAGGAGCTAATTCATCTCTTAGACATTTTAAGGCTTCCATTATTTGACTATCTTCTAAGCATTCCAAGTATTTTTGCTCGAGAATTAGAAACTTCATTTTCTGATCAAAAAAAAATTAGATATTATATGAAATAAAGCAAATAAGTGGGGAGATTGGCATTTGAACTCGAATTTAATAAACTGAGATTCAGCCATAAAAAATAAGAAGTCTGAAATGGAAAAATCCGGAATAAAAACTCGAATTCAAAAAATTCAGCTTTAATTCATATTGTATTTTAAACTTGAAAATTCTTCAAAATACAATACTTCATCAAACTTCTAATTCTTATTACATCAAATATAGAGAGAAAGGCTGTTAGGATCAATAAAAATTAAAAAATAGTTTTTAATTAAATCGATTTTTTAGAAAACCTACTATTTCGGATTAGCAGCGGCACTAAAATAAATTTTTTTTTCGAAAAAAACCTTTTTTTTAAATAAAAATGTAAATAACTCAATTTAAGTTTAGGAACAATTTCTAATGAAAAAGATAACTTCTTATTTTATTATTTTCAAATAATATGATTTAATGCAATATTAATTCAAACAGTCCTTACAATTTTTAAATTCTTTAAAATGGGTGATATGGTATAAAGAGATGGCGCTCAAACTGAATTTTCTAGTTTTGATGCCTAGTTAAAAAAACAAGGGAATAGGTCAATTTTAAAGTATATCATATTTTTTTTTATTTAAATTTAACGATGATGAAATATCTTTATTAAGATAAGAAAAATTTTTAACAAAAATAAAAATTACCGTAATTTATTTTTAAGCATCGCTAAAAGCCCAGGAAATTGGTTTTGGTGCTTTGAAAAAAAAAGAGTTTTCAACATGTTATAAAATCAAAATTTAAAATTTCTGCACTTTGTTGTTTACGATATCATAGATTTTTATCTTTTTTTCTTAGCCTTAAATTCAATTTGTGGCACCAAAATCACGATCCTGGGCTTTAAGTGTGGCGTTAAAAAAATTATTTAGGGTATATCTTGAAAAAATTTTTTTTTGATATAAAATCAAATCATGGTTATAAAAGCGAATTCTACAGTTTTAAAAAAAATATTTCTGTTTATAAATTAAATTTATTTTTCACTTAATTTAGTATTATAAAAATCTAAACTAATAAATTGTCTTTAAAATGAAATTAATTTGAAATTATATCTTCATTAAAAAGTAAATATAATAAATCTATTTAAATTAAATTCTTAATTTATTAATTTACTAATAGTAGGCCGAGCAGTATATTTTTTTTAGTTAATGGTAATTCACTTAAAATGTTATTATTTGTTAAATATCAATCGAACATATTTTTATTTGAATTTTAAGAAGTTTTACCCCATCCAGTCTATTTATTAGATTTGACTCTCTCTATCAATAATTTGGTTTGATCAGTGGATCACTTTTTCCTAAAACTTCGATTAGAAAGGTATTCAATCAGTAAATAAAAAATAAGAGAAGTTTAGTGATTATTTTTATGAATTAATTTTTCATGCTTTATTTTAAATTTAAAAAATTAAGTTAATTTAAAATATGATGAAAATTTGCGTTCAACTTAATACTCATAACAAGATATGAATGCCTTAGCAACTTATTCAAAAATTTAGTATTTGTAGATTTCAGCTTTTCTTCTAAAATAAAAAAGAATGGGGTCTGCCTATCAAACAGGCATACTTAAAAATCCCATCTGCTTACTTAATAATCTTTCATAAAAATTTTCAATTTATGTTTCTTTTTCTTGAGAAAAACAATTTTTTGGAATTATTCAAAATTTTTTTAGACCAGTAAAAAATCAAATTAGAATTTCAAATGATTGAACAAATGTTTTGATTTTGTTCTTAAGCTAATAATTTCAGTAGATTGTACCTGTAAATTATGACTCAAATAAAAAACATAAAAACATATACTTGGTTTTTTGCATAAAAATTTGTAAAAAAAGCGAAAAATATCTAAAAATTACTAAAATCTTATTAAAATACTAATAATTTTCTTTTAAAATTATAAAAAGGAATAGTATGCTATGAAAATTTTTATATATATTAAACCAACAAACTCCAAAGTCAATTAATGCAAAGAGAGAATAAATTTTATGAAGAAAAAATCAAAAATTTTAAACAATTACCGTAAAATCACTAGAGTCATCAATAAAAGATTTTAAGCTTTCCAAAGCAGCTTCAGCCTTAAATTTTTTTAAAATAAAATTAAAAATTTATTCTTTTTTTTAAACAAAATCATACTTCTTGCCATTTGCCGTTCATAATGAGATTGCGGAAATTAGATGCAGTTGGGTGTTCTAGCATACAACCAGATTCATTCATAAGACTTTCGGTGGTTTTATTCAGTCCGAGAGATCTCAAATGTTGACCAATTAATCTCAGTATATCCTTTTGGCCTTGGCTAAAATTTTTGGCAACATTGTTCAGATGGTTCGCTTTGGTAGTTCCGTTCGAATTGTGACATTCTTCGGATGGCAAATTTTTTGAACCATGATTGCCATTAAACTTCCCATTTGTTTCTGTGTGTTCGTGCATTTTGAAACCGTTTTTGGAATTTTCGCTAATGTTCATGGCCATCTTTTTGCTTGGACTGCTTGTATTCTGAAAAAAACGATTCAAACGCTGTCGTTTTGAGGGCGGAGCAGTGTTCTCTCCACCGTCAATGTCGCTATTATCTGAGCTTGATGCCAGTATGATTGAAAATTTAATACTGTTTGTATTTTGGCCGCTTTCGTTTATCCAACTTGCCAAATATCTTATTAAATTGACTCAGTTTGATTGACTTTTTTTGTAAAGCAAAAATGCGTTTCTCTAAATTTCAAACAGCTAATTTTTACAGTTTTAGACATGAGAACAAAAGCATATAGAGCTGCGTAAAAGTCACTTTTTTCAAAGATATCTAATTTTAAATTTAGCTACGAAATAGAAATTGGTATTTTAGAGGCGAAAATATAAAAAGTAGTGTGGTGTGAAAATTGGGGTCATGTCCATGCATACTTGGGGGACAGTGTTTGGTATGATTTTTTTCCTAAACTTAGCTTGCAACTAAAATTTCAAGCAAATTAAAGCTATAAAAGCGAGCGATCGCATCCAAAGTGAGCAAAGACTAATAATAATTTATGAATTTTTGAAATTATTATAATCGTGGTAAAAGCAACAAATAATTTTAAAATGTTGAAACAAGAGAGCTAGTTGGAATAATTAGTGGCTCTTGCTCTTGTGTACATATTATTAAAAATGACTTTGTATCCCGAATGGATGAGGAAATTCATCTTCGTCATTTACTCTTATCCATTTTTAGATTTAACTGGATGAAGATTTATTTTTGCAATTCTAGCCCATATAATTTAAACTTCTCAAATCTTAGGTTATACAATTGTTTTTTTTTAAGATTAACTTAACTTAAATGGCAACATTTGATTGAAAACAGCTGATTTTATTCTATTTAAGTTTTTTCAATGAAATTTTCTGACTTTGGGATAAATTTAATAAAAAAATTAAATTCTGTTTTTTTTTTATTTAGTCAAAATAAAATTTTTATTTTTATTTTTTTTTAATTTAATTAATAAATAAGTTTTCTTGTTCAGATGTTATTTTTTCCGCAAATAAAAAAGACCAATGTAGAACAAATGTAAATCCAAATCAAAATAAATTCACGCTCTTGAGCAATCTTAGTTATCATAGAAAAATTTTTCTTATTTTAAATCTACCATTATTTAGTTAGAAAACGAAAAATTCTTTTTTTTTTCATTAAAAATAATTTTTTAGTTTTCATCTCAAAATTAAAATCAAATTGAATTCCAAAATATCAAAAAATTTTTTTATATATAAATTATTGCAAAAGCTTCTCTTAAACTTATGAATACTCTAAACAAGCAGTTTTGAATGGAATAAAAAAAAATTTTCGTTTGTTAACTAAAAAAAAATAAAAGTAGCTCGATAATTCTTAAAAAAAAATTCCATTGCCTTATATACCTTTTTAAATTAAATTTCTGCTAAGAGTTTGGTGTGTTTATGATTGTTTATGATTACACCTTTTTGATTGTTGGGCTGCAAAAAAGCTCTGACTTTCATAATCAATAATTGATTAAAAAATTATTTTTCGACAACAACGGCTTTTTAATTTAAATTTAAAAATGTATATAAGGCAATGGAATTTTTTTTAAGAATTATCGAGCTACTTTATTTTTTTTTAGCTAACAAACGAAAATTTTTTTTTATTCCATTCACTTATTTATTAAAAATGTATATGTATATAATGTATATGAGCCAATTTCGTGAGCAATGACCAATTTTGTACACATTCTGGAATTTCTAAAGGAAATCTTTGCGGAGAGCATGAAATATTTTGTTTTTTGAAAAAAAAAATTTTGACAGATTGATTCATTTTTTATATTAGCTTTTACAAAATTCATTTTTAATTTTCAACAATATAATTTTTTAAAGTCTTTTCTTTAAAACAACTTTCGTGGATTTTCAAAAACCTCTCATGGATCGTAGACAGTTTTTTTTAAGAAAATTCAATCAAACAAATAAATGAAAAAAGTTATAACTGATTCTTTAGAATTTATTTAAAAAAAAATTAAAAACAATTTCTTATTGTACAAATGTTATAAATAATTAGAATAAAAAATTTATTAAGCATTACGCTTTGCCTTCGGCTGAAAGATTTTCAATTATTATTACATTATACTTTCATTTTATTTATTAAAAGAGGAATTTTCATATTAATTAAATGAAAATAATTCCAGTAAGAATTAAAAGAAAATTTTTTTGTATAAATTATCATTAAATTTTATTATTTAATTAACTTTTTGAGGTCTTGAAAATAGCGTTTATTGATTTTTTCACATAGATCTACTAACTTTAGTATCTTTGCTGCTTGGAAAAATTTATGATCAAATCTTTCACTGAATTTCAAAAGATTCAAGGTTCAATGCCTTCAGGATTACGAGTAATTTTATTCAATTAAAGTACAAAGATTTATTTTGTACTTTTTTATTTTCAAATAAAAAATTAATGAATCTGAAATTGTCTAGAGCAAATATGATAGCAAATTTTTGGCTCAGAAAGTCAACTTCTTTTTATTATATTTTCAAATCAAATTAAATACCTTAAAAATTTGTCACAAATGAGATAATCAAAAAATTTGAAAAAAATTATTTTTCTCTTTAGGTGATTGAAGAATAATTCAATTTTGATTTTTTGAAAGATATTGAATAAAATAAAATTCATTTGTTTAGAATCAAATTCAAATAAAAATACTCTTAATTTATTTTTTATGCTTTATTTAAATTAAAACCAAACTAAATTTTATACTATTTTGTATTTTATTTCAAATTTCATGTTGTTTAAATGCTCTAAAAAACAGTAGATTTTATAAATTACAATTTATTAACAAGAGATGAAATGACCAAGTGAAAAAATAAAAAAAAATAAAAAAATTTTTACAAAATTTTGGCCATCTTAACCGAAAAACAAAAAAATTCACTTTCATTTACTATTTTGATTATAAATATAATAACGGCAGCCGTAAAACTCCAATAGCATTAATCTGGTAGACAATCAATTTAGGTATTTTCTGCATCTGCTACTTTTGCACAAACACTTAATTTTCACGTCTTCTTTTGGAAACTTGTAATCATAGGTAAGCTCCTCTCCGCGACTAATGGCTCTTTGGGCAAAAATTACTATGTGCTTATGACCACCAATGACTAAAACTCGACTGATACAATTTGGATCACACGAGTGATTTATGAACCTTGCTTGATTGCCTTTGGTGGTTGCGTCAATCACTTCGAATTCATCTATTCTAAACATATAGCACCCAATGCCTTTAGATTCATAAAACTTCTCCCGTTTGTCGCAAACTTCATTCCTAATTATCTCACCGGAGTATTCAATGATCATCTGTCCTTGGCTTAGATCGACTAGAGTGAATAGGCCGCGTCCATGAATCGGAGAACGCTTGACAACCAGTGCACTTTTTGAGAAGTCTTTCAAATGACGGTACTTGGTTGAGCCGCATATATCCAACGACTGCAGTGCTTTGGCTGCTTGGAAAAACTTTTGGTCAAATCTTTGACTCAGATTCAAAAAATTCAGGCTTCTGTGCTCCGATGCTAGCCAGTAAAATGGATCCAGACATTTTTTAGCTCCATCGTGCTTCTGTGTTCGAGCACAATTGTTTAAATTTATAATCCATCTCTTAAAAAATGGATTTTTTTTATTAGCAAATTTTGAAGTTAATTTTTATTTACTTACATCGTTCGTGTTCTGGCTATGAATGTATTTGGTCTTGTACAATGGGCAAAATTGAATTGATTCAAGTTGTTCCAGCATGTAAATGACTGCTGGTGAATCCAAACCACACATTCGAACACCGTTCAGATTTTTGAACGCAATATTTTTAAGCTTGTGTTCTTGTCGGAGTTTTCTAATTTTGTCAAAAATGACTTTCCAAGCTCCTTGAATAAAATTTTTTTTAATTATCAGTTTTAAATTGAAGAATTCGATTTCTATCTGTAATAATGAATTGTTGTTGTACCAACTAAAAAAGAGACCTGACCAAATTTAGATAAAATTTTCTGATGAAATATTGAGAATTTTTTAAATTTTAATTAGATTTAAAAAAATAAAATCGGAAAAAAAAATTTTTAATTGTAAAGGTTTTAGAAAATGTACCACTCACAAAATAAATTTTACAGAGGGGATTTAAAGAAATTTTTTTTCCTTCTTTATTTTTTCTTTTCTTTATTATATTATTTTAAGTAAATAAATAAAAATATTTTAAACAAATAACATCTTTTAAAAAATTTTGAATGAGCATAAAATCTGATCGGATTGAGTATTTAAATTACAGACGATTTTAAAACGAGTATTCAACTAAGTTAAGAAGTATCAATAGCCAACAACATTATGGAGCTTTTTAAAAATACCATTACATGCCGTAACGCCCCAGTGTGCAAATAAATATATACTTGAATTGTCAGACAACATTTAGAGTTCGCTATTACTGCTTGAAGTCTGTTTAGCTCTAAAGACGTTTTATCAATTGAAAAATTCCAAAAATTCATACAAAAATTTGTAGTATCTGCAAAGATGTAAAAAATTTGGGTTCACCAAAAAATTGCGTTCCATCAAAAAATTTATATTATAAGCAGGATTCGAGACTATCAATAGAGAGTTAAAAATGAGTGAAATAAGCTCCCAGACAAAAGAAACAAACTTCAGTCAACGAATCAGACAAGACAAGCAGAAAAATAATTGCCATAGAGCGTCTTCTAGCGTTGACGCGATCTGCAATTTTAAATACTAGTACCACTTGATATTTTTCGGTTTTTAGTCTAGACGATCGGTCCAAGTAATCCAGGAAATTAAATTTAAAAAACTCTGTGAAGCAAATTCAGAGTTGGTCAAAAGTCAAAAGGAATAGGTCATGTTTGACATTGACTTGTTTCTTAAGACATAAAATAAATGAGATGACACTGCAACATATTTCACCCACTTGCTACAGTTAGTTGTTAAAAAGATTGAAAAAATATCAAAATGTTTACTTTAGAAATTTCATAGTCTAACTTTAATTTTTGCAGATTTTAAGATAATTTTTGATTTTTGACCGACTCTGAAAAAATTTTTGTTTCATGCACTCAAAATAAAATTGAAAAAATTTGAAGCCTTTCGAAATCAGAGTTTTGTTCATGACAAAAAAAATCAACTAAATCTTTAATAAATAATAAAAATTAATTTAATCAACAGAAAAAAAAAGATCTTAAAATTTGATCTGAAACTTCAATCTGCCTCTATTTTTTATTTTATTCAAAAATTAAAAAAATTTTTAAACATTTTTAATGAGTTGCATTTCATCAAATAGGGACTGGAAAAAAATTAAAAACTTACTGTTCAAATCATGTGATATGACTTTGAGTCCGTCTTCACACGTTATCTCAAAAACGAGTTTATTATTACTACTTTCCAAGTCCAAGTCATTGTAGTAGTTATTGACAATACATCGATTGTATGAATTGGCCGCATTGGACATGGCATATTGTTCAAACAATTGATCATCCATTAGACTTGATTGAATGCTCATTTTTTTGGCTATCTTCATTCTTTTTTTTTCGTTCAAGCTAATTATTTTAACTTTTGCTTTCATTAGTTTGGCCTCTTTTTTGCGAATCTGTTTGTCCATACGCTTGGCTTCGACAAAGTCCATATTTTTGATCGGATTCTCAAAGTTTGAGCCAGAATCTGCGCCAATTGGTTGCACATTTTGAGGCATCACATTTAACTGAGAGCCAGACGCCAAAGAATTTGTGAACGAAATTTTAAAATCAAAGTCATCTTTAAAATAATCTCTCAGTTTATTTTTAACTTTGGGGGTGGCCATTTTTTTTTCTTTCTTTTTGACGAAAAAGTCGAAATTGTTCAGTGAATCGTTGGGAATTCTAATGGACAGCTGTGAGTCTGTGGGAGCATATCCGCACAGCTGACTTGAGTTCGAAGTGCTAGAGACATGGTCGTTTGACACGTCCGAATTACTGAATGCCAATTCACTTGGCTTTTCGACTTTGTTAAAAGCGTTTAGCAATGCAGCCACGGTGCATTTTGTGGACAACGATTCGGCTTTTATTTTTCTGGGCTTTTTTTCCTTGCCGATTTTATCTTTTTTTACTTTGGGCACTTTTTCTTTTCTGTCAAAAATTTTAAAATTTTCATTGACAGTAATGTCAGTTGCGTTTAGAGTAGACTCGTGGCCCATGTCATCTAGCGAAGATTGTAGTGGATTGACTAAATATGAAGAGTTGTTCAGATTCAATGACGAGTCGCTTCGATCGCTTCTAGGCGACAGGACAGCGTCGTTTCTTGGCTGATTGATGTTCAACATGGGATTTTTAAAGATATCGCTGGTTAGTGTTTGTTGATTGGGAACTCGGACATATGTTGTTTTTAAATTTGAAAATTTAAGATTGTTTGCCTCGAGTTTGAGAACTTTGGGTTTTTCTGTGTTCTGGTTTGTGGCGGGGTTCGATAGACCGGGTAATCTGATTGTGGTTTGTGGTGGTCTGATAAAAGAGACGCCACCGTTAGCATTAGAAAATTTTAAAACTGATTTATTTGGATTCAAATTGAGATCATTTAGGCCGTCTACTTGACTCAAAAGACCAATGTCCTCATTTAATTTTTGATTCAGATTTTGTTCTTTTTCTTCACAAAAGTTGTCCAAATAGAATCTAAGATCTGATGTGTTTAGTGAATTTTCTTCTGAGCTTTGGGATTTTTTTTCCAAGTCTTTTTTGTAATCGTTTAACAGCCGAATGCGGCACTTGTAAATGCATTTTTTTCCTAGCTCATTGGTGCTCCAGAACAAGCGCGAGCATTCAAAATCGACTGGACACAAATAGTCTTTGTGGTCTGAGAGAGTTTCCAAGTCGCCTAAATTGTCAATTTGCAGCGAGCCGATCAGAATGTACGGCTTTTGCTTCGGAGGATTAAGAGAAAATTTTGGAAATGAATACTTGCGCCGATAGTTGTCATCGTGGACGTCAATAAAAATGCTCTTTTTAAATTTTGATTCTTTTAAAAAGTCGTCCTCGGTTTGATGACTTGCATGTTCTGGACAATAAATACAAAATCCTTGGAATTTGCTGCGTTTGTCAGGCTGTGATTGAGACAAATCTTCGCAAATGAGACATTTAGATTCAAAGGCACAATTGAAGTGATAAGACAAAGAACATGATTTGTAATCACAAGTAATTGTAGCACCGTCTCTCTTACAGTAGCTGCATATCTAAAATAAATAAATATTTTTAGTTCTCTAATTAAAATCAAAATTTTTAGACAAAAATTTTTCAATTGTCTATGGGACACACAATTCTTGACCTGATGACTAGTTTTCTAGAAAAAGTCGGGCTTTTAATCTATTGTTTTAATAAAAACTTTTAAACTATAAATGAAAAAATGAATAAAAATAATTTTTTTTCAAATTGGTATTTTGATAATTGATTTTTTTTACCCTAAGTTAAGTCATTTTTAAAATTTTCTTTTTTCTAAGTCATATCTCAATTTTGTTTATTTTTCATGTGAATTTCATGTGCACGCCACATCCGAGAACTGCAACATTAATTTTGAATTAAAGCTTACTTGTGCACTTATGGAAAAAAGTTCTTAAAAATGCTTTTTAAAATTACATGAATGACATTTTAAAACTTTTTCAAATTTTTAATATTTTTATTTGTTGTTTTATTAATTGAATTTATTAAGGAGAATATTAAGCTGTTTAGTGGTAAAATATCCAGCGAGAGAACGTACCAAAATAAATTATTACTCCTATTACCATAGTTTGAAACAGACTTGTTTAGGTTTGGTGAAGTTTGGTATAAAAGAGCAGAACAGAATGATAAAAATTTGGATAACTTTTTTGCTAAAAGTTTAAAATAAGTTCCGTAAATGCAGCATGTTGCATTAATCAAAGTTCCATCAACTGTCAAAGTCCGCTAATGATGTGCAAAATCTATGCAAAATGCACTGCGCTTGAACACATTGAAATCTAGTTTAGTGATAGCTGGTGCAACTTTGAAAGTTGCACAATGTCGTATTCACGAAACTAATTTTAAACTTTTAGCAAAAAAGTTATTCAATTTTTTATTATTTGTTTCTGTTTTTTTAATCATTTTGTACTGAATTTCACAAAACCCTTATTTGTAAGTCACAGTTTTAAGTCTAAGTCACAAAAATTTAGTGACTTTGTCTCTAACTAGGCCGCCACAATAACTACCTTGAACGGCGAAAAAATTCATGTAGTTCGGATTTTTTTTTAAAAAAAAATTTAATTCATTGACTTGACTTGACTTAAGATTTGTGACTTAAAAACAACTCTGGTTTGAAATTTTTTAATTTAATTGTTTTCCTTTAGATAAATTTAAACATAAACATATATTTTGGTTTGTTAATTTGATGATTATCTAGTTTAAAATTGGTTTATCATTCTGAAAGGACACAATTTAAAAGAAAAAAAAATGAAGGATCAAATCTAGAAATTTATTTCTAGAAAATTGTCTAGAGAAAAGAAATTTTCTTCACTAATCAATTTCTATTTAAAGGACATTTTGAACCTGAAAATCTAACTTTGATTTTTTATTTTTTTAAAAAAACATTATGATATTTGAATTCAACGACCAAAAATACATTATAGTGCACTTGATTTTTAATTTTTACATTATGTCCTCTTTGGGTACTAGGGGCCGGAAGTTGACCAACTCAAAGAAGTTAATAGTATTCAAATTCATATAATAAGATTTAAATAAACTAAAATAAAATTTTTTGAAAAAATTTGCTAAATTTTTTTAATTTTTAACTTTTAACTCAAGCAGATTTTGAAGGAAACAAAAGGGACGGCTGAAAATTTGTCAGTTTATAAATTTTTTGACGCACTTTCAGAATCGTGGTCGATCTTATTGTAAAAATTAAGGGAAGGAATCAAAACTCAACTTTGAATTCTAAAAAAGTCGATTTTTCTTATTATTGTGTATTACTTGGCCAAAAATAATTATAATAACTATGATTATATTATACTATTGTAGCTTATAGTCTCAGCTATCAATAGAGCGGTCGATTATTATATCAAGCTTTTGTATTCATTATATATTTTACATGTTATATGAATTTGAGTACTATTAACTTCTTTGAGTTGGTCAACTTCCGGCCCCTAGTACCCAAAGAGGACATAATTTAAAAATTGAAATTAAGTGCACTATTATGTATTTTTGGTCGTAGAATTCAAATATCATTATGGTTTTTTAAAAAAATGAAAAATCAAAGTTAGATTTTCAGGTTCAAAATGTCCTTTACCAAAGTAAAACTATCCCCAAAAAATGAAGTGCCATATCTATATTAAAATAAATGTTTACCGTTTTTGTCTTGTTGAAAACAGATAAAATTTGTTCAATAATGCAGTCATCAATTAGAACGTCATCGGACCAAAGTAAGCAGTTCAAATGGATCCAATAGCAGTCAAACGGTATTAGACGGCCACAAATGTCATCATCTCCAATAAGGCGACATGCCATGCATTCTCTACAATCAACAGCGTTGTGTTTAACATTTGAAAATATTCTAATTGTGTCTAAATTGTTAAAGTCCATTTTAGACTCAGAAATTTTGTCAAATCTGTCTAATTTTCTGCTATTGAATGGCTTCAAAGGTGCGGCAGCTGAACCAGAGTTGGCGTTTAGCGCATTTATAGGCGCAAAGTGAGCATTAAATATTTTTTGCAGCGTTGGGTTCATTTGACACTCTTTGATTCGCTCAAGGAATGAGTTGAGCTTTTCCAAAGTTAAATTTTCATCAAATATGTCTGAAGCCTGCAGTGCCAAAGCTATTGAGTTTGATGCAATTGAATATGTGTGATCTTCGTGGGGCACTTTTACAAGATCACTAAAGATAAAATTTTTTTTTGTCTCTTCCAAAAGCATCTGTTCTTTTTGTATTTCTTGCTCACTTTTTACTCTCATTTCTACGGGTTCATTTTGTTCAATTACTTCCATTTTTTCTGTTTCTGGTTCCGCACTCTCTTTTTCCTTGGGCTTAATACCCAATTCATTATCATTCATATAATCTAATAGCCAATTATGCCTAGTCTCTATTTTTTGTATCAATTTCAGTCTCAACTGATCGTCGCTATTCTCTATTCCAGTTTTTGATTGAATAAAAAAATCATTTATTGACTCGACTAGATCTTCAGTAAAAGCACATGCTGGGTTGTCTTGTACAGATGAAACTATATCATTGAATATATTTGCTTTGAATAAACTTATTTGTTGCTTAAGTGAATTTGGTTCACTGTCACATGACTTGCATTCTGGTCTTAAACCATTCATCAGAAGCAAATCAATATCTATCTCTTAAAAAGAAACAATATAGTATTTTTTAAATATTTTTTTTTCATTTACTTGATAGACCCAGGCAATGATAGTGAAAATAATTCAAACAAGTGCGACATTGATAAATGAATTTGTAAATGTCAAGCTTTTCATTGTCCTGAATGCAGTCATTGAACATAAGATTACAACATTTGAAAGGTTTTTCTATTTGGGAAAAATTATCGATTTGAAATTGTATTTCAATGATATAAAATTACCTAATTGATATTTTTCGTAGCATTTAAAACAAGTGCAATAATCGTAGTTGTTCATTCGGCTATAGGATTTTTTGTCGTAAAAAGAATTCTTAGTAAAACAAATTTTACATTCGAAGCATTTGAAGCATAGCCACTGTTTTCTTTTTTTGGTTAATCTGCGGGGGTAAGAAGACTTTTTGAGACAATCAAAATGGTAGCTATCTCCACATTTGTAGCAAAATTGAAGCTTAAGAAACAAAATGAAGTTAAAAATAGAATTTTTTTTTTTAAATTACGTCGTCAGTTATCAAATGGCATATTTCACAATATTTACAACACGGACAGAGCCAATCTAGGAGAATAGTGTTCGCTTTGGGTTTTTGATAATCTTCTAGACAAAATTCATGATACGGTTGGCAACATATGGTGCAATAATAGAACTATTCAAATTTTAAAAAACAATTTATTTTTATTTAGAAAAAAATACTTTGTTGTCGTTTTCGGGAGTCGAACCGCATAAAAAGCAAAGTGATTTGATTGAATATGGCGAATATGATATTACTGAGAAGCCAGTTCCAGGAATGTCTCTATATTTGTTTATAATCTTAAAATCAGTTAATTAAAAATTAATTGAAAATTTTTTTAAATCTCGATTTTTTGATTTATTGTTTATTTAAATTGATGAAAATCGTATTTAAAAAAATTAAAAAAATATCCTTTATTTTTATTTGATTGGCCTTCGATCATATTTTTTTTCACTTTCTGGTAAAAATAAATTCTGACCAGAAATTGTTTAAAATATAAACTCATTTTAAAATTTCCTAATAATTAATTAAAAAAAGTGTATAAATTAAATCTGACCATCCAACCCTTATTATTATTTATTTATTTAATCTGTGCCGAGCTAAAGCTCCTATAGATTAAAAAAAAAATAATAAAAATAAAAATGCAGAGAAAAAATAAGATACATTAAAAATAAGTTAAAATTTCATAAACCCTTATGAGAAATGGTCTTTTTAATTAAAAAAAATTAAATCATTATTTCAATTTTTGTAATGAGTTGTCATTAATTTAGAAAATTAAAAAATTAATTAATTCAAAATTTAAAAGGTGAAAATAAAGATTATCAATTTTTTCAAGTATTATTTTTTGAAAAAATTTTAAGTCATAACTTTAATTTTAATGACCTTGACTTAAACTTGTGACTTAAAAACAAGTCTGTATTTAATAAAAATATTTTTATTCGTGAATTTATTCAAAAAAAATTAAAGAATTGACTGGTGACTTTTAAACAACTTTGATCAAAAAAATTTTTGGATAATTATTTATAAACATTTTTCTTTAATTTGGTTATCAATTAATGTAAAAAAAAAAAAGCTAAATTTTTTTTTGTTATCATTACCATGAACACATTCTGTCAAATTAGCTATAAAAATATTTATTGGTCTGACTTAGTTATAGATAATTTAATAATTTCACATAATTTTTTTAATATCAACACCATAAACTATGATTTGAAGCACCAGTCTGTTGTTATATATTCTATCTAAAAATGACTTAACATTTTTTTTAACCAGATTCAAAATTTTTCTTTCAATTCTTTAAAATTTGAAGTAAACAAATAAATTTTAGATTCAAAAAATCAAAAAAACACTTACATTATTATCCCAAACAAGATAGTCAGGTATGACAAAGGGAAAAGGTATTGTTCCAGTATTCGACGAATTGCCATTTCCATTATTTAAAGAGCTTGTTTGAAAAAAATCATTCGAATTTATGAGTATATTTTTGTTAGAGCTTAAAGTTGTGTTATTATTTTTGTCATTTGAGGCAAAGTCGGTGTTCAATTGATTTATTGATTCTTTTAGTTTGTCATTTAACGAGTCTAAATTAAACTGAAAGCGGTCTTTGTAGCTGTTTAATTTGCAAGAAAACCGCTTCGAGCTTGTAGAATCGTAGTCGAATTGAGAAGTGGCTTTGATCAGGCTCATACTCTTTGGCACATAAGTATCTTTTCCGTTTTGATTCAGACATGATAGGCGAAAGTTCTGATTAGATGAAATTCGGTGATTGCGCTCAAAGTAATCATCCCAATCAAATACTGTTTTTAAAACACTCGATTGACCTTCTACTCGAGGACCTGTTTTTCTTATTTTAGCCCTGAATGGTCTCTCTTCACCTTTTTCAACTGAGGCATCATTTTTTCTCCCACTCTGCTCGCTGCTTATCAATACTTCATTTAAATTTTTGGTCTTACTGGCTTCCAAAAACTTAAACTCATATGTTGTGTACAGACTGGCCTTGAATTTTTCCGGCAATGCACTCAGCGTAAATTGGTTCTTAAGATCGCTGGTAAACGATTGCCAAGTTATGAAGACATGTTCTTTGTCTTGATTTATATTCTTGAGTTCGTCGTAGAATTTGATGCGGTTGGCTTTTTTTTGATTGTGGTCGAGTGGTTGAAGGTATAAGGGCCGACTGCGGGACACATGTTTTACGCGTGGACCTTTAAGTGGACGATCATCGTAATTTAAATCAACAGACTCATTTAAAACATCTGCAGGCTTGTTTTCTTTGTCAACTAATATTTTCGGTGGTTCTACTGGTTTTCTGACTGGTTTTTCGGCAATTTTAGGAACTACTGGCGCAGATGTCCGCACTGAGCTAGGCTCATTCTTATTCAAGTCTAGCCTAGTCTTCCACAGCATCGTTTTTTTAGATGATGAGTTTACGTATATGACACGGTTATTTACAAATTGAACTAAGTACTTTTGAAGTCTGTTAAGACTCGGCAAAGTGTCTAGAATAAGACTGAAATGACAAAATCGGCAGTAGATTTTGTCCGGATCTTGGGCTTGTAAGGTGGTGTTATTCAAACGCTTGAATTTACATCGCTCTAAAAAATGTTTATTTAGAATAGATTTATTTGTTATTTTTTTTTCAAAATTTAGTATCTTAAAAGCTGATGTGATTTTTACTGAAGTTAAGTAAGTGTTTGAATTGTTTAAATTAATATATTGACACAAATTTAATTAAGCTGGTCTAAAGAATGTAATTTAAAATAATTAAAATTAATAATTGTCAACATACTATGTGTATTATCGCAAAAATTAGCTGTTCAAAATTATATTTAAAGGATGTGAGACAGTCTAGTTCGAAAACTTGAAAATAATAAAAACGATTTTTTTCTAATTCTAATACAGTATTGATTTGACACGATGTTTTAGGAAAATTATGTTTACGCAAAATTATGAAAACTTACCAAAATAAATACTTTTAACAATTTACGAAATTTTTCTAAAAAATTCGCAAATTTACGTAAAACTATCATAATTTCTCCATTTTTACGCTAATCGTAAAAGGCCCGACAAAAGTATTCTTTTTGTTTTGGAATATTTAAATCTTGTTCGATAAAAAGAATTTATTTTTCTGTAAAACAATTATACGTAAAATTGCGTAATTTTTGGTAAATTCACATTTTTTCCCAGTAAAAAATGGAAAAAAAAAAGTTGAATTACTAAAAGTGATAGCAAAATTATAACTTTTTTGTTTGTAATTTTATTTATTATAAATTCAAAGTTCAAAAAGTAAACAGTTTGTTTTACCTTGGTTTACCGACTGGCGATCATGTTTTTAAAGAAAATTATTGAAAAATTTTAAAAAGTGCAAAAAGTTCTATACTCCTTAAATGGAGTTGGTTGTAGAGCATTTGGTCTAGAACCTAAAATCTTAGCTAGACTGTATAGTATATATTGTCAGCCAATTTTTAATTATGGCATAAAAATTTGTCATATAAAAAAAAAGTAAGCTTATAATTTATGATAAATGACAAGCCTGTATTATTGAACGTAACATTGGATTCTCAAAATTCACGAAAAATACTGCTTTGTTGGAGGCTTTAAAAATCAAATCAATAAGCAGAAATTATTACAACTCTAAGATCCATTTTTACCATCAAATAAAAAAGCTTAATCCAATGGACGAATGATCATCATATTTAAACCCCTATTATAATAAATTTAAATGCTCTGAAGGCTCATTTATCAAACAAATAAAAGACGTTGGTAAAATAATTGACTTAGATCCTTTAACTGAAGATGGTAAAGTTTGTATGGATGCACTAGATCAATTTTATGTGTCAAAAATCACTCAAATAGACAAAGCTCAACTCTATAGAAAAATTGTACATTTATGTGACTTGTTCTGTAAAGATCAAGTAAATTGTAAATACTACAAAGATATTTTAAACGATGTGCTGAATAAATGAGCAGCTTAAATAATTTAATCTTAGCTTTTTATTTTTTTTTAAGTCGCCTATGAGGTGCAGTATAAATTATAAATAAATTCTGCCAGTTATTTCTTTAATAAAAAATAAAATTTATCTTTTGCATTCAAAAAAGCTTAAATTATTGATAAACATTCAGACCCTAAAATCTCTCAAATATTAACAGTTATTTTTCATAGAAAGTTTTGTGTTAATTAAAAAAATGAAAATAGTTGACATAAATTTACTTACGATTAGGTCCTCGATTATTATCTTTGCAGACAAACATGTGGTGTTTGATGAGAGACACATGGGCGAAATTGCGACAATGGTAACAAATTGAATGATTTTCAATGTGCGTCTTTGACTTGAAGCTACAAAATTCGCATTTTGTTGAAGTATCTGAGTGACAAAACAAAAAATTTAAATAAAATATTTTATTAAATTAGCAATATGTAAATACCTAATTGTTTGAGTCGGAAAAACTCGGCTGGTCTCCATTTACCATGAACTATGTATTTGTTATAATCAGACCTATTTAGTTCGATTTGTTTTCCCTGTATTAAATACTGATTAGTGGTGAGGTCTTGGTCTAACTCGTCTGCTTCGTCATTGCTCTCGTTAGACTCGTCGTTCGAGTTTTCATTCGATTCATTGACTTGGGCACTTGAGTTTTCAGCGACATCAGTCGGCTGTTTGTTCAAACGCCTATTTTGAATACGCAATCGTTGACTACGCGATAAATGCGTAAATTTGTATCGTTTCTTTCGGGTGGATTTTTTTTTGGCATCCAACTTTTTGTCAGAACCGTCCATGTGAACAAAATCTGACGCAATTTTGGACGAGTCTGGCTCATTTAGATAGTCTTTGATTTTATCGAGGCCCAAGTTATCGATTAGATCCAACTCGTTGCGAACGCTGGTGTCCATGTCAAATTCATTTTGAGAACTATTTGTTTCATTACTCATTGTGAAATGCTATCGATTCAATCTCCAATTCTCATGCTAAATAAATTATTTGTAAGGTTTTGTAAATTTTGTTCTTTAAGATTAACTTTGTTTTGTTCGTTATGAAGAGAGAGAGAGTAAATATTATTATGATGTATCTCACGGCCGTGAGTTTTTGCGATCTGTTCTGTGTTCATTTTCCAAAATTCATGCTAAATTATGATTCTAAGCGCATCTTGACACAAATATTGTCTTACGGCTGTAAATACTTGCAAACAAGCTATTCAAATGGCAAATCGATCATCTATTAGAAGAGTATAAAATTAAACAACGGTCTTGAAAAAGCCTCGGAATTAGGATAGGACAAAAAAGATTGTCTAAATGATTTTTAACCTTCGAAGAAACTCGAAGAAAAATTTTCAAAATTCAATTTTATATAGGAACACATTATAGAAAAAATTAACAAAACTTATAATATCAACATATCTCAAAATAAATAAATTTTAACTAAAATAAATTTTTTTAATTCCAATAATGAATTTCAAACCTAAGCGTGAGCCTAATTTTAAGTTTAAATTTATATTAATTTATTTTTAAATATTGAAGATTTTGAGGCTAGAAATTTTGTTTTATCTTGGAAAACTTTAATTCTATTACTTGTTTCTAAATTGAATATTCAATAACTATTCTTACTTGCTCAAGCATTAAATGTAGACTTTGACTTAGCTTATTAAATTCCGTTTGTATATGCTTACACTCTATTTAGAAAAACACTAAGAACCGTACAGTATTTTTTTATGACAATTTTTTCCAAGTTAAATTTATAGAAAAAAAATTACATAATGTTTATATAGAAATATAAAGATTGAACAATTTTTTAAAGCTTACTTGAGTATTAGTGAGTGATGCAAAAAAGCCGAAGTTAATCACAAAGTCTCCATTTGTCTGATTGGGTTATCCATTTCTTTTTTTTATTTTATACCTAAGAAATTAAAATTGAAAATTAAATTTTCAATTTTTCTCAAAAAAAAAAAAATTATTTTTAAATTAAAAAAATTGTACTTTCTTTTAAACTGTTTTTCTGCTAATTGCAAGAATAAATACATTTTTGATTCAAACAATCGGTTTTTTAGCATCAGAAGAATGATAATTTTTTTTTAACCAATACTCTCTTATTCTCATTAATCTAATTTTTATTTTTTAAGATTTCAATTTTTCAGTTTATGCATGGATTTTATTATAATATAATGAGATTGATAGTAAAAGATACAAGTCTTAACAAATTGAAATTTTATTTTATTTAGTGTTATTCGATATTTTAATTTTTGATTCACTGATTTCTCTGTTTTTTAAAATTAAATAAGATTATTTAAATGTTTTCAAATGAATGAAAATTTTAATGATTAAAATCAGAATTGAAGTTATTTCGAGCCATTTTTTTCGTATTTAACTTTTTGTCCTTTTTTCTCTCTTAATTAGGAAATAAATTTTTTTAATTTAAAAGCGTTTAAAAATATTCTTAATATTGTCTAATTTTTGTTATCATTTTTATTTCATGCTCAAACAAATAGATTTTTATATACATGAAAACTTATTGTTCAAAATATTAAAATCTCTTGGAAAAGAAAAATCAGAATTTGCACTCATGCAAAGAGGAGTGTATTTATTAAAATGGAAATATATCGCTAAGGAATTCTTTCAAATTTAATAGGCATTAATTTATTCGAAAATATAATTCGAGTCTTAAGATACAAATTTTTTATACACTTATAATAATTTGAATAAGAATTTTTCAATTTCAATTTTGAAAATTAATAAATTAAGTAATTTTAGAAATAAAGTCCATTTTATTATTTAATTATTTTAACTAGATCCACTATTTTGAGAATTTCTTAACAAAACAAAACGAAAAAATTTCTTATTTTTATTTTTCCTTTTACGGTAAATAAAGATAATGAGTACAAATTAGTTAAATATAAGCTTTATTTTAAGACAGTCAGTTTTGCAAAGCAAACTTTAACAGTCGGTTTAATTACAGTTGAAAAACCCGAATCGACTTTATTTAAAACATTCAAATGCTTTTTAATATTTTATTTAAAATAAATTTTTCTTTTATAGATCGAATTTTTATCTCATTTTTTATGAATTTTTAAATAAAGTTAAGTTCTATTAAAAAAATTCAAATTTATTTAAAAACAAATGAGAGCCGGTTTTGAATACTGAATCAACAAACAAAAGCTTTAAAACCAATTACTGTAGGTGCTTCAGGGTGAAAAAAATATGCAATATAAAATTTTCCATACTGAACAAATTTGTGAATGCTTTTAAAATTTCAGTCTTATTAAATCTAAAATTACTAAATTTAATGACTGCTTAGTATTTTTGTAATGTTAGAACATTAATTAACAATCAATAAATGGTTTTAGAAATAAATTTTTTATAAATTATACATTGTGTGTGTAATCTATTATTTTTGATAAAAGCTTTTGAGTTTTTGATTTAGAAAAAGGGAATAAAAATTCATTAACGAAACTTCTTTGTCACTTTATCAACCTTTTTTTTTTGCTTTTTATCAAATATAGATTATAACTGAGAGCTCTAAAATTAATTATCTTAAAATTTGAACAAAATTAAAAAATTATTAAAAAAAGAGCTATCTATCTTGTATATTTAATTTCAATTTATCTAGAGAATTGAGTATAATAAAAAATTAAAATTAATTAAAAGCACTAATTTTTCTACAGAGAGTCAAAATTCGTTTTAATTTATTAAAAAATCATCATGAACTTAAATTGCACATTATTTAATTAATATATTATACCAAGATAGAAAAACTAATAAAAGTTATCCCATTTTCAAATCTATTAATAGAACTAAGATTTTTTTTTCAAATTAAGCCAAGTTAATTTTTAGAAATTCTTTTTTAAGTTCAATTTGGTGATCGTACAAACGTTTTCATTTTTGATTTAAAAATTTTTTTTTTTATACGATCGAATTTTTTTCTTCTTATTTAAAAAAATCAGTTTTATCTAGTATAAAATGAAAATCGAAATGTATTTTTTGTTAATTTAAATAATGTTTACATTTGTTCAACAATGCTATTCTTTATGACAAAGGATAATTCTCATTCAAATTCCTTTTATGCTAATTTTCGTAATAATTTTTCAGATTTTAATTTAATTCTAGATCCTGGATGCTGTTAAAAAGCAAATAATTGATCGAGTAAAAAATTTAATAAAATTTAATTGATTCTTAAAAGCACCATATTGATGAATATCTCTATCGAAGTTCAGCTTACACTATCAATATTGTTATCAAATTCCGTAAATAATTAAATGCGAAAAAGGTGTTGCATTAAATTAAAATATTAAAACGACCAGTATGATAATTTAAAATCACGTTACTATTTTTATCTGCGAATTTAAAATTTTTAAACTTAAAATTATTACATTTTTTCAAAACAAGCTACTCATATTGTTCATTGAAATAGTTCTAAAATTTAGATTTTAGATTTATATATTTTAAATTAAAACAAAATAAAATGGTATTCGAATCAGTTGTCGCATATTTTCTAGACAAATATTTGAGCAACTACATCGAAGATTTAGACAGTTCCAATTTAAAAATTGGAATATGGAATGGTAAGATAATTAACTACTTTGACAATTTTATTTATTTCTTTATTAAGGAAACGTAACTTTGGAAAATTTACATCTGAAGTCTAATGCTCTTGACGAACTTGAACTTCCAATACGAATTGTTTTTGGACATTTAAGTATTCTTTTCTTTTTAAATTTTTAGTGATTAAACTCATTTTTAAATAAAGAAAAATTGACTCTAAAAATTCCTTGGAAGTCCTTGTATACCGAAAGTGTTAAGGCATCTATTGACGGTCTGACAATTTTAATAGCTCCTAAATCCTCTTTTTCTTTTGATGAAGAAAGTGAAAAAAAAGAATCCAGAGATCGTAAATTAAAAGAAGTTAAGCGCCTCATTGAATTAGAAAAGTCCAGAGCCAAATCAAAACCTGAACAAGATGATGATACCGATCAAAAATCGGACTCATTTGGCGAAAGAATTCAAATGCAAGTGATCAGAAATTTGGAACTTGAAATCAAAAATATACATGTTAGATATGAGGATGACTTTTCAAAACCTGAACATCCATTTTCGGCTGGAGTTACGCTAAACTCTATTGAAATCAAAGTAAACTATTTTGTTAATTTCACTAGTTAAATGTTTAGTTAAAAAATACTTTAGACTACTGACGAAAATTGGCAACCCACTTATCTTAAAGAAAATAAAACTCTTGTGAACAAAATAGCTTCCCTTGTCTCCTATGCTATTTACTGCAATTCTGATGATAAATTACTAAAATCAGAGAACAAAGATTATTCTATTGTAAATTTTAATACCTATCTTGTTTACAAAAAAATTTATTTCTATTTAGAGAGTGATGCAAAATATGATATCTGATTTTACTGAGACAAAATATAGTATAAAACTTATTAGTAGATAAAAAATGCATTTTTGCTGATTTTTACGTTTAAGTTCTAAAGCCGCTTTCTTTGTCATCAAAAGCAATATTAAACATGAAGCCAAAGCAAAATGAGTTTTCATCACCACTTTTCGATTTCACCGTAATACTTGAATCAATTAGTCTAAATCTAAATAGACTTCAAGTAAGCTAACATTTTTAAAGAAAAAATAAAATTTAATTTATTTTTTAGTATTTAGATATTGTCAATATGCTAGGAACAATTGATAATATGGCTCAAAATACTAAATACCAAAAGTATCGGATTAAAGACAATAAGAAAAAAAAGGAAACGCAACTGTAATATACAATGATTATTTATTTAAAGAATTTTTATACAATTCAAATTATCTTAAGATGGCAATTTGCATTTAAAGCTATTTATGAGACTGTAGTTAAGCCTAAAAAGGAGGAATTCAAGTGGACTAGAATTAAGTTAATTAGCAAAACTAGAAAAGAGTATGTCAATATTTTGAAGAAAAAGGCAAAAAACCCAAAATTATCACCATTGGACAAAGAAATAGAAAAGGTACAATGTTTTTTTGTTGTGAAAAACTAAAAAATATTTTTTTTTCCAAGAATTGTGAAGAAATTTTGGATGTGTTTAATTTAATGTTGGCCAGAAAGCAAGCTGATGTTGAAGTATTTAAGTTTAATTTGGATTAATGGATTTTAAGAAAATTTTTCTTAGATTGCTAGACTTGCAAAGCAAGAGGCGTCATCTAAATCGTCATGGTGGGGATGGTTATCATCATCAAGCAGTCAAACGGATCAAAAGGATAAAGCTGAAGAATTAACTTTATCTTTAGAGGAAAAAGAAAAACTTTACGATGCAATCGGATACAGTGAAGAGTCCAGCTTTTCAGAATACCCGGAAAATGTACCAATATTTTAGCCTTTTAGTTTATTTTTTAACTTGATTTTTTTGGTCTTTTAAGTTCATCGGGTTCAGATTAAAATTTCTTTTGAAAAAATTTGAATTGGAATTAATTAATGCAGAATATAAAGATGAAAATCGGTAAATAAATAATATATCCAATAGGGAAGTTGAAAAATTTAATTTTAGATCTACGACAATTGCAGAATACAGTCTTGTTCATTTAGTAATTGAAAATATGGAAGCAGATTTAATGCAATATCCGGTTACCAAAGGTTTCAGAATCAATTCTAGTATCAAGAGTATAAACCTTAAGGGATCTTCAATCGATTCCAACATTGCGAAATTCGAATTGGTAAAAGAAGAAGATAAATATCCTATGCTGATTGAAGCCGATTTGAAGCAGGAAAAATTTCTGGAATTCAGCTACGGTTTCAATCCCAAAGATCAGTCTTGTAATAAACGCTTGTCACTATCCTCCAAATCATTAAGATTCACCTATCATGCTATAACAGTAAATAACATAGTTTACTTTTTTCGTTCTACAGAATCAACTAGTAAAATAAGGTTTTATTATTATTTTTTGTTCTGTAATAAAATTTTAATATTAATGCTTAAAGACTTAAAAATGCGGCTTTAAAATCCATTAACAAAGTGAAGCAGCGCTCAATACTTTACATGAAAAACAACCTTCAGAACATTCAACAAATGGAAGTTAATGTCGAAATTTTTCCGAGCTATTTAATTGTTCCTAAAAAAGGAAATATACAAAAGTAGATAAAGTTTTTGATTAAAATGAATTATGTTCTTAACTTTTGTTTAGTTCTGGTGAACTGATTTATCTTAATTTTGGTCATCTCTCATTTAAATCAGAGCCAAGAGAAGAGATATCATTTTCAGACGATGAAAAGTTCGATTCGGCAAATGATGGAGGCGATGAAGAGGATCAAATTTTAAATAAAACAAAAGAAAATGAAGAATTGGAAAGGTCTAAAAGCCAAGTTTTCCAAGCATCATATTGGAAATACAAAATACAGCTGACTCGAGTGCAAATATTATTGATAAACGAGTTAAAACAAATAGAAATTGTGACAAACAAAACTGCAGATGAGAAAATTCTAGAGAGTCTTTACATTCTTACTCCTCTTGACATTTCACTTAATATACATCAGTGCGTTTACACAGATGATGTCACTTTACCAGCATTGAAAGTTTTCGGTAATTTACCACTAATTGAGCTCAATCTTACCGATCTAAAAATTGAGCAAATCATTTTACTCTTTTTGAGCATTCCTTTTCCGGATCAAAAAGAGCTGAGTAAATTCCAAAATTTAGACACTTCCTTTATGGATGAAGTCTTAGAAGAAAGTCAAGAGCTACCAATTTCGGAAATTGATGAAATACCTTTTCGTAAACTAAGTTCAAGTCAAATTTCTTATTTTTCCGCGGAAAATCTTCAACAAGCCTTAAATTTAGAGCTTTCATTTGAAATAAATGAAATAAATTTTATTCTAAAAGAAACACATAAAAAAAATTTTGACTTTCTTTCGTTTAATATTAAATCTTTTGGAACAAAGCTTTTACAAAAAACCTTCGACACATGCATTGAAATCTATTTGACAGAGATAAAATGTGAATATGGTCTTTTTAAAGATACCAATGGATCAAAGCTTTACTTGTTAAATTCATCTAAACGAGATCCAAAATGCAATTTGATCGATATAAAAATGACAATCACTGATTCGCAAAGCCCCACTCTAAAACTGTTGCATGACAATGTTTTGGTAAATGTCAAACTGGATCTTTGTGCCATAGATTTAACTGTCAATCTTGTTGCTTTAAAGAATATGATGGATTTTTTAAGAGACTTTCAAAATCGTTTGAGCTCATCTAAATATTTAAATTTCCAAAAAGAGATAGAAAATTTTGAAAGAATAATTAAAAAAGATCATCAGGATAATCGACCATTGCTTCACGATGAAAGAATCAAAGAGTTATTAAATAAAATAGAATCAAATAAAGATAAAAAAAAGAAAGCTTTAATCGATTTTGATCTTGTCGAAACTAAAGTAAAAGCCAAGTTTGATGGTCTACGGGCAAGACTTGGCACAAGTAGACAGGATTATTTTTATATAGATGTTAAAAATTTAGAGCTGAACTCAATTGGTAAAACAGCACAATATGACGTAAATTTTAGTTTGAATTCAATAAGTGTAATCGATTTAGAACAAGATGTTATTTACAATAAAATACTTTGTCCTCAAGAAGAAAGTCAGAATTTAGTTAGCATCGATTTGACAATGTATAATCCACCCAAGACGCCTCTGAGTCAAGTGAGCAAACTTGCCGCTCAATATCAAAAAGAAATATTCTATTTCAAAAATTATATGGATCAAAATCATTTTGATTTGAGTGTCAAAGCCAGAATAATGAAACTCAAAATGATTTTTTTGTATGCAAATTTGAACAAACTAATGGTAAGTTTTTATTTTTCCTAAACAATATACCTTAGTTTGATTTAATTCTATAAAATATTTTTATAACAAAATTTTTTTAAAAGAATATTTGACCAACAGTAGTTCTAAAATTTCTATTGATGCGTATTTTATAAAAAATCCATTAGTATTAGTTGTAATAAATATTGGAATCCAAAAAGAGTTTCAATCATAAATGAAAATTAATTATTTAAAAAAAAAAAAAATTCTTGTAAACCCAGGTCTCGTTCTCATTAGGATCTCAAAAAAGATCTAATTTAGATACAATGTGGATTGCTTGTAGAAAAATTTGAGATTCGTGTGAGATTTCATTAGAAAAAATGTATGAAGATTCGCGTGAGAATTCTTGATCCTCATTTATTGCAAATTTTTATCAGATGTTTTCGAATTTTTAAATTTTATTTACGAATTTTTTGATTGATAAAATTTATTAATAATCAAATTAATTCACAGCATCTTCAGAACAGATTTAACTATTCAAGGCTGATATCTCTTGAATGCAGTATCATTAAAATCCTGATGTAAAGATTACTGTTGGTTCTTATCTTATTCTCTATCAGAAACGAAAAATTTTAAATGTAAAAAAATTTGTGTCAAAAGTGAATCAAGATCAGTTAGTACAGAATAGTTTAAGTATAATACCAAAAAATACAAAAATTTTTTTCATTATGTAAAAAAAATCAATCAATTGCTTTCAATTTTTGGTCAAAAGCTAAAATTGTAGAAATAATAATTGAAGAAAATTATTTAAAGCATCATTTGCTATTTTATTTATTTTTTGATAATGCTAATACCATTTTTATTAAAGTAAAATAGTTCTTAAATTGATGTCTGTAAAATTGATTTTAATTAATTATTTAAAAACTATAAAAAGAATACGCAACTAAAAAAAATGAATTAATAAAATTATTCAAGAAATTTTTTTTGTCAATTTGTTAAAATAAAATGAATCAGGTCACTTTTAAAATTATTTTTATACATTGAATTTTTATAATTATTGCTTTAGATGGACTAGTCTTCAATTAATTTTAGTGATCAATGAAACCAAAAATTTATATTTTTTTAATAATTTTAAATTTAATTATTATTTTATTTTTTAAAAGGGATTATTGAGAATACTAGATACCGGATCACACAAGAATGAAGACGATTCAGTTCAAAAACCCAATACAGAATTTAAAGAATTAGAGAATGAACATCAAGAAACATCACCATTTGTATTTTTGTATAGAATCAAATTAGATATAGATATTGAAGCTCCTTTGATTATACTGCCTGAGAACCTTCTTTCATTAAGCGCCTTAATGTTAGACTGTGGTCATTTGAATGCTCACACAAAGCTTCAAATAGATAAAAATTATTTCATTTCGGAAAAATATCAGCCAGATGAGAATAAATTAAATCATGTTTGTAAACTTCCACCTGTAATGGAAATTCAGGATGTAAAACTTTCAAAAATGGAAATTTCAAGAGTATTAATGGAAAAAAATCTAGAAATTTTGAATCAGATTGTTTTAGTGGACTGTTCGCAGTTAAAATTGACAATTACACGTAATTTGCAGCCACTTATTTATTCAAATATAGAAGTCATCAATGTCAAAGCCGAGTATGGTGGTCTAATAGCTTCTCTAGCCCGATCAGATTATTCTTTTGCTATTCAATTATTACAAAATTTTACTGAAAAAACAAATCAGTCTCAAGACATTGATATAACTGAATTGCCGATTACTCGTGAAAGTAATTCACAAAATAAACAGCAATTTGTCCATGTTCCTGAAATGTCGATTTTAAAATCTACTAATGTTCTAAAGATCTCTGTAAATTTGGTGATCGAAAGCATTCAAATGAATCTTCATAATGAAAGCCTTAGTCAAACTGTAAGTTTTATGAGTAATGTGAATTTCAGTACAAAAAGAAAACAAATGATACTTTAAATTTTACGGAAATTTTTTATATATTAAACCTGGTGCAATCGCATTTGATTAGATATCTTGCACATGATTAACAAAATTTGATAATTTGATAATTGTTGCAATTTGATACTTTGTTTTTAATTTTCAGTAGAAAAATGTTTGAATTATCAGCATTTTTTTTCTATTCTTGATCTGAATTTCACAAAAACGTTTTTTGGAAAGTTTAAGTTAATAAAAATAGAATATGAATTATTTTCAGAAAAATAAAATTATGTTTTTAAGGTCTTATATTAAAGGTAAATTGTAAAGGTCGAATTTTCTAAAATTTTAAATTCAAATTTTGCAACATCCTAAAATAATTTTTTTTAAAGCTTGAATGATATCACTGAGTTTTTTTTATTTAATTAAAGTTTATTTGAATTAAATTTTTTTTTTCAATTTTTAAGATTTTTAGCACATTTAAATAATTTGAGTCGAGTCATTCTGTGAACCACTGGTCACATTATTTATCTTACTTAATCTCTTTATTATTTTTGATCACAGAATTTAGCTTAAAATTTTGTGAAGTAAAATTAAAAATTAGTTAATTGAATTAATTAACTCAAAAATTGACTGAACTTCTGTTATTATTTTTAAAGGGTTTAAATTTAACAATTTTAGCTAAAAATTTGGTTAAGCTTTTTATCAATTGAAGGATCAATTTTCCCATCAAATTATCATTTAAGTAAAAAATTATGTTTGTTCATATAATTTATTAGTAAGCTCATTCGGATAAAAATATGACCAATAAGTCACAAAGCTGATCAGTCTGAACAATTTTTACCATCATTCCGTTTATTTACAATTTACAATGTTCTACTCCGTTTCGATTAACTTGACCTATCCGCATTTTATGATTATCTAAAATTTTAATATTTAATTAATTCTTAGAATAATAAACGATGTGTTCGTCCAAAAGAAAACGCATTTTCCAATTTGGAATTAAAAAATCTTAATTTTAAAATGAATTCCTACGAAGATACAGAAAATGAGCGTGATTCAGTAAAAGTAATGTTTTTGTTGGATACCATAATACTAGATGATACAACCCAAGTAAAATCAGGAAAAAAACCGATTAGGCTAATAGAAAAGTACAGTTCAAAAAAATCAACTCTTGGCCCAATGATTCTAATTGAATATGAGCAAAAAACCGTTCGGCCTGATGATGAAGAAGAGACCCAAATACACTTTATACCTGAGAAAAATTTAAAACTTCATTTTAGTTTTATGAGAGTGTGTTTAAACGTAGACTATTTGTTAACATTATATGAGTTCTTTATCGAGGGAATACCTAAAAAAAACGAATTAATCACCGATAGAATCGATTTGGAGCTAAGTGAAGAACAAAGTTTTAACATGAATCAAAGATTGTTTTGTGAAATAAATGTTGAAAATCCTCAGTTCATTTTTTACGAAGATCAAAACGAATTTACAAAATCAAATAGTTTTATCATAGATGTAATTTTAATGAAATATTTCAAATTTGTATTTATTTTTTCTTTAGGCCTTGATAAAATTGAATTTTAGCATGATGAACCAAAAAACCAAAATATCTTTATCGATTGTTGATTTGATGTTCAGATTGCGGTGTTATGTAATGAAAAAAATTCTAACTCGAAAAACCTATGTGCTTCTGTCACCAACCACTGTTAGTTTTAGTGGCGTAATTGAAGAAAGTGAGGAATACAAATCTGCCGAAGACTTGGAGAAACGAAACCAGCTATTTATACTTGATGTGCAAAATATTAATCTAAACCTTAGTCCTCAAATGTTGTCCACATTTATTAAAATGTTAAATTCAATTCAAAATTCAATGATTAAAGTAAATTATTATGCTGACTTAATTTAATTTAAGTTTTTTTCTTAAAGAAATTTAAAATCGATTCGACAGAAGTTCGAGAAGAGACCAAGGTCAAGTTCGAAAGCCTGTTTCAAACTATTGCATTTCAACCAAAAGATTTTTGGTTTACCCAACGAAAAGAAGAAAATTTTAGTTTATCAAGGAGTTCAAGTCTAGTCAGCAGTCAATCAGGATTTTCAGTCTCAAGCTCAGATCAATCAGCTTCAAAGAAAAACCAAGTAAAAAATCTTTAAATTTTTTTTTTTTTATTAATATTTCAAATAAAGATGATTATTAGTACTAAAAATATTTTGGTAAAACTTGAATCAGGATTAAGCGATCAACAACCATTGCTTTGTCTTAATATCGCAGCAAATGGTGAATTTAGCAACTGGACTCATAAAGTAAGAAAATTCATTTTCAAATTATGTCAAAATTTTCTTCTTAAATTCAATTTTATAGACATAGTAATAGAGAAATGATTTTCTTTTCTAGAAAACATTACAATAAAAAGTTTACCAGATTTTATCCAAACTTTTAGGGAGATCAAAATTTTGAATTCTCGCTAAAATTGGACAAAATTTATTAATTAAGTAATGGAAACTAAAATTTTTTTTCAGAATTCGAAATATTGAATCATGTTTTTTTCAATGCGATATCTTAAGTTAAGTAATGAAGCATTAGGTTAAAAAAATTTTATTATTTGTCAAGAATTTTTGTAATTTTTCAAACTTCTATAGAGTCGCTATCGCAAAAGTATTAAGCGCGTATCTGTAAAATTTAAAAATTCATGATTAATTAAAACGATTATTTAAGAAAAATGCTATAATTATCGCTATTTAAAATTTGGTTTCGGCAAATATATATATTCTAAAATAAGAGTGAATTCTAAATATTTAATTTTTGAGAAAAAAAATTTTTCCTTCAGGGGAAAAAATGATTTTTTTGTTTTTGACGGAGTGAGCATTTTAAGTAAGCTTAAAATTAATACTTATTTTCAAATTTTTTTAACTTAATTTTGGCATTGGTGAATTGTGTTGTTTTTGATGATCAGAAATATTTTCCGAAACTTATCCTCATTTCAATAAAAAATTTTTTAAAGATTTTTTTCACATTATTATAAATTTGCAGTCTTTTTCATTTTTGTAATCAATTAATACTGAAAAATTTTCATGATTAAAAGAATAAAATAGTTCATAAAAAATATTATTAATGATAAATTATACAGAAATATGAAACATGTAGTTTAATGTTTATTTAAATTAAAAAAAATATATAAAACATTATTCACAAAATTTGCCTTTTATCAACATGTTTTGACCTTTTTGAATTATTTAAAAAATTTGGGAAAATTATCAAAATGCTACTTTTTTTGATTTAACGTAAATATACGTAACTTCAGACTTTCTGCAAAACATATCAGCGATCTAAAGTTTGTTTTGAAATATTTGATTTGATTTTTGATTGATTTTCTAATTATTATGGTGCTGTGCACGTGTGCAAACTTACATAATTTTTACAAATCGAGTTTTAAACTACATAAAAAAATAAAAAAAGTTGTTTTAAATTTTATATTTTGTAGTGTTTATGTCCATGAAATTTTATTGTCTTTTTTAATCAATTTAAAATCGAATTAAATTTTCCATTTCTAACAGAAAATAATTATAAGGTACAATTTCCAGGATTTTCACTCTGAGAAATTTTTTTTGGGCTGATTTAATTAAATAAATAATATTGAATTTAATTTTAAAGCTGTTTAATATTGATATATTTTCTTTTTTAGCCTTACTTAAGTATGAATATAGTTTGTCAAATGGCATATTTTAATGAGTCATTATCTGTGTGGGAACCTGTCATTGAGCTTGTCGAGTTTAAGCCTGACCATTTGAAACCATTTGAAGTATCGATTCAAATGATAACCAACATACAATCAGAACAATCTCTAAAACCGAAAAAAGAAAAAAATCATCATTTTACGAATCTAAAACCAATCAGAACTTTTCAAGTTAATTCCACTATTCCATTACAATTCGTTGTGACAAAGACATTTTTATCAATGCTGGACACTTTAAGTCGAACTTTTGTTCTAAGCAGTGAATTAATAGAAAAAAAATCTCAGCAACATTTGGAATATTTTTCATTTGATCAAGAGGAAGAGTATTTGTTGGAAAAGCTCGAAAATAAATTAAAAACGGAAGAAAATTTTGATAATGACTCGAATGAAGACAGTCCATCTTTTGATTTTTTGATTAAAAATGATCTTGGCTTTGACGTTGTTTTAAAAGCAATTAAAGGATTTAAATTTCAAAATATTGACTCAATTGACCCAATGAAACATAAAGCTTTATTAATCGATAAAATCAATCTTAAAAATAATTCAGTTTGTCCCATTAATTTAGAGTATAATTTTATGTACTCGTTTGAATCTGGAACCAAGCTTCTAGAAGAACCGGAAAAAATAAGAAATACAATTAAATTTTCATTAGAAGTATGAATTTTTAAAAAATATATATTATTTTAAAATTTAAACAAAAAAAATTATTAGATCGAAAATAATGAATGGGAACCGGTGGTCATAACACTCGATAAATCAGCAGTAAATGGATTTAATTTGAACAAAAAAAATTCAGACAAAAGCGATTTAAATGATAAAATAATAATATGTGAAACAGTTACTAAACTTGACAAGAAAAGAATTTATTTAAGATCACCCGTTCAAGTAAATAATATTTTAGATAATTAATATATTTTCACTTGAGTAAATGAAGATGGTCTTATAAACCAACGTTTTGTAATTTTTTTTTCAGTTTTTCAAAATCACCCAAAAACATGCTTAATACGAAGAATTTGTAGAATCTTCGAATATTATTTTCTTAGTTTATTTTTCTGTTTACATTTTTGAGATTCCTGATTTTGTTCAGTTTATCGCTTTTTTTCATGTAACTAAAGATTTTCAATCGATTTTAGTCACAGGAAAATTGGAAACTTGATTTTCGAAATTTATTTAAATTATTTTACTAGTTAAGTTTCTAACTTAAAAAGTAATTTATGCTTTTCTAAAGACTCATAATGACGAAAAATAAATTTTTTTAATAATTCATTTTTAAGGAGAATTTCTTCAAAAATTTTATTAAAAAGTAGATTTTGCACCGTAAAATTTTGCTTATTTTATTAATTATTATTGAAATATTCAAAGTGAACAAAATGAGCAAATTAAATAAATCTAATGTTTTATTAACATTTATGAAATAGCAATTTATGAGTTTATTAACAGTTTAAAAAAATTAAATTTTTATTGATTCACTCTTTATATGTTAAAGACTAAGATGATAATTTTTGGCTATATCCTTTAAAAATAGTTAAATAAAAACATTTGTTATAAAACATTTAAATTTTCACTAAATTTTCTTACCAATGACATGTAAAATGGTATCAAAAGTTTAGAGGAATTAAAGATTTTTGAGTAGAATAAGGATCGGTGAGGTTGATTCCACGAAAATCGAGGATGAGTATTTTTTTTAATTAAAAAATATTAATTTTTTGTTAAGTTAACTAAAAGTCAATAATATTAATAAAATTATTTTTTATTAAAGATTGTAAATCAAATGAATATAGATATCGCTCTTAGTTATCCAATTCAGGATTTAGACCAAAAAGATTTTTCATTTTCCAACACATCATGGAAAGATACAGTGATACAAGCTGGAGGAAAATGGAACTTGCCTATCGAGCTGATAAGCCAGAAGTTTACCGAATTTGTTAAACTAGCTCCAATTTTACCCGGGTAAAACACCTTTTATTTTTTTTTTTATTTAAATTTTCTATTTTTTAAAGGGTATGTTATGAGAAAAGTCCAATAAGTTGGCACTCTAAGATAGATTACAGACTTATAGAATTTGGAAATCATGTTTTCTTTCAAGCAATTATGGAAAAATCTATGATTAATGTTATACAAAATAACCTGAACAAAATTGACTATTTATACAATATATTGCTAATACCAACTATTAAAATTTATAATTATCTTCCTTATCCGATTAAATATCAAGTTTTTAATGAAGATTTTGACAAACAACAGGTAAAATGCTAATTTTGAAAATTTATGAGAATCGTTACTATTATTTTAATTTAAAGTCGAATTCTCTTAAAGAGAATTCAACATTTCGACTTCTAAAACCAGGAACAAATGATGATTTAATAAATGGAAAGTTTGGCTCTACTCTTTATATTAAAGTAAAAAAATTACTATTTTAAAATTTCTTAATCAAAAAGTTTTATCATAGATGGAGAATTACTTTGATCTATCTTGGTCATCGTCTTATCAAATTGAGTTTAATAATGGAATAAAAGATAAACAGTTAAATGAGGAAACAAATATGATAGAATTCCGATCTAGCACTTCGAAAACAATGGTAATTTTCGACTGTTTTTTCTTCAAATTTATAGCCTTTTTTTTAGACCATCTATTCAAATTTGGTCAAAGACAATTTTCGTGGGTCATTGACTTTATTCGCTCCTTACTGGATTTTGAACCAAACCAAACTTACATTAGATTACAAATTTGAGGAATTAAACAATGAAATAAATACAATAGATCCAACATTTACAGACAAACCATTCTTTTTGAAAATAAATTCTAAAATTTTCAATTCAAAAAATAAAGTAATTAATTTGGAAATTGATGTAAAAGTTTATAGCAACATTTTTTTAGAAACTTATGATAAAAGTTAATGAACAAACAGACTCGACCATTTGGTCAAATTCATTTGCAATTGATGCTGTTGGAAACAACGGAACTGTAAGCTCCAAGTCAATCAATAATAATGGCAAACTTTATGAAATCGGAATTGATATAAAATTACAAAAGAGCTCAAATGGATTAACTAAAATTATAAAATTTACACCATATTATTTACTTATCAATCAAACTAATGTAACATATTCAAATTTTAAATATATTGTTTTTTATCATTCTTTTTTTACAGGTTTTACTTGATGTGCGGCAAGCGAAATCTAAAGCAGAAGTTAGTTCAGAATCCTTGTGTGTAGAACCGAATTCAATTGTTCCATTCTGGCCTTCAATTAACTTTAATTCGAAAGAAAAATCATGCATTTGCTTTCGAGCATTAAATCACAAAAATCAAGTTTACTCAAAAATTTCATTCAGTAAACCATTTTGGTACAACAACAAACATACGACCACGTTAACTTTCGAAGAAGACGTAATTTTTAGAATAAATAATAATTTGTTCTATTTTATTTTCATAAATGGTTTAGGCAATGGTTCAATCAATGGTTGTTGAGTGTGCACCGAGTGAAGAAATGATTCGAATAATAATCAAACCCTTCGAATATGGAATGGCACCTGTTCTAGTTCTAAATTGTCTAAGCAATCATTACGTTGTTTTAAAGCAAAATGAAGAACCGTAAATTTAATAAAATTATTAATTTAATTTTTTTAATTCTCTAATTTTTTAGGGATGATGAAAAATTTTTAATGGCAGAACAATATTGTTTCAAAACATGGAGTAATCCAACCGGCAAACGAGAGCTTTTATGGTCATGTGGATCTACTTTAAATCAAGTTTACGATTTAATAACTCTGGTAAGCCACACAAAAAAATTTATTTTAAATCCTCATCCAGAACTTTTTAATAAGGTTTAAAAATTCTTTCAGTATCTTAAAGTATTAATCGAAAATTCTTTAAAAAACTAGAAGATTCACTCACAAAAAGAAATGTTGCTATTTAAAATGATGAAAAACGCATAAATTTATTTTTTAAATTAAATTTAAACCAAAAAAAGCTATTTAAAAAATTTGTGTCAATAATTTTTTTTAAATATTCTTCTTTTTTAATTTAAAATTATTTTTTGTTATACAATGAAACTTTTTAGTTACTGATTCTTGAAAGTTTCTATGCACTATTTTATTTTAAAACAGTATACCAGAAGAGAGTTATTAATCTTTAATATCTATTCTTTTTATTAAAAAAGAAAAAACAAAAACAAAAATTTTAATGAAAATTAATTAAAAAAGTGAATTTAGGAAAGATTTAGGAAAAAAGAATTTTTATGTGTTGATTAACATTTAAAAATATTTTTTTGACAGGTTAAGTTTTGCGTTGTTTTATTAGTTTTGCTTTTTTATTTGTTTTTAAATGCTCACCCTGTTATTCTAAGGGGTTATAGGTAAATGGGGTTTTATGAGTTGATTTTAGGGTAAAATTAGTGAGTTTTGGCAAATTAGGATTATTTAGTTCATTTTTTCTAATTATTAAGCAAAAAATGCTATTCGATTTTGTATCATTTTTTATTGTAATTTCAAATTAATAAATTACTAAAATTTCACCTCTTTAACCAAAATTAATTTTTAACTAACATTTAATATTATTAATTAATATTATCTTATATAATTTTATTTAATTCTAAGGATTTTATTTATCATTTAAAATAAATCTGATATGAAATCTAAGGATCCAAAACTATTAGGATATTTTTTGATTTGATGATGAACTTGGAGATGAAAATTATAAAAAAACTTAATCTTCAAAATTTGTCACCCCTTTAAGATTTACCCTAAAAATATTGCCATCTTACTATAAATTTTTTAAAAAATTTTCAAAAAATAAGCTAATAAACTATTCATTTTGAAATTAAAAATAAATAATTTTATCCATGAAAGGAGTCGAAAAAAAAATTTGAAATTTCGGAAGGAAAATACGGATATTATTTGTCTTTTTTGGACGGACTACAAAGAGTTCTCATTTTTACTGATAGTTTATCCAAATTAAACGAAGAGATTGTGGGCTCAAAAGATCTCAAAGGAGATGAATACGTTTTAAGCTTGACTAATTTGGGTTTATCGTTAATTGATGACATAAATCAAACGGAAATTTTGTATTTTTCACTAACAAGGTAAATTTTTTTATTATTAATATGAAATAAAAATAAATAATTTTACTTTAGTTCGAGTATTGACTGGGGAGAACGAACTTCAAAGCAGAAAATATTCAAATCATTTTCAACACACAGAATAGAAAAAATTGAGGAGGCTTACCAGAAATATCTTTTATCTGAAGAGGAAAATATTCCAAAATCACCATCGAGTTCACTCCAAACTAAGAGTAAGCTTTTCCAAATAGATGAAGAAGATGAAGTCGATTTCGAAAGAATGGTTTTATATGTTGGAAAACAAGAAATTCCTATTGAACGACAGTATGCTCCTGGTCTCTTCATCAATTTGTTTAGCTCTCTAGCACAAACTACCGTTCATTTAGTAATCCATAAATTACAAGTAATTTATTTTTAATTATTTAATCAGTTTAATTTAAATAAATTAATAATCAGATCGACAATCAGTTGTATGATTGTGTTTTTCCAGTTTTGTTCTCCAAAGTTTTGCCTCCAAAATCGATGAGTACAAAAAATGGTTGGTTTTTATTAGTTGAAGATTAATTAATTTTAATTGATTTTAATTATTGAAGTATTTAAACCAATAATCGAACTGAGCATGGTTCAAAATCATTCCCAACAAACAAAAACCACTGAGATGAAGTATTTCCAAGTTTTGATTCAAGAATTTTCAGTAAAAATAGACATTAACTTCTTGAATGCTCTGTCGCAATTTTTGACCAGTGACGGTCTATCCTCGGAAAAAAAATATGTCCGAGATTCGACCGAGTTTTTTAGAGAATTAAATGAAATAAAAAAATCATTTCATGATGTGTTCGAAACCATCGAGAATTTAAATGACAATAAGCAAAAGAATGATAAAATTTACTATGACTATGTGCATATTAGCCCTATTAAAATGCATTTTAGTTTTTCTTTGGCGGGAACTGATGCGTTTAAGAATAAAAATATATTCTTAAATAATCCTCTCTCTAAGTCAATAGGACTTGTTTTGACAGATATTCAAGATGCTGTATTTAAGTAATATTTTTTGATTTTTTAATTTAAAAAAAAAAATTTAAATTTAAACTGACAAAATTAAAAAAAATTAAAATTAAGGCTTGGATTTTTCCAAATTTCGAATACTGTTTATACTTCAAAAGAGCTCAGCGACAAGGTAATTACTCATTACAAAAGCCAAGTTATAAAACAAAGTTACATAATATTCCTTGGCTTGGACGTGCTCGGTAATCCTTTCGGATTGATCAGTGGACTAGCCGAAGGGCTCAAGTCTCTTTTTTACGAACCATGTGTTGGAATTGTTCAAGGTCCTGGTGAATTTGTCGAAGGAGTTACTCTTGGTATTAGAAGCTTTGCTGGAAGTACCATTGGTGGAGCTGCTGGTGCAGTTTCGAAAATTACTGGAACACTCGGAAAAGGTCTAGCGACTCTTAGCATGGACAAGGAGTTTCAAAAATCAAGGCAAAAAGCTTCGGATTCAAAATCGAATATAGCGCAAAGTTTCGGACAAAACTTGGTTAAAGGTTTTGTAAGTGGTTTTACTGGAATATATGAAAAGCCCAAAGAAGGAATTGCTGAAGGTGGATTGGGATTTTTTAAAGGAGTTGGCAAAGGTTTTCTTGGTGCAGTGGCCAAACCAACTACTGGTGTTATTGATTTTGCCTCTCAAACACTAGAAGGCGTTCGAAAGTTTGTTCAAGATCATTTTTTTCGATTTATTTTTAAATAATTAAATTTAGAATAACTGTTCAGGAGGAATCCATTAATAGGTCAAGACCACCCAGAGCAATCTATGGTGACCGAATCATTCGTCCTTACCAGATAAAAGAAGCTCAAGCTGTTTTTATATATAAAGTAAATTGTGAGAAAAATTTTTAGTGATTTCTAATTTTTGTTTTTAGACGATGGAAAAGAGCGCTTTTTTACATGATGTATACAAAGCATCCATTGAAGTATCGAATGACCACAAGGAATTTCTCATTTCTACAAATAGACATTTATTTTTGGCTAAAAATGCGTTTGGTAATTGGAAACTTGAATGGAATTTTGAGTATGAAGATCTTATGCATGAACCAAAGCTGGTTAAAAATTCAATAGAAATTGTTCTTAAGGTATTTTTTTTTTATTATATTTTAAGCTTTTTAGAAACATTTTATTTTAGAAAAAAGATTCTTCACTTTTCGGCTCTGGCGAACCAATGAAAAAAAGAGTGAACATTTTCAATGAGGTCCAGGCAATAAAATTTTTGGCCAAAGTACGGCAAGCAATCAGTGAAAAAGATTTTTAGTTAAAAAATTTTTAGCTTTTGTTTTTCTAAAATCTTTGAAAATTAAATAAATTTGAAAAAATTTTACAACTTCCTTTTTCTTAAATTATATTGAAAATATATTTTTGAAATTCAAATTTGATTGAAATAATTAATTTATCTTCTTTTTATAAGTAAATATTTAAAAAAACCCTGTAAATAGCCAGCGTGAGTTTTGTAATAATTGTTGCCAGAGTTGTTTAAAAGTCATAAAGTCAAAGTCAAGTCGGAAAAAAAAGTAATTTTAAATTAGAATACGGCGCATTAACTTTTATGCGCCGTATTCTATCATATTCATATTTTTTAGTAGCATTTTCCCTCATAAAATTTTTCTTTCTCAGCACTTTTTTTTATTTAGCAGCAAAAGATCAATTCAATATTTTTTAAGCTTAAAACAAAGAAATCTTTACTGCAGTCTTATAGCTACTACTACTACTACTACTTTATTTTTTAAATGCCTAAAATTAAATTATACAATGCAGAGGGAAAATGTTTAAGGGGGGATTAAAAAAAAAAAGATTAAATAAATTGATTTTAAAATTAATTGACATTCTAAATGATAAAAGATAATTAATTAAACTAAAAATTAAATATTAGACTCTATTCTATGTTTTAAGCTTGAAATATTGAATTGATCTTTTGCTGCTAAATAAAAAAGGTCCTAAAAGCCATTAAATTTTTGTACTCCTTCCAAAAAAAAACGCTCAACTCCTTGCGAATGGTAAAGATCCCTACAATTACAAATTTGACCAAGTATTAATGCTTCAAGCTTAGTTTTATTTATTACATTTATTTATATGATTTTTTTGCTTATACTCACGTTCTAAATGACAAAAAAATTACTTTTCCGTTTGATGTTATTTGGTAAATTTTTTTTAGTTTTTTTATTAGTTAATAATTATTTTTTAAATGGTTTTTTCTTGCAAATAAAAATAACACCACCCAAAAAAAGGAAAAAAATAGAGGGAAAAATGCTAAGAGGGAAAATATTTTACTACATTAAGCAAATTTGCTTATAACTAAGCATTTTATGGAACTAAATTATCTCTTTTAGTAAAAAAGTCATTCAAGTTTTTCTGAATTGAAACGAACTTCACAATCCCAAACTATTTAATATTTTAAAATAAATGATAGAAAGCCTTTTATTTAGAAAAAATATTTCTTTTGGTTTCAAAAATAAATTTTTATACTAAAATCAAATATAAAATAATAATTGAATTGCTCGTTAAGTTTTCTTTAAAAGTTGCTTTATAAAAAATTCAAATAATTCTTAATATTTTTTAAGAGAGTTTTACTTTTAATTAAAAAAACTTTAATTTTTTTTCTCAGTTATAAATTCGCTTGAAAAAAAAAATCAAAAAATTTAGGTAAAAAAGTAAATATAAATTTGAAATAAAGTTTGAATATTTTCAACATTTGTACTCTTTTAAATAATTAAAAAAAATTAAAAGCATTCAAAATTTTACTTGAAACATTTCGATAAGCAGAATATTTTCAGACAATGGCATCTGTAGAAAAGTCACTTCTAATGCTTCGGAATTTGCCTCGAGTGGCACTGAACAACATCAAAGAATTTCCTGAAGTTATTAAAGAAAGAAAAGAAAGAGTAAATTAACAATTAGAACTTGTTAAATTTGTCATTAAAAACATTGTAATAGCATGCTTTGCCGAGAGGAAAAGATGCCAAATTTAAGCTGGGTGCCGACCATAAAGGTGCTGCTCAACGTATGTCAAGACCTCGTCTGGGTTTTGGAAAATCTACTCCCGGATATTTAAGAGTTCCAAAAGAATACTACTACAGTGGTCATCAGTATGGTTTGAAAAATTAAAAAGTTAAAAGAAATTAAATTTCAAATTTTTAAGCCTTCTTCGGCAATATTTGCCAATTTCACTTTTACAAATACAGCGTTTAATCGATTTAGGACGTTTAAATCCAAATGAACCCATTGATTTGACAGATATATGCAACACAAAATTGTTAATGTTTGACCCTAATAAGAGACATTATGGATTTCAGTTAACTGATGAAGGCGCTGATGCTTTCAAGTCTAAAATTAATATTGAAGTTCAATGGATCCTATCTGAGTTAACAATTGCAGCTATTGAAAGAAATGGAGGCGCTGTCACTACAAAATACTATGATATAGCCAGTGTTCATGCCATGTCAGATCCTAGAAAATTTTTCTCGAGTGGTAAACCAATTCCTAAAAATGGTACTCCTCCTTTGAATGCAATCGAATATTACACTTCAGCTGCAAATAGAGGTTACTTGGCGAATCCAGACCAAATACGAATGGAGCGACTAAAATTAGCTCAAAAATATGGCTACGAACTTCCTGATTTAGAAAAAGATCCCCTTAAGGACATGCTTTCTAAAAGAAAAGATCCACGTCAAATATGGCATGGACTTGAACCAGGCTGGTTAGTCAATTTAAAAGATGAGGTTATTTTGAAACCAGCTGACAAAGAATGGATTGAATATTATAAATCTTAAGACTAATTTTAATTTAGATAAAAAAAAATTAAAAATAAAATAAAAAATGTAAATTTTTATTCCAACCAAATTAATTATTGATATCCTTGAATTGATGTAATAAAATTTTTATAAGGATTTAGATTCAACTAAAGAAAAACTATAAAAAAGAAAACTTAAAAAAAATTAATCAGAAGCTTTGAAATGAATTAATTAAATTTTTTTTAGTTTTTCATTTATTTTAGTTTTTAAAAATTTAAAATGCCTCAAGGTGACGCGTCTCAGTATCCAATTTTGCCCATATCGTTATCGATAATGGGTTTTTGCTATATTATATCTTTTTTGATATCACTATTGGCAGACTATGTTTATGACTTTTATTTAGTTAAGTTGTCCAAAAGTGATCAGAAGAAGATGATTGAAAATCGAGTCAAAAGTGATTTTAAACGATTGAAAGAGTTCCTACAGAGCCAAAAATTGGAAAAATTCAACCCTGATGAAGCAAAAAATCGTCTCACAATAATCACAAATTTACTTATGGAAAGAATAAATTCTAACCAAATTGGAGTTATCGAGACTGTGCCGAAAATTGATAGAGATACAAAATCGGACAAAACCACTAAAGTTGAAGAAATTAAAAAAGAGGAAATTGTTGATAATTTTAAATTAGAGAGTCAACAAACAAAGTCTTTGAATGAAATTAGTGAATCAGTGGTCAAGACTGAAAAAAGTGAGAAAAAAGTTTTGATTATGAATGAGCCTCGACTAAAGGAAGAAACCGAAAGTCAAAAAAAAATAAAAAATAATTCAGTCGAAAAAAAATCTTCAACTTTTGCAACAAGCCAAGTGATTACTTCTAACTCAAAAATCATTGAGCTTTCTGACTCAAAGTCTCAGCCAGTCAAAAATTATAATGAAAGAGTAATATTGACCAAAGAAACCACAATAGAGGATATAATCAAAAAATTGAGTCTCGCTCCAAGATCAGCCACAGTTTTTATTGAAATAAGAGAGGCAAAAGAAAGAGAGTCTTCTCCAAAAGAAACAAGAGGTTCTACTATTAAATTTACACCTCCTTCAACTATTGGAACCGTTGAATCTGATTTCAAATTGAATAGTGATGAAATAAATTCAAGTTCTAATTCTAAATTAAATGATAAGCAAAATAATTATTCGAAACAAAATAGTGATCTGATGGAAATAGTAAACCGAAAGTCTGCTCTAAATCAAAATTTAAGTAAAACATTTAGAGACAACCAGTCGAAAATGATTCAAGAGAGACTAAAGCTTGATGCTGAGTTTAGAAAAACACGGCATATGGCCCCAAAAAAAAACAGGTGGGATGAAAATAATAAGTTTTCTAAGTATGATGATAATGATGATAATGATGATGATGATGATTCTGAAAGTCAGGCTAATGTAATTAAGCAAGTTTTTGAATAATGTTTTTTGGCCAAATTTTCAATCAAGAATTATTATTTTAGATTTACTTTTTTTTTTAAATAAATAGAATCAAATTTTTTGAATATTCAAAAATAATTTAAAATCAAGACAATTACAATAAAAAATTTAAAAAACATTTTTCAAATCTAAAGTTCGTCTCAAATTTTTTCAATTTTTTTTTAATAAAAATATAAAGCAGTGTGTAATCTCGAAAAAAAAATTGAATAATAATTATAAAAAATTGAAATATTAGAAAATTTTAAAAATTAATTTATAAAATGTATTGATTTCTTTATAAAATTTCTTCAAAATTTTGAAATCATTTGACTAATCATTTTTAGAATGATTTTTATGATCATGATAAAATAAAGAGTGTGTATATCTAACAAGATTTTGAAATAATTCTGCATTGTTAATGAATTACATTTAAGAACATTTTTGGAGTAAATACTTCAAAAAAACTATAATTTTAGCGAAGTCCGCTCTAATTTTTAGAGATATAATTGACTAGGAAGATAGTGAATTAATTTTAAAAAAAATTTTTTGTAAATATCCTTTAATGGTTAATTGAATTAATTTATATATGTAATAGTAAATTTTGATAAAACGTAAATATCAAAATAAACTGATCCACTAGTAAATCTTGAAAAAAATATTGTCATATTATGCTAAGTAAGTTGTGATATTTACTGATGCAACCGTAAATATCAAAAAAAAAACTTTTTATGAACTCTCATGTTAAATTAGCGTATTTTCGGACTTTTTTTCCCGTAACGCTTTTGATTTAGTTCAAAATTGTCAAGTTGAACAAGAAATTAAAACCGACAAGTCGATCAAAAGCGTTAGGCAAACGGTCAATGAAATGTCAATTGGTGGTGGTCAAGGAATGGTAAGATGTAATTGTACATCTCAATGTATTACTAATCGATGCGGTTGTAGAAAATCGAGCCTCTTGTGTTATTCCAGATGTCATGGATCAAATACAATTTGCTTCAATTTATAAACTTTTTATCAATATTTACGCTTTATTTCATTTATTTCAGATTATTACTTTATTTATCTTTTTTTCATTTCAGTTAATTACGAGAAAATAGAAAAAACAGGAAATATCAATAATTTTATTTATTTCAAAATTTACGTCAGTTAACGCTATCATCGATATTTAGGTATTATCAAAAAAAAACGATAACGCATATAATTTTGTCTCTAGAGAAAAAATTATCACGGCAATCGTTTGGTCAGAGAAATAAACAAACGAGGATAATTAAGGTAGAATTTTTTAAGGATTACAGTGGTGTCACATTGGAATAGTCTGTCAGAAAAGCGGAAAAAGAGAAACCAGGGAACAGTTCCATGTATTGACAATGAAGTGTTTAGAATTGAATTGTGAAGAGCATCCACCACAATGGCAATCAATCTTTCTCCTATCTAACTTTAAAATTTTTTTTTTTATTTTTATTTTTTGTAACTTGATTTTTTTTTTACTTTCATCACCCAAGTGGTGTTTTTTGAAATAAATAATAATAATAATAATGGCAATCAAGATTAAGCGCAGGCTAGCGCTGGTAATGATATTTCTATATTGCAGTTTTCATTGTTACTACTACTCCTAATGAAAACCTAATAACAACGTTTGTTTTGTTTGGTGAAATTTAAAGTAAAAATTTTAGAAAGTTAGACAGCAGTTTCTGTTTGGAACTCTGTTTCTTTTACCAAATTTCATGAAGCCTCTAAAAAAATCGCTTAGGGCTTTTTAAATTTAAATCTAACCATTCCATTTTATTTAAAAAGAAAGGATGAGTTTTTTTACAGAACAAAGTCATTTTTTTTGTTAAAAACTAAGCAAACTAAAGTTTGAATTATGTAGTTAAAATAGTTTTTTTTTGAATAATTTAAACAATTAATTTATTTTAATTTAAAAAGAAAACAATTTTAAAAAATGATTTAATAGAAATTTATTCTAAAAACCAAAGAATGCAATAATCTAAAATAAATTCAAATATTTTAAAAAACTTATTTTGCTTCTTCATGTCAAATGCTACAATACTTCATATTTATTATCTAAATATTTTTATTTGCTAACATTGTTTTTTTGTAAAATGAATTTTGACGAGTTATTCAATGAAATTGAAAAGAAGTTCAACTATTTAGAATGCCAAATAACGCAAGCTAGGAAAATCGAGTCCAAATTTAAAAAAACAGAAGATGAAGTTTTTAATTTTGCTATTAATCAATCATATTTTATTGCGTCAATAAACTCTTTCCGTAATGAGTTAATATCAAAAACAAAATTACAGCTTGAACACGATCTTGACCAAATACAAAATGGACTGGCTATATCAGCTAAGGTCCTGAATACCGATCACGAAAACATGTTCTCATTATTCGAATTTTTGTATCTTTTCTATAAAAACGATATCAGCATTCTTAATAAATTAAAATATTTTGAATTCTTTAATTTTACAAAATTAATCGAACTTCCGGTTGAGTACCGAAATAAAAACTTTATCACATTTTATCCGATTTCAAATTTTCGCTATTTTATTTCGAATTCTATGGCTCATGAGCTGAACTTATTAATGGCAGATGGTTGCTTAATCAAGAGACTTAAAATACCTAATGACCAATATTGTAAACTACACGTTTATGAGTCGAAAATTTTATGGGTATCATGTAGTTTAAATTTTGATAATACCCTAATAAAAGTATTTGATTTAAATTTGAATCTTTTGAAAGAAAAAAGAATTGATCCTGGGTTTATATATTTTTTTAATTCGAATTTTATCAATGTTTGTATGAATGATCAAAATGTTCATCGAATTTATGACACTGACTTGAATCAAGTGCTGGCTTTGACAGATATCTACCGCAATCCTTTGATCGACTTGGTGAATGATAGAATTATGTTTTTGCAAAATGAAATGGATGGTTTGTATTTAAATATAAATTCTTTTAAAGATAAAAAATTGATTGAAAAAATTAAAATTAATACTTTCTCGAGTTTTTCTTTTATTATTGATGAAGAATCAAATATTTACATTCGTATGATGGATTCAACAGATAGTCTAATGTATATTTATTGTTTTGATTTGAATGGCAAATTTTTATTCAAAAAATTTATACCCAATTTAGAAAATTTTCATTCAATTAAACTTATTAGCTCAAATCAATTGGCATTGATTGATAATCACGGAAATTCTTATGCTTTACTTTGAACAATTCTTCAATTAAAAGAATTCTAAAATTTTATTAATGTTTTTAAAATAAAATATTCTAAAATCTAACATTTTTTTCAAATTTCATTGAAACAAAGAAAAAATTATATTTTAGACTTTTATTTATGAAAAATGTATTCCTTCTGAATTAAAGTCATGTAATAATTGAAGGAAGTCATCTATATCCATCGTTCTTGCTCTTTTATCACTAAAACTATTTTTATTCAGAACTTCTTCGACTTTTGCTTTCATATCAAATGAATCAGGTATCGGCTTTCAATAAAAAAATAACCATTTTAAATTGTTAATCAAATAAATTTTTTTACCTTATTATTAAGAGAGCAATGAATTTTATAATTTTTTTCCAACAGACCTAAAACATTTGAAGTCCTTGAGTAAAATTTAATTATCAAATAATTATCAATTATTTGTTAAAAATGTGAATAATACTTAAATTCAGATCCTAAGGTTTTATTTTTACGATTAAAAGCAATTCTGGTTAATCCATCCCATTCCTTTTGCAAATGATTAAGAATTAAATTTAAAAAAAAATTTCAATCACTTGATAATTAATTGGTGGGGGTGGATTTTTCGGTTCAATACGAACCACACTAGACTCAACTTTTGGTGGCGGTCTAAAATTATTTTTTCCTACTTTCATTAAATGATCTACTCTAGCTAAAAGCTGTGTATTCAGTGACAAACGACAGTAAAGTTTTTCTCCAGGCTTAGCAGTTAAGCGAAGAGCGAATTCACGTTGGAACATTAAAATGGCACATTTAAAAAATGGTCTATGCATTAACAGTTTGAAGACAAATGGAGAACTTATCTAAGAATCAACTAATTAAATTAGATAAAATTTTTATTTAAAACTTTACTTGGTAGGGCATGTTTGCTACACAAACATCAAAAAATGGGAGATCATTTTTCAAAACGTCTCCAACACGAATTTCCAGTTTATTTTGAAAATGAGTTCCTTGTACTCTTTTCTGCAGTTCAGCCACCATACGTGGGTCAACTTCGCAAGCGACCACATTTTTAACTTTTTCAAGTAACTTAATTGTCATATTACCGGTACCTGGACCGATTTCTAAAACAGTATCTGTTGGTTGCAATGCAGCCTATTTTAAATTTTCGAAAATTAAAAAAATATAAATTAAATTAAGGTTCGTGTGGGTCAATAAATATTTATAAAAATTTTAAATTTTCAACTTTTGCTAATTTATTAAGAAAATCAAGTCACTTTTTAAACCCATTAATACTCTAAATAATATACTTTTAACAAGTAAATGTTTTTAATTTAAATTGAAGTTTTTTTTTTATTTAACAATTTACTAAAATTCCTAAAAAAACCCGATAAAAAAATTTATTTTTATTTCCGTTTTCAATTTGAAGTTTTGACTTAAATTAGCCTTTTTTATCTCCAGCCTATCCACGATCATGTATAATATGTAGTTTGGATAAGTCATTTGAAATTTAACAGTTTATTATTTTGTTAACGATAATAAATTGCTTTTAATATATCAATATTGAAAATTTATAAGAATCTATATTCAAATGAAATAATCAAACTAATTAAAATTTGATTATCTTTTAATTTTTCAACTATATCGTTTACTGAACCTTTTTTTTTAAACTTTTTTAATTATTTAAGTTTAAATTTCTAATTGCTTTAAAAAATAACTCGGACACTTTTAGAAACAAAATGATACAACTAATAAATAATATCTAAACTCACATCTTTAGAGCTTATCTTTGGGAGATGGTAGCCAAAAAAATCCTCCTGATAATTTAAATTCCCTGAGTATTCATGCATGCAGAATAAGAATTTTTTGTCGAAAAAATCAAATTTAGATAGTTTTTGCCCATGCGAACCTTAAGACAATTCCATGTAATTTTAATTGAAAATTTAAAAAAATCTTTAATAAATTTTTAATAAACTAAAATCTTTGATAAATTTTGAGTACAAAAGACATTACTTTTTCAATCATGCTAGTAACTATAAGAGGATTTTTTAGAATATGTTGACCAAAATCCTTGTTAAAACGAAGACCTTGTTGGGCTGCAGCACCGGTTGTGCTTGACGAAGTTTTCTTATGGCTGCGAAACTTTTTTTCTGATTTTACTTTTGGCATTTTGCTACTCTAAAAAAGATTGTAAAATTAGAAAATTTTTTTTTTAATGTTATATTTCAGCTAACCACAGCTGAATTTGTAAATTAAAATAAAAAGTAAAAACAATTTTTCTTTATTTTTAATCCAAAAAATAAGTTATTATAGACTTTGAAAGATTATGAAGTAAAACATATCTTAGAGGTTAAAAATGGAGTTTGAAATCTTTCAAAAGCTTTCTGATAATCATGAAGGGTAAATTCTTCACATTTAGGACCTTTAAACTGATTTTTTTTAATAAGTTCAAAAAGGTTGTCCAAGACTTTTTTGTAGTCATTTGGATTTCGCTCTTTCCATGTTGTTAGCCAAAATCCAAAACATTTAAGATCTTTAAATATAAAATCCGCAGTATTCAAAGTTAAAGGCTGCTTAGACATGCCACCATAAGTTATCACCATTGAGTCTTTATCCAAAAGACGTATCATGTCTGTTGTTGCTCTACCGCCAACACAATTCAAGGCGAATTTAGGTTTCGGAATTTCTTCCCATAAATCATGGGTCAATACAGATTTTCTTAATTCGTCTTCGGTAAAAACATACTTAGCTCCAATTGATTTTAAATAATCATTCAGATCTTGTTGGTTTTCTCTTTTTCTGACAATATTAACAACATTTAAGTTCATTAGTTTTCCAAGTTGAATGACAGCTTGACCGACAGAACTATTTGCACCGTTTTGAATAACTGTTTCATTTGGTTCAAAATTTTTGAACAAAGTTAACATTAAATAAGCTGTACATGGGTTTACTTTTATTGTGGCACATGCGAATTTATCTAGATTATTAGGTACTTTATAAAATAAATTTTGATCGGCTATGGCGTGTGATCGCCAAGTCCCCCAATTGCTTTCTGTGGGAATAACCCAATCACCTTTTTTGAAACTACTATTAGCTGAATGAACTTCTAACACTTCGAAAAGACCTTCGTTTCCCATTAAAGACGGTAAAGTCGATGGTAAAATTCCATATTTACCTTGAATTATATTGACGTCTGCAGGATTTATTGGAGAACAGACAAGTTTTAGGAATAAATCGTTTGGTCCCAAATTAGAAGTATCCAGCGAACTTTGGCAAATAGTTAAAGCGCTGTTAAAATTTCCATAGTCTTTTATTAAAAGTTCAGTAGCTTTAAATGTATGAAAATGGGAAAAATGATTTGACAAGTAAGCATTTTTTTTTACCATAAGTCCAAGTCTGATTAATTTTAAAACCATTTTTTTCAAATAATAAATTTTTGGTTAAAGAGAAATTTAAATTAGAATTTTAATAGAAGAATATCACATGTAGAATATTATAAATAGTACGAGAAATTGTCTTGATTTTTTGTTAAGATTTTTGTAACATTTAAAGAACAAATGAAGTTTTAAAAAAATCACCTTTATCTTTCTCATATCTTATCTCTCTCATATGCAATGACTAATACTTAAAATTTCGTTAAAATCATAACCTTGTTTTAATATTTTTTTATTGAATCTTTTGAATGAGCTAAATAATCAATGTTAAGTAAAATTGGTAGATTTGATGAAAAGGTTTGAAACAAAATGAGCCGAGACATGAGGAGATGTCTTCACTGTGTGTCGGAAAAATTTTAAATCGAGAAAGACTAATTCCGGATTCCTTTTTATTTTACTTTATTTTTCAAAACTCTTATTAATTTTAAGTTTAATGAAAAAAATTTAAAACTGAATCGTCTGTTTCTCTTTTATTCATAGTACCAAGCTATTGAAGTTTTAAAAATGTTGAAATTTATTCCCAAAAAAACGTGGCATTTTGGCCTCAGATTAAATATATTTTTGAACCATTTTTTAATCCTTAACTTTTTTAAATAAATAAATTAAAAAAATTAAATAAAATCGAAAGCTTTTATTTTTATTATGTTAAAAATTTTTTAAAGTTATTTTCGGGAAGAACAATCAACATTTTGTGGCCAGTCACAAGCTTGCCTGGGTTCATTAAATTTAAGACCATATTGACATTCTTTTAAATGATATTTTTCATCGTCTTGACATTCATAAAATAAAGTGCAGTTATTTTCATGAGCCTTAAACGAAGGAGCTTGGCATTCTGGCAACGAACTAGATGGACAACTGTAATCAGGATCACATTCTTCAAATTCAAGATTATAAAGAAGACCAGGTGCACATTGATTTATGATCTCTTGATCAGCTCGACACTCTATATACTTAGAACAATCAGTCGGATGAGGAATTGTTCCTATTTGAGAATTACAATAGGATGTTTTCGAAATAGTTTTTTGTTGAACAGTTCCATTTTCACAAGTAAGAAATTCTGCAGCATCACAGAACATCAAGTCTGGATTAAAATATTCACCTGGAGCACAACTATGAACAATTTCCGAGTCATCTTTACATTCTACATATTTTGAACAGTCGTTTGGATGACTTAAAATATCATTTGAGCCTTGTTTACAGAATTCTAATGGAGCTAAAGTAGTAGTACCAGGAGTAGTAGTATAAGTGGTTGTCTGATAAACAGTTCCATTTTCACAATCAACAAATTCTGCAGCATCACAGAACATCAAGTCTGGATTAAAATATTCACCTGGAGCACAACTATGAACAATTTCCGAGTCATCTTTACATTCTACATATTTTGAACAGTCGTTTGGATGACTTAAAATATCATTTGAGCCTTGTTTACAGAATTCTAATGGAGCTAAAGTAGTAGTACCAGGAGTAGTAGTATAAGTGGTTGTCTGATAAACAGTTCCATTTTCACAATCAACAAATTCTGCAGCATCACAGAACATCAAGTCTGGATTAAAATATTCACCTGGAGCACAACTATGAACAATTTCCGAGTCATCTTTACATTCTACATATTTTGAACAGTCGTTTGGATGACTTAAAATATCATTTGAGCCTTGTTTACAGAATTCTAATGGAGCTAAAGTAGTAGTACCAGGAGTAGTAGTATAAGTGGTTGTCTGATAAACAGTTCCATTTTCACAATCAACAAATTCTGCAGCATCACAGAACATCAAGTCTGGATTAAAATATTCACCTGGAGCACAACTATGAACAATTTCCGAGTCATCTTTACATTCTACATATTTTGAACAGTCGTTTGGATGACTTAAAATATCATTTGAGCCTTGTTTACAGAATTCTAATGGAGCTAAAGTAGTAGTACCAGGAGTAGTAGTATAAGTGGTTGTCTGATAAACAGTTCCATTTTCACAATCAACAAATTCTGCAGCATCACAGAACATCAAGTCTGGATTAAAATATTCACCTGGAGCACAACTATGAACAATTTCCGAGTCATCTTTACATTCTACATATTTTGAACAGTCGTTTGGATGACTTAAAATATCATTTGAGCCTTGTTTACAGAATTCTAATGGAGCTAAAGTTGTTGTGGAAGAAGAAGTCATGGTTGTTGTAGTAGTAGTATCAGGAGTAGTAGTATAAGTGGTTGTCTGATAAACAGTTCCATTTTCACAATCAACAAATTCTGCAGCATCACAGAACATTAATTCTGGATTGAAAAATTCATTTTCAGCACACGATTCAATTATTTCATTTTGGCCGTCACAAATAATGTATTTAGCGCAGTCATTTGGATGTGCCATGATTTTTTCAGAGCCATCGCAGATAGTTAGTGGTGATGTAGTAGAACTTTGTTCAGTTGATGTTATTGTTGATTTGTCTGAACAATCTACACTACTTTCCGCATCACAGAAGAAAACTTCAGCATTAAACATTTGACCGGGTGGGCATGTCTGAATGGTTTCACCGCACTCACCACACATAACATACTTTGAGCAATCAGTAGGATGTTCGAAAATGCCTTTCTCACCATTACAGAATTCACCAGGATTATATTGGCATTTTGTTGTAGTGGTACTTGATGTTGAAGTTGTTGATTGAATAGGATCTGCTTCTGATAATTTATTAATCGCAGCAGTAATCAAGGGAGATTTTCCTTCAGAGCAGAATTGTCCAGAAAAATCATCCAAACTTGCGTCCCAAATGAATGCACCACCAATTTCATTGTTTAATGCCCATGACACCTAGGAAAAAAATATTTAACTTAGGAAATATTTTATTAGTTGCTCCATTTACTTTGTCAGAAACACTGACGGTGTCTTCATAATAACATGTTTGTCCATTAACTGTTGCACTTGGTGCTTTAACATTATTATCATACACATAATTGGTTTTAGATTTGCATATTTCGTAGTATGATAAAATTCCTGGTTCTCTTGTGTATTGACCACTGGCTGATTGCGTTCTACCATAAGCTGCTAAGCCAATATTCAATTTGCTTGGAGGAAAGCCCGCGTTAATGTATCTTTCAAGAGCTGCTGCCTTTAAATTTTTAATTTAGTCAAATGATACTTTAGATATAATGGTATAGTGAACTTAGTACAAAAATATTCAACTTTGTTTAGCATTTTTTAGGCCTGAAATAATTCGATAAACTGATACAATAGTAAATTTTTCTTTTAAGTTTAAAAATGATTCAAGAATTTTTTCAATATTTTAAAAAAAATGTATCATTTGAATACAATCCACAAAATCTTACAAAAATATTACTAAATTTTGGTCAATTATAATTAGCTATTGACTGTAATTTATTGTTTGTATCAACCAGAAAATTTTTTTAAGATGGATTCATAAATTTTGTAACAAGGAACTAAAAACAATATTTAAAACTTAAATTTTTTTTGTTATGGCTCGAAAATACATTCTGCAGAATATATCAACTGAAACAAACTTGGTATAACCCAAATTAAGTCTCTGATCTTAAATGATTTGCAGACTTGCACTGTTTTTGCAGAAACTGAATTGGTTGATATCAAATTGAATCGGCTGCTGAATTTTGCAAGACGAGGTTTTAAACTAAATTTTTTAAGTCCTCTTTTCAACAATTCCTTGAAATTTTTAATTCCACTATTTAATTTTAGCTAAACATTTAAGTTTGTCAAATTTAGAACATTTAATTGTCTAAATTTATTTGAGAATATTAATGGAAAAAAAATACTTATAATTTATTTGTACTATGTTCGCAATCAAAATCTTACAGCTCCATCATTTCCAAGAAGAGGAGAATGGTGAGCATTGTTTCCATCCCATGAACCATGAGCATCATAAGTCATTGGATTAATAAAATCAAAATAATTTGCCAATTTCGGTAAATCAAGGGCAGCCATTCTTCCAGAATCAGGTGCAGTTGCTGCTGATAAAAGAAGTTTTGATTTACCGCTACTCATGGATTCTGTGACGAACATATCATTACATTTCTATAAAAATAAAAAAATTTTTATGTAAAATTTAACTATTAAACTCGATTAAATATCACTTTTATAAGAGCTGTGTAACTATCTTTTTGGTAAGACTGAGGATATTCCCTTTAAAAATTAAAATAGTTATTTTTCATTTTCACCGAAAGTATTTGATGCATTGGAAAATTTTTAAAAAATTCTTAAACATACCAATCAATATCAATACCATCAAGGTTGTATTCTCTACAATATTTAATTACTGATTGACAAAATTGTTGGCGATTTGCATCTGTTGAGGATATTGAGTTGAAATTATTGCTTCCCTCATTCCATCCACCAACTGAAAGTGAGACTTTTATGTTAGGATTTTTAGACTTCCATACAGACATTCGTTTGAAATATTCCAAATCTTGACCAGTTGGATTCAAAGCGTTATTAGCCATTGGCACAAATGAATACAAAACATGAGTACATAGACATGGATCTAAGTCCTCAGGGACCATGTTGGCTGGAGCTGGTCTTCCTGAAGCCCAACTACAGGAAAATAGTTTAGAAAAATAATGTATTAGATCTAATTTTTTTACTTCGCAAAATAGCAAATCATGCGTTTACTTGAATACTGGGCTTTACATTCGCAAGTGACTGCTGATACAAATGTAGCGACAAAAATAAAGATTAGTAGAGATTTATCCATTTTAAGAAAGAATTTAAAATTTTTTTTTTATTTAAATTTTATTTTTATATAAAATTTAAGTAATGTGATCATTAGAAAGTTAAGAAAAATTGACATCTGATTATTTGATTATAGATTTTATATCCAAAGATAAACATTTTATTTTAAATTATTTTATAAAGATTTCTAAAGATAGAAAAGCTGTTAAGCTAATAAAAACTACATAAAATTCTTTCATATGCGAAAAAATCTGATCCCATAAATTATTTGTTTTTAGACTAGTATCAATCTTTGTGTTGCTAAATAAATTAAAAAATCTAGATAAACTTACATCACCTAAAAAATCAAATTTCTTATTGACTAAGCTGTTGTATTGATTGCTTAGACTGGAGACACTAGTTAAATCTATGGTGTAGATATTTGAATTTTTAGAAACAAAGCTTCCAAAAAATGATAAAAATAATGCTATAAATGTCAATACCACTAAAAAAATGATTGTTTTGGGTGAATTGATGTTTTTACTAGAGAAAAAATCACTAATCCTTGATTTAGACGACTTTAAAATAAAGCTGCTAAATTTTTTGAAGAGATTTTTTTTTTGTTTCCTATTAGCTTTTGATGATTTTTTAATTTTATCTTTATGAAAAAGTTCATTAGATGTCCCGCATATTTGGTTCCTATAATTTAAAATATCAAAAAATTTTGCAAAAATATTTGAAAACTTTGAGGAATAAGAGCAAATTTGATCTAAAATCTCAATAGCTATGGATTTATGCCATCGGTTAGACTCTAAATAGCCGATAAAATCAAGTACTTTTTGTAAAAGTTTTTGTATGGTTTTGAAATAATTTTTTAGAACTTCATTTTTGCAATCGAATGTTTTTAAATTGCATTCAAGAGCAAATAACCGTTTGAGCATTGTGTTGAAAAAATATTTTTTTTTGCGTTTGAATTTCTGAGAATATTCAATAGATGAGTTAAATTCATGGATGAATGAGCAACTAAGTTGCGTTTTTATCTCATGCATTAAATTGGCAAATTTTTCCAAACTTTGCTTTAGTTTGACTATTTCTTCATTGTTAGTGGTAAATTTTATATTTGGTTCTCTTTCATTAGCCTCGTAGAATTCAATGAATGTAAGTGCATCGTCCAAAAAGTCTCTTAGATCTAGCAATAAATTCTCAATAATTAAAGACGTCATCTTATTTAATGGCCATTTTTCGATCTTTTTATTCTATCTATCCAAGTTTCTATGACAAAAAAATAATTTAAAATTTTTTTTTTATTAAATTTTTAACTATGAAACTAATTCTGAGTGAATTGGCTTTATAAAGTCGATAAAATTTGAATAAAAGAGACGCGTTTTTTTAAGAAACAAATTAAAAAATTTCCGATAACGAGTCCCTTCCATATTTTCACTTAATCCTTTAGTATTTTTACAATTATTTAATTGAATATTAAATTACAGAATATAAAATTTTAATTTTTATTTTGAAAAATAAAATATTAGACAGTCTCTAAATTTTAAAATTTTTAGGTATTTTAGGTAATCATTAAATTCTAATTTAAATTCTACAAATCTTGATTATCTCCGAGGAGGACAACCTCCTCCACATCTCCTTGGCGCGCATTGATTTTGGCCTGCATTACCACATCTGCCCATTGGATATCCGTTCATCAAGCCAGGTCCGCAACCTCCTTGTCCATATGGAAATGGAGTGCCATTCATTTGTCCAAAATAATGCACAATTGGCATCGAATAACTAAAACCATACATTTGAAAAGGCATAAGTCCAATCATTTTACAAAATTTGATTCCTCAAAGCATCCAAATTTAGCTTTATTTATACAGATTGATGATGATGAATTGATTAATTCAATGTTAAAGAATTGATGCTATTTGACATATGAATTAATTTTCGATTTTAGCATAAAACTTTTTTTTTTATTAAAGAGAAGCTTTTAAGAAAAGCTTTGTAATAGACCTTCGCTTTTTTATCAACACAAAAATGGTATTTAGAAAATTAACGAAAATTCAATTAATGCTTTCTTTAAAATGTAAACATAGATCTTTTAATTGTAGTTCTAATAGTTGACATCGTATTAACCTTTTATTTTTTAAGTTTGGCTTTTAAAAAAATTAATATTGATGAATTTTAGCATTAGGCTAAAATGTAAAAGGTTTTTGGAAAAAAAATTCTTTATAATTCTATCAAGATCTATAAAAAAGAATCAATTTTTCGGGTATTAAATAAAAAATTTTATAAATTCGCATTTGTAATGCTACGAAAATTTTCCATGGATTTTACATACTATTTTATTTAAGCAAAAATCTTATTTTTTTCATAAAAAATATTCTGTTAAGAAAAACTAGCAAAAGATATAATTGAAATTAAATCTTGCCAAATATTTGTTTCACCAAAAACTAAAAAATTTCGACACATCAGAATCAAAGGCAATCGAAATCTTGAAAAGACTAAATATGAGAATACATAAAGGAATACAAAATTTTGAAAAGTAACCTGACAATTCGATGACCAAATCAGCCAAGTAAATGGCAGTAACCTTTGATGCATCAATGTCAAAGTTTATAATTTTGTCCTTTTAACTTGATACCAAAAAAGAAATATTTTAGAAAGAAAGAGTAGCTAATGTCACCTTAATTCAAGTAATTTGGTACCATGATATTAACAAAAAAAACAAAATATTTTAATACTGTCCAAAATCTTTTCGAGTCCGTTTTTTCAAGATATTTAGCGCAACTATGGACAAATCTCTTAGATCCATCTAACTATTGCTCTCGAAAAAAAATCATGTTTTTTTACGTTTTCTAAAAAATTTTTAAGATAATTTAACTCATACTTGATTCATATTCTCGTAGAATGTATACACCTTTTGATAAAAAATTATGTTTTTTTTTTAATTATTAGCAAAAAAAAAATTTATGAATTTTAATTTTTTAATCCTTATAATTTTTTTCATTAAAAGCTTTGTTTTAATTAAGAGATCATGTATTAAATTTTTGAAATTAAAAATGGCAATTAAATAACCTTCATAAAAACGAAATAAAATTTAAAAACTTGGATATTCAATGAAATATTAGGGTTATATCGTATAGCAATAAAAGAAAGAAATTGACAACTTTCTTTAATAGCTTGAAAGTTTAAAATAAATATATTTAGTTTAAATAAATTATTTCTATGATTTTTTTTCTACATTTTGTCCCCCCTTTTTCCTAAATAAAAAATTCGAACTTGAAAAACATTTCAAGATGCCTAAAATTTTATTTTATTTATTTTGAAATTAAAAAAAATAAAAAGTTGAGTGATTTTTATTCAAACTCACACTCATACTCAAAAAAAAATACTTAGAATTGTCTGTACATAATACATTATTCTCAAAACTGAAAATTTTGTGAAACTTGCTTTTTTTTTAATATTTTTTATAAGAATATTTTATAAGTTTCATTCTAAAAAAATTATCCTAAAATCTCACTATGACTCAAAATTTTAAAATTATTTTCAGATTTTTAGGAATTTTCAAAAATTTCGGGAATTTGTTTTAAAAGTCAAAATCATGACTTGTATTAGTTAGAATATAATTCAAGCAGATTAAAGTTTATGGTTTCGTGAAATATAATACATATTAATAACAAAAAATAAAAAAATTTCCTTATTTTTTTTAGTATATCAATATGTAATTTCTGTAAATTCAACCATTTATTAGAAAATGCAAAATTTTCAGAAAATTCAATTTTTAATAATCTGAATATTTATCTGTTTTGCATAAATAATTGAAATAAGAAAGCACGTTGCGTTTTTTTTTAAAAAGCTAATTTTCTGCAACAAAAAAACGATTTATTGTTTATTTATTTTTTGTCGCTTCTTAATAAATTAAAATGTTGAATCAGCTAAATCATGATATTTTTAAAATGTTTTGGTTACGCCTTTCACATTTGAACTTGCTTATCTGGGAAAAAAAAATTGAAATTGAAATTGAAATTACTTAATGAGAAAAAAATCTATTTTTATTTTAAAATCATTATTTCATTTTATTATTTTTTACAGAATGAGAATTCTATTCTTCTTTCTTAGATCGAAAACCCTTATCAAGATTGTTTTTGCCAAGAATTGTGTTAATTCAAATAGAAGGTCAAAATCATTAAATGGGTTTATCATTTTGATAAAATAGTATCTCAATATGAGAAATAGTTCGTAAAGATGAATTTTAATTTAAACTTATCTCCAGTATTAAAATATGATTAATAAATTAACTTTTGAAATCGGTAATAGTTTATTTTTAAAATTATTTAGTCTAGTCATTTAATGAATTTTTTTTATTTTACATTCACCATTCTGTAGAAAGGCTCTCTTATTATTAAATTTTACAGACTGGCTTTAGAATTAGAATTTTTCAAGATACGATTTTAATTTTTTCTTATTTTTAATTTTTTTTTGGTAGAATAACAAGACTCGGTATTATTTTGTAGCCTAGTACAGAAATTTTTGATCATTAACTCAAAATTAAAGATTTAAATTATGAAAAACTTATCATCAACGATATCTTCAACAGCCTTAATTTTATTTTAATAAAATCATTAAATAAACTTCAAATTTATATTCAAATACAACTACAACTGTAAAGATAATTATTTGAAAAACAGATTTTTATTATTAAATTATTAAATTAAATTATTTATTTATAATTAAAATTTAAAACTTAAATCAAAGTTTTTTAAAAAAATTAAAATTCTGTTAATTCTGATCCTTTATAAGTGTGTAGTATGTTTATTAATTTCATTACACACATTAATATTAATATTACATAATGTTTAATATTTAATAATGTGTAATATAAATTTATCAGATTAGATGTGTAATATGCACCTAAATTTCGAATATCACAAAACCACTACTGTTTTAATTTTTAGTGTCTCTTTTTGGATAAAGAGGCATTTTTTGTTTAAATTTTATAAAACTGAAATTGATTTTGCCGAGATTGAATCGATTTTTAAACTCTGCACTGTACTTGCTCAGTTGATAAGAATATTGTTTAATGGCGTTCAAAATGCAGAAAATAGCAGAGTATTTTGCAGACATTTTCTACTGCATTAAGCAAATTTGCTAATAATTTAGCATTTTATGGAACTAAATTATCCCCTTTAGTAAAAAAGTTATTCAAGTTTTTCTGAATTTAAAATAGTGATGTTATTTGAACAATTTTTATTCGGATAAATCAGATTCGAAGAATTATTTTATTTAAACCAAAAATTCGAATTTTTAAATATCTTAATTAGAAACTAAAATTTTTTTTTAAATTAAGTTAATTATTCAAATAAAATATGATCTAAATTTAAAAGACAAATTTTTTTTGATTTGAAAACAAAAATCAGTTAAAAAAGAAATCAAATGTGCAATTAGGCTAAAAATTTGACTAAATGCACAAAAAAAATTTTTGTAATTTGAAAAAGCGATTTATTATTTGTTTAAATTAAAGTTAAATTCCTGAATATAATTAAAAAAATATTAAATGATGGTATGGTTTTACCAATTTTTGAGAGTCTCAAAACAGAAATAACGCTGTCAAAGGAAGACAAACTTCTAACTAGAGTATTGAAAAGCTAGTTAGAAGTTTACAGCTTTTTTCCGGCGGAACAGCTTTTTTCACATACAGGTAATACTCTTTGGGATAGACGCAACAGATTGTCGCCTGACAAATTATACAAAATTATGGTAATTCAAGAGAGTTTATAGTGTATTGTATTCAAATTTTTAAAAAATATTTATTAGACAATTTTTTATTCGATTCGTTTTTTTCTTTTTAAATTAATTCGATTTTAAAATTCAAATATATAATTAATTTTTTTCCTTATTTAAATTTTTTTTTATTTGGTTTTAGTAATTGAATTATCATTTATTCAAACTTTGGAATCAAATAAAAATTTATTTGTTATTCCAAGTTAAATTTATTTTTGTTTGAATTCAATATTTAAATAAAATTGTCTAAAATTTGGATGAAATTTAAACAAATTTTGAAAATCGTCAATCCAAATAACATCACTAATTTAAAAGATCGAATTGAAACGAACTTCACAACCAACCACCACTCTTCCGTAGGTTAGTTTCATAATCATTAAATTTTACAGGTCTACTTAAAAATTAAGAATTTTTCATAATGAGATTTAAAATTTTCCTTGAAAAAACTTTTTTTAAGTGATTTAATAAGGGTGGTATTTATTATATCAGCAAATATGTAAAATTTATAATCAAAAAATAAATTAAATATCATTGAAAAAATGAAATTTATCACCAAATTTATTAAAATTTCATCGAATATAAAAATATATATATATATTAATTTTCAAAACATTCATCATCAAAATTAACGAAAATTTAGATTAATTAAGTAGTAAATATTCATGAGAAATTTTTTTTTTATTAAATTAAAAAAATTATTATAACCAAAATCAATAAAAATATAAAATATAAAAAAAATAACTCAATTAAGCTTTTTTGAATAGTTAAGATCAACCACGAGTTGTTTTTTTCACCAAAGTATCCTAGCATTATCAGGAATTTTAGAAAATTATTCTGAACAGCAATATATATACAATGTTTGTATGCATAACTTTTTGAATATTTTCGATAATCAAATATGATTCTCCTACATATAATATAACCAATTATTTTAATTCACATCAGTTGATATATGTAAGGTACACTTTCATTATTTACAAAATCATCGAAATTTTTCTAATTTTTTTTCAAATTCGAATTTCGGGCTTTTTTGAACTAATTCTTTGTTTAATTTGAATTGGGAATCGAAAAACGTTGATAGGAAGTAGAATAAACAATAATTTGATTGCAAAACTACTCGTATAAGAATTAATAAATCATATTTAAAATTCGATATTTTTTACATTAAATTTTAAAATAATCTGTAATATTTTATTATTTTAATGTATTGTTAATTCACTTCAAAAATTTAATTTTGATGGATAAATTTTTATTTTGATAAAAGATTTGAGTGAAAAATTTTTGCATCTTGAAGTTGATGATCAATTCAAAATATCATTTCAATTCAAAACGTTTATCTTTAGATATTAAAATGAATCTTTGATTAAATTTAAATAATTTTAGTGTAACATGATTAGTATGTTATGTAGATTTAAAATTAAAATAAAAAAAATAAATTTTTTCAATCGATTGATAAAATCGATTTTTAATTTATTTAACCTTTTTTTTTGTAAAGTACATTAAAATTATTTAAATTAAATCAAAGATTCATTTTAATATCTAAAGATAAAAGTTTTGAATTGATTATCAACTTTAAGATGCCAAAATGTGATGCCAAATTCTGATTTATTTAATGTTGAAAATTTTTATTCCCATTTATTATTTGAATGCATTGTTTAGATCTTATTAAATCACTGATTTAAAATTGTCAATTTATTAGTAAAAAGAAATCAATTACCTTTTTAAAATTTGCAATAACTATCTCACTTTCAAGTTTATTCCACATTTTAATATTCGGAACAGTTAATGAGACTAGTGGATAATAGAAGAGGGGCTCATTTTTACAGTACGTTAAAGCTTTTTTTATTCATTAGAAAATTATGAATTAAAAAGCTTAACTAATGAACCTCCACGAATTAGTATTTCAAACATTTTTAATGAAAATAGAGTAAAGTTAATCTATATAGATCATATTTTACAGCAAAAAAATTCTGACTCATTTTCAAGTATTATTGGTTTTCCATTCAGTGATCACAAATTTACATTAGGTTCATTTCCTATTCCTTTTGAAAAACCTATTCAGATTTCATCACTATTTAGGCTAATTACTGATAAGAACATTGAAAAAATAGGAAATTTTTTAGATAAATTTGATAATAACTTGCTTACAAAATTAGATACAATAGAAGAGAAGTGGGTTTAATAAAAAATAGTGTTTTTACTTCCATAGAAGTATCTTGTCCATTAAAAAAAACCAAAGCAAAAGAAAAAGGCCATCAATTAATGGACTGACAAAAAAACTACATATGATGACAAATAAATTAATTGACTGATAAAAAAATGATTTGAGTGGCAAAAATACTTTTTTGACTATTTAATTATTTTTACAACATATTAATGATTTTGAGGTGACAATAAAAATCAAAATCTTGAACTATAGCACCAAAATCGGAAGGAAGTTCCAGACGATTATGACAAACCGTTTTGTCCAAATCTCATCATTGAGCTAGAGTCACAATTAAAAGTAAAAGTAAAAGTAGACAATCTCCGTGATTTGATTCTGAATTAGGATCATTAAGAAATTACAGCGACAATTGCAATCAGAATTAATTAATTAACAAAAATAATCAGAATCTTTTTTGAGTATAGGGAGGCTAGAAAGGAGTTAGCTAAAAAAGTCAATCGTCAAAAGATAAAATCATACTTTGAGGCAAAAACAATCAAGGACTATAAAAATTCTAGAAAATTCTGAAATTTTTATAAATCATCTATAAAACTTAGAGAAGATGCTGACTTTGACAGCTTTCCAGAAGAACTATTTTGGGATGATAACAAGCCCCATGCACTGTTGATAAAGTGGAAATGTTTAATAGCTGCTTTGCGTCTAATCAATCTTCATTTTTATCCAGTGAAAATTATTATTCAAGCTGATAATAGAAGAGGAGCTCATCTTTCCAGTACCTTTATGAGCAACGATTCCGACCTGACACAGATGTTGCTACATCTAGTTGATCAAATTACGTTTTACGTTTAATCATAGAAAAGTTTTCGAGTCGAATTTTATTAACAGAACAGATAACAATTATTATGAAAATAATTTAAGATCAAACAATGTTAAAAATTCTTAAAACCGTCCGAAAATGTCCCAATATTTCAATAATTGTAATTTTTCTCTAGATAATTAAATAACTTTAAAGCTTACCTACCAAAAGGTGAAGAAAATTCTTTTAAAAAAATCCATTGTCAACAAAATCTTAGTAAAGTCTTTTAAAAAAGAAAAAAAAATTTAATAGGAAAAAAGTTGCCATATTCGATATGTCGGCTGGCTTAAGTAAGTAGCTAAAAAGTCAAGGAGAATATATTTATTTTCACAATAATTTTTATGATTGACTTTTTCAATTACCTCAATCAAAGTTCAAGTTTATTAGAAGAATTTTGAAATTTAAATTTCTTATACAATCAAGCTTAATCACTAGATATGACTTTGTTTGAATTTTCGAAATATTTCAGCAACAACAACAACCAGAAAAATGACTAAATAGTCTCATAACTTAATTGCGTGAATCTATGGTCTGAATAATAAAAATAATTAGCTTGAAAAAAATTCTGGTTTATTCTAAAGACAAATTTTAGGTTGCTTTCAATCGAATATTTCTCAAATGAATAAATTAATGATCAAGTTGTTGGTCGATTCGCCCAAAAAATCCCATTCCAAATCCCATATCAATAATTGCTAGTTCAACTAAGCTCTTAGACAATTCGCTAATCCTTCACAAAAATGTACATTCTCAAAAATGCCTTTTAATTTAGACCAAACTGAAGCAAACCTATTATCATAATTAATTATCTGAATAATAAATGAATAAATTCCCAAATTATGATTAAAATACGAGCACAGTACATAGATTGTATCCCTTGTTATTTTTCATATTTTCGTTCTTCTATTTTTTGACTAAAGAGAGAGAGAGAGAGAAAGAGAGAGAAAAATGTATGAAATTTTAAGAGACACTAAGATTTAACATTGAACGCCAACTAAGAAAAAACTTTACTCATTTATCTTTGCTTTTTGATCACATATAGATTTTATAATTTATATTAACATGTCATCCCAAACAAGAACAGGCTCTGGCGGTGGCGGAACAGTTAATAAGACTTGTCAGTTTAAACTTGTGCTGCTGGGCGAGTCGTCCGTAGGCAAGTCAAGTTTAGTGCTTCGTTTTGTCAAGGGCCAGTTTCATGAATTCCAAGAGAGCACCATCGGAGCAGCTTTTCTAACCCAGACCATCCAGATAGACGACACCACGGTCAAATTCGAAATTTGGGACACGGCTGGCCAGGAGCGCTACCATTCCCTGGCGCCCATGTACTACCGAGGCGCCCAAGCAGCCATTGTAGTCTACGACATATCCAACAAAGAGACATTTCAGAAGGCGCAGACATGGGTCAAAGAACTCCAGCGTCAGGCTAGTCCCAACATTGTTATCGCTCTGGCCGGAAACAAGCTCGATTTGGCAAACAAACGAGCTGTTTCGTACGATGAAGCCAAGCAGTATGCAGACGAGCATTCGCTTTTGTTCATGGAAACTTCGGCCAAAACGGCCGCCAATGTTATGGACATATTTACATCAATTGCCAAAAAGCTACCCAAGACCGACTTGAGCGAACAAATGTCCAGAACGAGTCAGACCAGAAGCGGAGTGAATGTTGGCAGCGCGAACCAGAATCAACCAGCAACCTCCGGCTGTGCTTGCAAATAGACTTCAATTTAATATTCATCATGATTAAGAATCTTTTTTTTTTTTTTTTTCTAAAAAAACTTAATGAAAACTTTTTTGTTCATTTGCTAAATTTTTTAAAGCTATTTATTTTAATTATCTTCTCTTGATTTTTCATTGCTCGACCGTTTAATTTTATCTATGTTCACCTATTTTTTTGGATGATAAAAATTTTGAATATACCAAGATGAATAAATGTAAATTTTTTATCTATCTGTTCTTATCTTTTATTTTCGCAGGCTGCTTTATCATGTTTAGACTGATCAACGTCGCCAAACAACTTAAGTCAACAGAGAGAGGCCTACTATTATGATCATATTGGGTGTACATATTTCATAGCTCATATGTTAATCACAAGACAGACTACATTGAGTTGTTCAATTTTTTAAAAAGTGTTTTTTTTTTATCTTGTTTTTTCTTAATAAAGAAATATCTAAAATTCAAGCTTTTTCTAATCTTAATTATTTAGATTTAAGAAAAAAAATTTTAAGTCTCTTTTAAATTTGAACTATCATTTATCTAGCTTTTAGAATTTATTGGTCCCTCAATATTAGAAAACTGCTATAAAAAAAATTTTAATTAAAAAAAAAGCAACCAATGTCAAGTTTTGATTTTTTAACACTACTTTTTTGACGCCCGGCGAAAAAAGACAAGTCAACAGAAATAATATTTAAAAAAATTAGTAAAAAAAAAACATGCTGATAATTACTCAAAAGGTTCTCTAGAAATTTTCATTGATAGAACAGCATTCAAAAGATATTGAGATTCAGAAGTTTATTTTCTGGGTCTAAAAGCACCTTGTACGTTGTTGGGTTAGATATTTTTAAATCATCAATAATCGGAAAATTTTCATTGAAAACAATTAGGTTTTCAATTATTGCTTATATTTTATAAAAATTTTTTATTTAGATTTTAAAAAAGAAAAAAATCATAATTTTTAAAATTTGGTTTTTAAAGTTTTATATTTGCTGGAAGTAGTTTAATTTTAGTAATGAAATTTTACGCCAAAAGAACTTTTCATTATGATGTGAGTGGGTGACAGTTTTTTATTTTATTTTGAAAAATAAGACCCGTTTTTATTATTATGTAGCCTAGCAAGGGATTTATATCTTTTACAGTCTTTTAATAATTTTAATAAAATTTTAAATAAAATTTTAAATTTTTTATTATATAACCACAAAAGTAAAAATGATTATTTGAAAAATATATTTTTACCATTTAAATTTAAAACTTGATAAGACTCAAATTTTAAATTTAAATTTGATTTTAAATCCAAGTTACTAAAAAAATTTGAATTCTTTTTATGCTTCAAAGGTTAAATGTGCACCTAAATTTTGAATACCAAACCACTACCGCTTTTATTTTTAGTGTCTGAAAATTAAGAATTAATTACTGAAGACTTTAAACTTCAATTTCAATATTAAACATTACCAATAAAATTTTTACTAAATAAAGTTATTTTTTATTCAATAAATTGAAAACTTTAAGTTTTAGCCTGCAATTCGATAGAATTCAAAATAAACAAAATTTTTCTTAAAATAAAAATGTATGAATATTAATGGTAAATTTGAATCGAAAAATAATTTTCATCTATATTAAAATATTTTAATATCATCATTATTTTAAAAGCTCTTTTCAAAAAAAAATATTTTTTCACTAAAGGATCTTTTATTCTTTTGACATATGTATTCAATTTTTAGTTATTGGATTTGAATTCATGTAAAAATTCTGAAATTAAATTTTAAAAAATTCCCAAGAAATAAAACAAAAAATGAAACAAAAACTTTTGATTATACATATTATTAATTAAACAAAAACGACATAGATCTTTCTCGATAATAGAAATCAATAAAAATGTTTAAAACGTGGCTTATTATCAAAACTAAAAGTTAGAATTGAATTATTCTCAAAGACAAAAAACTACCCAATATCTTGATGATTTATTAAAAAAAAATTTAACTACACATGATAATTAGTGAAAATATATTTTAAAGTTAAAAATTGGTATTATATTCAAAAACATGAAAAGACCTATTTCAGAAATTGACAGTAATATAAAGGAATGCTTTGATTCTTTCAAAAAATCGAAAGAAAATGGTGATAACTCTGAATCTTCTGGAAAAATGGATAGACACTCTCTTGAAAAAGAACTCTCAGCAAAAATCCGATTGAAAAAAAAAATCATCATGGTATACACATTTTATTAATCCAAATTAAATCTTTATTTAAATAATTAAATAGAAAAAGTCCAAGCTATTCATGTGTCTAGACGAATTAAAATCTTTTGATAAATCATTGGAAAATAATGATAAGATGGAATGGACTTTGCCACAATTTTTTATCCAAGATATCCAAAGAGTCATTCTGTTTAGTTTAATTGGCAATCAGTTTAGATTTTATCCAAGGTAAAAAAATTTAAAAATTTTAATGATTAAAAATCTCTAAGAATTAAAATTTTAGATGGTGCAAAATTCTTCGTCCAGCATTTTTAAAAACTGTAAATCTCATTACAATAAATAATGTATCTGAGTATGATCATGAATTAAAAAAAGAAAAATTCAAAAAATTTCACAAAATTTTTTTAAATCAAAAAAAAGAATTAAACTCAATCGAATTCGTATCATCAAATGTAAACGGAAACGATTTCCTCAGCGAATTTGTATCAGTTCCAATAACTCAAACCCAATGGATGAAAATTAGGGATCGTAATTTAAAAATTTCAATAAAAATCAAAAATATTAATTTGAGTTTTTTAGAGGATGAATTTAAAATAAAAAGAAATCAAGTTGTAAAGCAATATAAGGCTTTGTTTGAAAAAATGAAAAATGATAAAAATATGGCTAAATCAGAGACAAGCGATTTGGATAAAATACCTAGAAAATCTCTGCTGCTAAATGTGGTACAAATGATTCGTGAAGATTATCCCCTACCGTTTGATTTAAGCAGTTCTGATAGAGTGAAAGAATATGTCTATTCAAAAGAAAGTTATATAGCGGTTAACAATTCAAGTCCCTTATTTTCAATAGATTGTGAAATGTGTTATAATATTGATGGTGAAATGGAAATAGTCTGGCTAGCTTTGGCAAACGAAAATCTTGAATGCATTTATGAAACATTTGTTAAACCGAGGCGCCAAATTCAAAATTATCTAACTCAGTAAAATTCGTTGTATTTGGCAAAAAAAAATTCTAATATTTTCTTATAACATAGTATTACTGGTGTTAATGAGCTTCATCTAAAAGATATTACAATTGACTTATCAGATGTGCAAAGAAAAATACGAGAATTACTTCCACCAGATGCCATTCTATGTGGTCAAAGTTTAAACAACGATTTACATGCACTTAAGGTACTTAAAAAAATCACGAAATTTTTTAAATGTAATTTTGAAATTTTAAGATGTTTCATCCTTATGTAATAGACACTAGCATAATATTTAATGTATCAGGTAATAGAGATGTGAAGCCATCGTTAAGAAAATTATCCGCTCAATTTTTAGGGTAATTATTTTTTTTTAATAAAAATTGAAAAAAAAAATATAAATAAAATTTTAGAAAATTAATTCAAGAATCAACTCATAATCCAGTTATTGATGCCAAATCCTCACTTCAGCTTGTTTTATTGAAACTTCGACAAGGACTAGATTTTGGTGATGTTATTGTAAATGGATGCACAAATGTTTACAAAGATCATGTTGCAATGCCATTTGAAGGATTTGATAATTCATTTAAAGACAATGTTGCCAGCATATCAAAATTTATCTATCAAACTGGCTTAAATATCGAACAAAATTTCTTTCAAGTTCTTATTGATAATTCAATAAAAAGTGTTTATATTGACAAAGAAATTCCAAACAAAAATTTTCCCAAAAATTTTAATACTTTACGGGCTGAAGACAATAAAAAGGCTTTTGAAAAACTTGACGAATCATTGAATACCAACAAGTTTACATGGACACAATTCTATGTAGATAACAATCAACAAAATGGTCTAGATGATAACGAGTTAACTCAAGTTTTGAAATATATAAAAAAAATTTACAAAAAGTTAGATGATGATTCTATGCTTGTTGTAGCTCTGACCGGAAGAAGTGAGAAAACTGGCTTTACAGATTTTTTGGGCGAAAATGACATGGATCGATTTAATAAACTTAATCGAGGACGATGCTTTTTAACAATCAAAAATTTGGAATTAGAAAAAATGGAAAAAGAAATCAAAGAGTTATACGATACAGTTTATCCGGGTGGTAAAAAAGATGATTTAGGTGTTATTTTACCAGAAGATAATGAATAAATAAAAAAATTCAAGACTAAAATTTTATTTTCAAAATTCATTCCAACTCAATGAAAAAATTATAAATATTTTTTAAAAATCTTTTCAAGAAAAGTCTTCTGCAATTAACATTTTATTAATTGATCCTGCAATAGTTTTTCTTTTAATTCTTTCTGGTCGCCATATGGCTATTGAGCCATCTCCACTTCCTGATCCCGAAATAATGAATCTTAAAAATAAATTAAATCTATGTAAATTAGAGTTTATCTTATAAAACGAACTTATTTTCAACACAACAAAGCGATCTAATTGAGTCATTATGCGCCTTTAAAGAATTTTCACATTCAAATAATTTTGAATTAAAAATTATTAATTTTCCATCTTTTGAACCCGCCCATATCTAAAAAAATCCTAGATGAGGAAATACTAATTTTAACTTTTAATTACCAAATCATCAACACTCAAAAATGATCTATATCCCTTGCAATCATAAACTCCTATTCTCATTTTTAATTCAAAATTTTTCAAACTCCAAACTGAAACAATACCGTTGGCTGTATTTCCAACCCATAACTAAAAATTAAGTTTCAAATTTTTATTTTTTAATTTATTTTTAAAAAACAACAAATTCTTCATTGCTATCTGGATCATGACTCAAGCATGCACAACTAATAAGCTCATTATTTTCACCACAATTAAATTTCAGAGTTTCTTTAAATTGGAAAAATTCATCAAAGATATCAATTTGCTTCAAATAAACTAATAAAGTCAAATTAAGTTTAATACTTTTAAAAAGAAAAATTATTTTAATTTACTTGATAGTAAATATTTTGCTGATGTTTTGATATCAATTAATTTCAATTGCTTTCCAGTAGCTTGAAAAGTATTGAATGAATCAATTTTTTCCAATTTGTTGGCATCCCAAACAAAAATTTCACCATTTGCTGAGGCTGTTAAAACTTTTCTTACATAAATCTTGTCTTATCTAAATATTTGAGATTTTTAGAGTAAAAATAATACTTGATTTTTTCGAAATTAATGATGCAAATGATAATATCTGAATGAACTTGTATTTTCTGATTAAAAGATCGAGTTTGAACATCCATTACATAAAAAAAATTTCCTAATACACTGATCCAAATTTTAGAATTTATTGGTTCATGCATTAAGCACGTCTAAAGATATATTTTTAAATAATTTCAAGTTTTTGAAAGTAAATTTTACAATTTTATTTTCTAATTTCATGTCAGTTATTTCATCATTCCATGTAATTGCATCAAAAATTTTAATCCTGTGACCAACAGCACACCAAACAGTTGGATAGCCATCTATATCCACATAGATAATTGACTCAACACTTTGATAAGTATATTCTCTTATTGAAGGATTAATTTTCAAATGAAGTATTTTCTTGGCATCTTTAGACATATTTAATTTGCTTAATTCAGATTTATATAATGTGTAGAAGCAAAGGTATTTTATTGATTTGTCCAAATCTCTGGAATGATTAGCTATTGAGTTTAAACCACTTGAATAATTTTATTAAAGATGATAGTGATGTTTGACATTAGAATACCTTTGTAAAACGGAATCCATTAAAATTACATTTATTGCGGCTAATTGAACTACTGAAGAATCTTTTGTTTCATTAGCGATACGAAACGAAGAACACAGTTCATTAAAAAGCAAGTACCAAACATTAACTTCATTATCTGGACTGATATGTACGGCTTCTGAATTTTTTTTTAAAATTTATATATACAAATTTTAGATTCAAAGAAATGTACCATTTAAAGTGTTGATTTTAAGGGCTGATTTTGAGTTAAAAAGTCCATTATTATACTGAGTTTTTTCTATTGAAATTATATCTTTGATTTCAGTAATTACTTTTCTTCTATTTGTTCCCAGTTCTAACAAATACAAACACTTTTGTGTCAACACTAAATTTCCAATTCCATAATTTGGAACAAGTGTGTGATTAGAAATTTTAAGAGCAAATTCTTTCGTTCGAATTTTGTTTTTTGGCAGAAATTTCTTAATTTTGTTTAGTTCACTTTCTTTTAATTGATAAGTATCGATGAAAATTTCAAAGGTTGCAAAGTCAAGCTCTAAATTTAAATAAAAATATTCAATTCATTTTAATTAAAAACAATAGGCTAAATGATTAATTGTATTAATTCACCCAAGGATCCACGAAAACCGTTTCAATGCAATTTTTCAACCCAGCAAATATGTTCTCTTAGAAATAACGCAAAATCACTGCTTAACATACACAATTTTTTTTCCAAAGATCACTCAATTTAGTACTATTTCAAAGTTTCATTTTTTAATTTCGAAATTTTATTTAATAGAGATCAAATAAATAAGACTGAAAAAGCTGTCGATAAATATATCAATAGTGGCTCTAAGTTTGATGAATGCAATTTTTACTGTACTGGGAAATTTTTTGGTGAATTTTATTAAATAATTAAAAATTTCCTTTGAGAATTTTTTTTTTTTTACAAGTAAAATTTTTTTAAAGCCAATTGGATCATATTTTACCATGTAAGAAAATGAAAAAAAAATGTTTCACAAGATAAGAAAATAAAATTCTGACCAAAATCGCTTCAAAAAAGTTTTCCAAGTAAAACAGCAACTATTTTTATATATATTTTGTATTTTTTTGCACATTTTTAAACAATGACCATGCTTTTAAAATATTTCAGTTCTAGAAATAATTTATTAATATTGTTTTAACTAAAATATGTTAAAGTTTGGTCATTACTTAAAAATATATAAAAAAATACAAAAAAAGAGATATTAAGAAATTATTGTCACACATATCAAGCTATATAAAAAAAATAATGGTTTATTAATCATTATTGTAATAAAAATTATGTGGATTTTACTTAACTTTAAAAAATAATTAATCAATTGTTAATGAGAAGACATCTCAATGAAATTATGAAATATGCTGTCAAGTCGTCTTAAATGACTTGTCAGAAGTGACTTTTTCGGGTAGGTATGACTACCGTTGTCAAAGAAAAAATCACAATGAAATTATGGTTAAATAATCTTTAATTTTTTCAATGAAACATTATTAAGAAAAAAATTAAATTTTTTAAAAATGTTACAATATTTTGAGTGTTTTCCTAAAAACACAGTTTTTTTTTACAAAAATAGAATAAATATTTGATCTAGAAAATAAAATAAGAATTAACAAAAATTTTAAAGGTTTTATTTTAATGATCGTGCTAAGAAATCGCTGAGCCCTAAACATTTAATCACGAAAATTATCTTAAAGAAATTTAAAATTATTACAGTGGTGATTTCATAACAGTATTTTACGAAAAATTACGTAAAATACTGTAAATTAACCAAATTTTACCACATTTTACGTAAATTAGCGTAAAATCCGAAAAGTGAAAAAGAAGTATTTTACGAAAAATTACGTAAATTTTCAGGATTTTGAGATAATTTTGGTAAAATTTGGTAAAATTAAAAACGGCCAATTCAAAATTCAAAATTTTTTGAAAAAATGTTTTTTTTTTCCAAAAATCGAAAATTTAAGACAGTTTTTTTTTTCATAAATTGGTCAAAAAAATAGATATTTTTAAATTGTTATAAAAAAAGCTTTCTTAAATTTTCGATTTTTGGAATAAAAAAACATTTTTTCAAAAAATTTTGAATTTTGAATTGGCCGTTTTTAATTTTACCAAATTTTACCAAAATTATCTCAAAATCCTGAAAATTTACGTAATTTTTCGTAAAATACTTCTTTTTCACTTTTCGGATTTTACGCTAATTTACGTAAAATGTGGTAAAATTTGGTTAATTTACGGTATTTTACGTAATTTTTCGTAAAATACTGTTATGAAATCACCACTGTATAAGATCTCATAAGATCCTTTTTAAGATTGAAATAATGAGAATTTACTTGAATTTCCAATGGTTAAAGCATCAAAAAGTCTCCTAGAAATTTCATTGTCCAAACGTATCTCCAGAAAAATTAGTTTCTGAGTAAATTCGTCAAATTCTTAGTTTTGAGATGAAAAAAAAATAATTTTAAAAATATAATAGAGAGCTCTAATTACTCAAATCATTCAAAAATTCGATGTCTTCAAAAGTATCAAGTGAATTTATAGAATTTCCGAATGCAGAATTGTTTTCATTATCATTATCATCATCAAATTTTTTAAAATCTTCCGATGATATATAATAATCCTGCGATTTTATCTTTTCAATCTGACTAATTGGCAAAAATGGTAAAATATTTTCTTTGATCAATTCTTTTGGAAACAAATTTTTAGAATCAATTTGATAAAAGTCTCTGAATCCATCTATATGTTGATTAATCAATATGAAGTAAAGTCCACGTAAATAAAGAATCGAATCCTTATGAAAAAGGATATTTGTATTCTAAATAGAAAATGCAAAAAGTTGAAAAACTGATTCCATAAAAACCTTTAATTCGTTAGTAAAGTCTTGAATAGCTGTTTTCGGACTTTTAAAAACTAATGTTTTTGTAATCAGTCTGATAAAGTTGACATTGGAATTTGATCTTGCTTCTAACTTATGAAGACATCTTTTATCACTCGACTTGGCAATTTGTTTTTGATAATAAAGATCAGGCTTATCTTCGCTGATATTTTTTATTAAGCTGTTTATAAAAATCTCGAAAATTGAAGTATTAATGACCTAAAATATTTAAAATTGACTCAAATTTTTATATTAAAGATAAATATCAAACTTTTTTGTAAAATTCCAAATCACTCTCATTAACACTGTTAAAATAATTTTCTTTATCAAACTTTTTAGTCTGCCACTTAATAAACTGAGTCAAATCCCTAAAATATTTGATTAAATCTCAATCGAGTCTAAAATTTTAAAAATAAAACCCAAATATTTCCACATAGAATTCGACAAACAAATCAAAAATTTTCGAATTGTAATCATCACGGATGCTTTTATCAAATCTTTTTTGTAAATCATTATCAAATTTTGTTGGACTAGATTAACATTTTAAAAACATTTCCTTTAAATTAATTTAAAAACTACCTTGTTAGTTTTTTGGTTTCTATTTCATTTAAATCCATCAAGTTAAAATTTTTTCTCAGATCATCCACAAAATTTTGCGGAAAATTCACAAAATCATTATTTTTGTAAATTTTTTTCTCATCAATATCGATAATCATTAGATCATTATCCTTCAAAATTAAAAAAATTAATTGAAAAAAAAATCACTGACTTACTTCTTCTAGCTGATTTTTTAAGTTTTCATAATCAGAACAAAACCCCATGATAAATGGGTGAGGAGCCTCAATATAACCAAGTTGACTTCCGGGCAATAGAGGAACATATGATAAAAACCATTTAAATGGTTGTATTAATTTCATAAAACACTTAAATTATATTTTTATTTTTAATTTAAATAAAATCCAATTTTATCTTACCTCTAAAACAGGCGTCAAGAGGCTGGTATTTTTGCTAATGAATAACATCTTGGATTCGCTTAAAAATCCAAAGATAACAATTAAGATATCATCAAATGCAAATCGATTAAATAATAAGCTCAGACTTAGATCAAAAACTTGATTTTCGAATTCATCAGGCGGATTTAGAGAAATAAAAACATCATCAAAACTAGCTTCCTTGATTTTTATTAATTAATAAAAGAACATTTTAAAAACAAAATTTTACTAATATTAAACCAAAGCGAGTCAACGATTTTGGTGGAACTGGTAAATGAGTAAATTGAAAGGCGAAATGCTCCATTGTTGAATTTAAACTTTTTGATATACTTGAAATTGAGTTGTATATTCTTCAAAATTAGAATAATGTTTATTTAAATATAAAAAAAACAGATACACTTATAATATTTAGGTCAATTTGAAGATTTTTTAAATTTTTTTATCAATTTAAACTTTAATACTCACTTTGAAACACAATCTTTTAAAACATCAAAATAAGAAAATTGTGACATCAAAATAATTGATGTAGGAACATATATTTGAAAGTAATTTCTCTTTTCTTTCATTTCATCCTCGCTAAAAATTTCCAAAAGTTCGAACATATTTGTCTCATCCTTTTGAATGAATATTTAAGCTTTTAAAAATTCAGTTCCAGTAAATATTTTTTTAAATACATTTTTGGAACAATAGAATTCTCTAAAATAAGTAAGTGCAACTGAAAATTTTTTTTTTCCTTCCATGTCTGTGAGCACAAAGCTATGAACAAAAGGGTCTATTTTTAGTTTGCTTACAAAAGCTTGATCTTCAAGAAGTGTATTTAGTTAATTGAAAATAAAATTCATTTTTATATTCACTTGGAAAGCAGAACTGAGCCAAATTGTAAAGTACATCTGCCTGAATTGGTACTTCGACAGGCTTTAAGGCAACATGTCTACTATTTATTTCCTCTTTGCTATCGCCTAAATCAAACTTTTTGAATTCAAAACTGAATAATTTAATCTAAATTTATCTTTACTGAAACATCTTTTGTTAATTTATACGGCGGATATTTGGTGTTTATTTGATTATGACTAGAAGGATAGGTGGCCAAATCACAGCTAATTACTGATAAAATCGATGATTCGATTGGAATGCTCAAAATTTCATCCAAATTCTCATTTCCGGCAAACTAAAATTAAAGATTTTCAAATCATAAATCGTTGCCTATTTATTTTTATTACCTGATCTTTGAATATAAGACCAGTATCTTTATCACATCCGACTAAAACTAAATAATCAATTAAGCTATTATGCAATTTCTTGGTCATATCTCTACTGGTTAATTTTATTACTTTTAATTAAAAATTTTAAATAAAGTTTTCATTTTTAGCATAAAAGTTTAAAAGTATAACTTATCATATGACACTTTATCTTATCACTTGTTTTAAGATGCCTTAAAATTGGCATAATTTTTATTGTTTATTATTTATTAAGTAACAGCTTTGGTTTATTGCTTTTCAAGAAATTCTGATATTTAAGTATGCTAAAACAAATGTTTTTCAAAACGTGATTTGAATGATAATAATACATTAACTTTTATTTTTTAAATATTTTAACCTTTAAAAAAAAGCTTTTAAAAAATGACAAATAAAATTGAAATTGAGAAAATGAAGGAATCAAATGCCCCAGACCGACTCAAAGGCGTAATTAAATTAAAATTATCTAATTTTTTAGGCTTTTAATTATTTAAAAAAAAAGAAATTCACTGGTCATTTATTATTCTACATTTTAATTACGGTAATTGGTGGTACATATGCGACTGGTTGGAATATTGGAGAATTTAACACTCCGTCTCAAGCTCTTAAGCGATTTTTTTCGACCACTTATTTTAATAGAAATAATGAAACAATTACGGAAGACACTTTGACAAATTTATGGTCATTAGCGAATGGATTAATGCCTTTGGGAGGTGCTTTTGGTGGACTAATAACTGGGATTTCAGTAGAAAAATTTGGCCAGTAATTAAATTAAATTTTTTCTATTTTCAAATTATTTTTTATTTTAAAAAGTATCAAAAGCATGTATTTTATAAACATATTGGTTGTAATTAATACAGTTCTATTTGTCATTTCTAAACCAATTAAGTCTTATGAAACATTAATTATTGGCAGAGTTTTAACTGGGTTTATAAGGTATTCTAAATTTTAAATTTTTGTTTCTTTAAATTTTGAACTGGATTGTTTAAGTGGATTTTTTTGCGGTGTTTGTCCTCTCTATTTGAGCGAAATTCCACCGTTAAATTTGAGAGGCTTTACAGGCACTATTAATGCCTTGGCAATGTGTGTAGGAAATTTGGTAACTAACATAGCCGGTTTGCCAATCTTGCTTGGATCTGATAGACTTTGGCCTTATCTCTTAGGACTTATAATTGTACCAGCTATTGTTCATTTTATTGGACTGCCTTTTTGTGAGGAAAGTCCAAAATATTTGTACATCACTAAAAATAATCCTCTAGGTGCTAAAAAAGGTAAAATTTGTCACTGAATCTAATTTGTTTTATAAAATATTTTTCAAAAGTTTTGGAAAAATTGAGAGGATCGCAAAACCAAGCACTAATTAAGCAAGAAATGGATGAATTGGAACAAGAAAAAGAAGCTAAAATGAAACAAAATGAAGTTTCGTATATTGATTTATTTACCAAGCCCTCTTTAAGAAAGGCTTTGATTGTCAGCATAATGTAATTTAAAAAAATTTAAAAAATGATAAAAAATTGATGGCAATTTTTAAAGGTTGCAAGCAAGTCAACAGTTTTCCGGAATAATTGTCGTAAGATATTTTAATAATCAACATTGCTAATGACTTATGAAACTCTTTTCCAAGGTGATATTTTATTCAGCTGAGATTTTTATCAAAATAGGTTTAGAGGAAACAACATGGGCTTTGTATGCATCAATTTTAATTGCATTAGTTGAAACAATTATGCATGCTGTTTGCATGTTCTTTATTGACTGGAAAGGCAGGAGATTTCTCTTATTATGGGGAATGTCTGGAATGGCATTAAGTTGCTTTATTTTGGCGATTACAAGAATTTTTTCAGTAGTGAAATTTACCTTTATATTTTTTTAAATTAATCATTGAATAAAGGATAGCGTAGAATGGTTCAAGATTTTAGCAGTAGTAGCTGCCGTTGTTTATATAATATTTTACTCTTTAGGACCAGGTATTGATAAATTATTTGCAACATTTCAACAACAAAAAAAAACTCTATTTTAGGTCCTATACCATTGCTAGTCACCGCTGAATTGTTTGATACTGAATCAAGAGGAAAAGCTGTATCAATTGCTGTCTTTTTTAATTGGTTCTTTAATTTTTTGGTGACGTTTTCATTTCCTACAATTGATGTAATTTTATATTTAAAAAAAATTTAACAAAAATTCAACATTTTTTCTAGAATGCAATCAAGGGATACAGTTTCGTTATCTATGGAAGTCTTTTGGTCCTTTTTACTATTTTCACCTATTTCAAAGTACCTGAAACAAAAAACAAATCTACTCAGGAAATTATCAAATATTTTGAATAAATCCGATTATTTGACATGTTAGCAATAAAATAATAAAATTCTATTGATTGTTTTAATTTTTTTCTAAAACCCGGCTGGTACATAGAATGAAAATATAAGAATTTTTTGTATGAAGATATTTAAAGTTATCCTACGGTCTAAGCAAATTATTTATTTAAATTTTATTAAAATTTGAATTATTTCATCACATTTTCATATTAAATGTGCTTTAATAATCGAAAAGAATTTATTTATTTATATATTTAATTGCTTATCTGTGTCTAACTAAAGCAGGTTAAAAAAAATCTTAAAAATTAAAAGTAAAATAAAGTAGTAGTAAATAAAATTGAAATAAAATGTAAAAGAGATTAGATAAATTGAAATGAGTATAGCAGGCTCAAGTTTTAAATTTTTTACAATAGAATGAGGTATTCGATAAATCTTGACCCGAAATCGGCTTTGTTGCTAGATGCATCAGTCTAAAAACCAATAGAACAGAATGACTCAGTCCTGTCCTAACATTTTACTTTTTTAACTCGAAAAGTCGATTCAAGACTGTTTTTAGTTTAAGTTTTTTTAATTTTAGATTTAGATTACTTTATTCAAAATTAAGTCGTATCTGATTAGGATAAATTACATAATTTTTTTATTTAAATATTTCTAATTTAGATAGGACAAAGTAAATAAAAATAAAATAAAATTATAGACATTGTATTAAAAGCATGGAAAGAATCAGATAGTGTGACGACTTAATTTTCTTAAGCGAATGTTTCCGTTGATTCCAGCTCAAGATTTTAAAGACTTTTTGCAAATATGACACTTTATGGTATTGGTAACTGCATACTGATGTTTGTTGATTTGTGTAATTTTTACGTAAAAAATTGCCATAAATTGAGATCGTTCTCATTAATTATTGAAAATCATTATCCATGAAAAGAAGCTTTTGACTAAAGAATAAGTACAATATTCAAATCTTCAAGGAAATGAATTATAAGATAAAAATTTAATTTTTCGATAAAAATCATCTTAGCATTGTTTTAAATATTAATACTGATAATTTTTAGCTGGTTATTTTTTTTATTTAAAAATTCCTATCTTTAAATTTTTATCTAAAGATCCTGCTAATATAAATCCCCTGAATAATAGTAAAAATATTTTGACTCTTGTTTTCAAATAAATTCTGTAAATTAAAAATGATCGAATTTTCTTATTGTATCAAAGTGAAATAACAAATAAATTTTTTACGTAATTTTAAATTTGAAAATGTTAAGTAATTTTTAAATTAAAATTAAGACTGAAAAAATGTAACTCACATATTTGAAATATTGCGATTAGTGCCTTGCATTTAATATAAGATTCTCATAACTTAATAAGAAAACTTCAAACAATATTATAATAGGAAAAAAAGTGGTTTTAAATCCTCTCAATTTCCACAATTTCCAAAAAAAAATTTAAGATCCTAAAATCATTTAATAAAATTAAACAAAATTTTGAGATTCGTCATTTATCCTTAATTTGGTTTTATGAGAATTTATATTTGATTTTAGGAAAAAATTTACACATTTTACCTTTTGAAAAAATTTGCATCATTTAATTTAATTTTAGAATAACTTGAGTACCTCAATAAAAAAATGGATAATAGAGAACCATGGTAATTTGATTAAATTTTAAAAAGCCTAAATATAAAGCCTAATTTTAAGTCCATGGAGAATCGTAGAAGACTGTGGCGCAGCATTCGCCATGGGAGCTATAGGAGGCTCTATTTTCCACGGTATTAAAGGTTTACGAAATGCTCCTTCCGGCTACTCACGTAGATTAAATAGCGGTCTAACTTTGGTTCGGCAAAAAGCAACTGTAACTGGAGCTAATTTTGCTGCATGGGGTGGCATGTTTAGTGTATGTGATTGTACTCTAGCATATATTAGACAAAAGGAGGATCCATGGAACTCAATTGCCAGTGGATTTATTACCGGTGGTCTTCTTCAAATTCGACGTAAGTTCCAATCAATTTTTAACCAAAAAAATAATTTTAAAAGAAAATTAAAGAGGGACCTGCTGCTATGTTTGGAGCCGCTGTTGTAGGGGGATTGATTCTCGGAATGATCGAAGGTGTCTCAATGGCAATGTCACGTATATCTGGACAAATGGTCCTTAACGAACAAAGTAAATATTTATTAAAAAAATCAGAAAAAATATTTATATTTTTCTTAAAGTGTCAGCACATCAACAACAATAAATAAATGGTTGGATTATTTTTTTATAGAAAATTCTTGTTTTATCATTTATCGAATTTGTTGTTTTCACATCAAAATTCAAGATGATTGAATTTTGTTCCGTTTTAAATTTTGTAAAAAATTATGAATAAAAAAAATAAGAATAAAGAATTGACATGTTTTTTCCTCTTAAATATCGAGCATGTAACGATGCTAATAAGTCCTACTAAAATAAATTTAATTTGTAGATTTATGATGAAAGTTAATCAGATTTTAAATTGTTCATTTGATAAATGGTATCATTTATTTGAAAACATAACAATCAAAAGTGAAATCATTCCAATACCAAAAAATGTTCTAGATTATCTAAGAATTAATTCAACCATTATATTACCTAAAAGGTAATTATTTTATTTTAACTTCTGATTATAAACAGATACCATTTTGAAATAAAGTATTTTTCAATTAAAGAGTCAATCAGTCTATTTTAATAAATATCAGATCATAAAAAATTAATTTTTATTTTTAAATAAGTAATTCAATGATTAGTTTGTTCTTTGAATGATTTCTTTATTGTGCTTTAAAATTCAATATAATTTAAATGTTTTTCTATCTAAAAAATAAAAAATAATATCAAAAATAAGTGACCGTAATATATAACTACCATTATTAAATTTATATTAATAATGATAAGCTATAACAGGTTAATTTATTAACCAATTTCACCCATTATTGATTTGATTTAATTTTAAAATATAAAAAAACTATTTGACTATTTTGAAAAAAATTTTGCTTTCCATTTCAAATTTCGTTGCAAAACTTATTTTAATAATTTTTATTAAAAATTTTTTAATCCGAATTATTCTTTTTCTTCATCAAACTAAAGGAGAGATCAAAAATTTATTCCAAACTGTCGAAATTTTTGTCCAAACCTTATTGATAATAAAAAAGATTAAAACACAAAATTAATTAAAAATATTAATACTTTATTTCATAATACTTAAAAAATTATTAATTATATCTAGCTGTCAAATTGAGATGGACACAGAGTGTAAATATCGCAAAGAAGAACGTAGACGGAACTTCGATGACTCTGATGATTCTTGGGATGAAGAAGAAGAAGATAAAAACTATCCAGACTTTAGAGAATTCGACGAGATTCTTAAAGAAAAATTAAAAACTTTTTCAAACAAAGTATTTATTAAATTAAATTGGAGTTCACCAAAAGACGCCTTTTGGGTGCTTAATAAACTCTCGTGTTGTTCTCTAAGTGATATTTACATGCTGTTGAAATCATCTGATTTCATTAGCCATGATCTGAATCAAGCTTTTTCGCAATGTGAAGATAACGAAGAGATGAGGCAAACTATCGACTCATTTGAATATAAATTAATAATGAGAGAATGGGTAAATATAAATCCTAGCATGGAATTCAGATGCTTTGTGAATAAAGATAGACTTGTTGGTATATCCCAGAGAGAATGCAGATCATTTTATCAGATTTTGCTAGATGGCAGAAATGAAATGATGCAAAGAATAGAATACTTTTTTGCTGAGAAAATCCAAGGAAAATTTTTGGATGAATCATTTGTATTTGACGTTTGCTTGGGAAAAGTTAATTTGAAGAATTTTTTAAGTATGCTATTATTAATTAATAATCTTTGAAGAAATCCATTAAACTGCTGGATTTTAATCCGTTTTGTTCCAAAACAGATTCTTTATTATATAGTTGGGAAGAACTGAGTGATGAAAATTTGGTATTGAATTCAACAAATTACAAATCGAACAATTTGGAATTAAGACTTATTGAAACAAATGTCGGGGTCCAATCAAGCACTTATTCAATGTATAGCCAGCCCAAAGATGCTTTGGATTTAAATGAGTTTAATTTACAAGACTTGACAAATTTGCCATCTTTGATTCAAAAAGTAAAAAAAAAACTTAACATCTTTATATTTTAATTTTTTTTAGAATATAGAAACTCAAATCGGAGAAGAACTTGATTAAATAAATTTTTATATTCATCTTGTTTCTAAATTTAAAAAATTCACTATAAATTGATTAAAGAGATGTTAATATCTCTAAATTGAAGAAAATTAAATTAATGTATAAATAATTAAATCACAAAAAGATGACTAAATTAGCTCAGTGGTTGTTCGGTCTAACTTTATTTTTGTCCATTTGGATGGCCATATTGAAAGATTTATCACCAATTAAAGTGACTAATGATAACATCTTTTGGATATATCTAGTAAAAACTTGATGATTTTTTTTTATTTAATAAAAATTAAAAAAATTAAATTTAGATTCCAGTTGCTTTTGTCGCAATTTTTGGTGTAAGCTAAAAATCATACGACATTTTAACAAAATTTTGATCGGATCATTTTAAGGTTGTTTCATTGCTGATCATAATTTATCGTGTTGCCACATTCAACAACTGTGATGATGCAGCTAAGGAATTAACTAAAGTAAAATTAGGAAATTCTCAATTATTGTTTAGTAATTATTTAAAAGGAAATTAATCAAGCAAAGAAAGATTTAGAAGTCAAAGGATTTAAATTTAAATAAATTTTTATAGCATTCCATTTTTGATTTTATCGAGAGTTTTTTTTAATAATTTTTGATCAATAAAAATCGCCTGATTTTTCTCTAATTAAATGGGATTTTTTTTAAACCAGTTGTAATTTCTCTCAAAGTTTAGTAAAATCGGATGATTTTTTCACTGTTATAAAAACCACAAAAGCAGAATGAAAATACGAAGTAAATAGCTAAAATGAGTTTTCTTTATTTAATAGCATTTCTACCAGCATTGATTAAATGTCAAACATTGAACAAATTTCAATGGAATAACTGTGGTTCTCCAGCTGTTAGTTTGTACGAAGTCGATGTGACACCTATGCCAATTGTCCAACCTGGAAGCATTGATTTAACTTTTATTGCCGAATTTAAAAGAGCCATGAGTGGAGGCCTAGCTACAAAATTAACTATTACAAGAACTGTGTCTGGCTTGAAACTTCCAATTAGATGGTATATTAATAAAATAGATAATTTTATATAATAAGATGCTATCTAATGTATATTAGTTATCTAGCGGCAGGAGTTTATGTAGGAAGCTGTGATTATGACGACCTTTGTAGAATTGTTGCAACTCTTTTCCCAAGTTTTAAGCCTGAAACTTGTCCCCCGGTAATTTTAATCCTAAAAGTTAAATAATTTTACACAAAACTAAACGTTAATTATGAAGAGTGTTGCTGAGTTTGGTATTGATTGCAAATGCCCGCTGAATGTTCGGTAAATAGATGACAATTTTTTTTTATTGAATTTAATTTGTTATTCTAGTACAAATTATTTGATTGATATTGCTGAACATGTTGAGGTACCAGCTGCTGATTCATCAATTTTTTCTTTTCTAGCAAGTGGAGATTTTGATATTAAAATTGAGACTAAAGATAGCAATGGTCCTTTTGCCTGTGTTGAAATTAAATTTTCTGTCAAACCGTTTTAAATTTTCGATTTTGATTTTTTAAAAAAATAAAGACTTTTTAAATTGCAAAAATCCAAATATTATAATATTTATGATTCTTAAAACTCTTGCAATTAATTATCAGCCATGCTATTTAAATCTTTATTGTTTTATTAATAGCCATTTCAATAGCAGAAGTTGTGAAGTTTATGATCTATTATTATAGATCAAAACAGTAGTTTTTTCCCGTGAACACTTGCTAATCAATCAAAAACCACAAGAAATATCATCTTTTAGCATTTGCTTATAAGCATACTTAAGTATTATATCTCCAAGCCACCAATTAAAGAAATTAATAAAATATAAACAATAACTAGAGAATACTAACTAAGAAGTGTAATGTTCATTAAGCCGCTAACAGTATTATCAAAGAATATAAAAAAGTATAAAAATTAATATTTTTTTTAATTTTTAAGATTTAAACGTGACTTACTAACAAATTTTTTTATAACATGATTTATATTAAGTGTATTTTGTTATTAATAAATGATCTAATTAACTTTTATTACGTAAAATGTAGTTAATTTATAAAAGTAAAAATTCATTAAGGATATGGATCAAAAATGATTAAAAAATCCAGAAAGTAAATTTTTATATAACTTTTAATGATCTCATCGATTTGAATCATAATCGGTTAGAATTTAAAAATTTTTTATTCAGATTATTAAAATTATTATTAGGATGCCTGTTTTTATTTCATCTTTATCCACGATAAGATCAATGTCAATTATTTCAATATTAAGATTCTAAACGTAAATCGGAAAGAGTTTTAAGGACCGACTTGTTTAACGCTTCACTAGTTTTGAAGATTGAGGAAATTTCATGTTTGTTAAACGATTGCAATTTATTCGCCGTAATAATTTTTGAGCAATCTCCAAATTTCAGGATCAGTTTTTCCTATCGTCTTTCAACTTTTATTTCTCTATTTACTTTATAAAAGGCTTTACTGGCCTCTATTATATTTCAGCATAGCTTCGAAAATTTAAGCTCAAGTGATTGCTATTTCAACTTTGCATTCATATTTAAGCATCTTTTTTTAATATTTTTTCAAAAAATATTTCTTTTAGATTTAATTGTTATTAAAGAATATTTTTTTTAATCTTTAAAGCTAAATAGTTCGAATGCATGCCAATATAGATGATTTTTTGACTTCCGATTCCAATTGAAAATATGGAATAACTGTGGTTCTCCAGCTGTTAGTTTGTACGAAGTCGATGTGACACCTATGCCAATTGTCCAACCTGGAAGCATTGATTTAACTTTTATTGCCGAATTTAAAAGAGCCATGAGTGGAGGCCTAGCTACAAAATTAACTATTACAAGAACTGTGTCTGGCTTGAAACTTCCAATTAGATGGTATATTAATAAAATAGATAATTTTATATAATAAGATGCTATCTAATGTATATTAGTTATCTAGCGGCAGGAGTTTATGTAATAAGTTGTGATTTTGACGATCTTTGTAAAATTGTTGGTAAAATTGATAAAAAGTTTAAACCATCATCTTTCTGCCTTTCAAATTAAATAATTTTTAAAATTAATTTAACTAATTAAAAAGTTTTTAAAGGATTTCAAATAGCTTATTAAAGAGAAAAAAAGTTTGTTTAGCTTATATATATATAAAAATTTTTAAATTTCTACATTATCCAACTGTATTTTGTATTAGTGAAAGCCCCCTTTCTCCCTTCTTTTTAACTAGTAAGCAAGAAATAAACTAATTTAAATAATGATAAGCAGAAGGCGATTAGATGGTAGGCCTGTGTGAAGAATTTCAACTAATAATATTTCAAGAGTTACATTATTATGGGAATCTAAGGAGAAAAAGAATACCAGAATATCAAAAATGATCTGGAGGAGAACAATTAAAAGAAATTAAACTTAAAAACTTGTTAAAAATTTACCGGAATCCGTGTAAAGTGACTTATTGCTTATGAGTCATAATTTGCGGAGGATAGTCAAAAAAACAAAAGACAACATTTATTTCAAGAGAAAGACCTTCTGTATCTTTTTTACATGGTTTGGGCTAAATCTAAAACAAATTTTTGCTTTCTTTTTTTTAAATCCAACGTATTAATATCGCACAATTTTAAATATAATTATCAAAATCAATCAATTTAATATAACAAATGTGTTCAAGAAGATATCAGAGTTGTCTAAAAGTAACAAGTCTCAAGTCAAGTCCCAGAGTTGTTTAAAAGTCTCAAAAAAAAGTCGAATTCAATATCCTTTTTTTTTTTTTTCAAAGTCAAAGTCAAGACTTTAAAATTTTGAATACTGAAGAAGAATTGTAAAGACATTTATGCTAAAATTGCAAGAAAATTCTGAAATATGGCAAATCTATTGTATTAGACAACCCAAGGGTATACAAATTTTTTGATATGAAGCCTGATCTAGCAAATTAAAAAAAAAGTCAGGAATTGGACTTTTTTTTTAAATCATATCAAAAAATTTATATACTTTTGGGTTCTCTAATGAAATAGATTTGCCATATATCAGAATTTTCTTGCAATTTTAGCATAAATGTCTTTACAATTCTTCCTCAGTATTCAAAATTTTAAAGTCTTGCCTTTGACTTTGAAAAAATAAAAAAAAAAAGACTTGACTTCGACTTTTTTTTGAGACTTTTCAAAAACTCTGGAAAAAACGGTAAAAAATCAACGAATTTTTATATTTTTCTAGAAATTTTACTTTCAACAAAATTTCATAAAATAACATGTTTATATAAATTTGTATCTCATTCAATAATAATCTTGTATATGATGTTAAAGCCTTGGGTAATTAGTATCAAAAACTAAAAGAACATTAAGCAAATTTGATAGTGGTCTGTCTTTTCCCTAGTTTTAAGCCTGAAGCTTGTCCACCTGTAATTATAACGTAAAGAAGCAAAGCTTTTTAAAAGCGAGTAACGAAACGTTAAATTTTTATTAATTTTATATAAAATTGAAGTAAATCTTGAGTATTCGATTAATTTAATAAAAGTTTTTTATTTGTTTTATTAATTGAAAAGAAAAAAATCAATCAATTGTCTAGTAAATTTTGAAATTTTTTTAGTTGTTACTTAAATGTTAAATACTCTTAGTTTTTATTCTTTGCATTTACAAAAATTAATTTTTATTTGGGCAATCTAGTTAAGACTAAAAAAATAACATCGAATTTTATTAATGTCAATGTCAAATTTTATTTAGAATAAATAATTAAAAAATATTTTCTTATGTTTAACCAATCAAATCGCTTAGAGTTAGCAATACTTTCCAGCAAAATCAACCTGCTATATCGAATAATCAATACACTTGTGTCTGGTTATTATCATCGTCACTTCGTTCCTCGCAATAATCCTAAAAATTTAATTGCGACGAACGAGCTAGCCGTGACGAGCTTTATAAGCAGATGTAGGCGTGTCTAAGAAAATCACTAAGCGCAGTAAAAAATAACTGGTGATGTCGAAAATTGAGATTAATACACACGTTTAAAAAATATACTCCCATAGGATATTTCATATTTCTCAAAAGAATTATAATTAACAGAAATTGCTTTATTAAGTTAACAATAATTCTTCTATTAATCCCTCTTACTAAATTAAAAAAAATCAATGACGTCTCGTTACTCGCATTTAAAGCTCGGCTTCTCTATCTTAATTTATACAAAACTAAACGTTAATTGTGAGGAGTGTTGCTGAGTTTGTAATTGATTGCAAATGCCCACTGAATGCTCGTTAAATAGATGACAATTTTTTTTTGAATTTAATTTGTTATTTTATGGCACAAACTATTTGATTGATATTGCTGAACATGCTGCTGCAGCAGCAGTTGGTATCTAAACACATTCAGATTCATCATATTATGATTCATCAATTTTTTCTTCTCTAGCAAGTGGAGATTTCGGCGTTAAAATTGAGAATAAATATTAAAGGTCCTTTTGCCTGTGTTGAAATTTAAATTTCTGTCAAACCGTTTAAATTTTATAGAAAAATAAAGACTTTTAAATAATGAAAAGTCAAATATATAAGCTTATTTTTAGGGTAAAATTATTAATTAAAATATAATGCTAACTTTTTTTTAGGCGGTCTAAAAATGAGACGTTTTAGCTAACCGGCCAGATGATCGCAAAAAACTATTCTTGAAATGAACTAGTTTGCTCTGATTTGGTTTGCTTAATTTCGTGAATTCGGTTTACCAAAATGCCTTGTTACTTGAAATATAAAAATTAAAAAAAAATGATAATGATAAAATAATTTTTTTTTATTCAGTATCAGAAAGTGTTACTTCATTTTCATTCTGAATTAATAATACATCATTCTCAACGAGATCTTAGGGTTATTGGTTTTGAATATGCTTCGGATTTCTAGGAATTATGGTGAAATCTACGCATTTTTTTGTTATTTTCTGTGTTTGTTTGTACTGAAAAAAAATTAATTTAACCAACTATTACTCCTAACGTCTGATCCCCTTTGGATCAGACGTTAGGAGTAATTTTGAAGATTCCTTAACGAATTTTGAAGCTTCTGAGCTTCGTTTGATTCCTAGCCCGGCCCACTCAGCCCCAAGGAAGGTTTACTTTTGGACCGTATTTAGGACGGATTTCTTCGTATTAAGCACCCACCCTGCTAACTTAAGTTTTACCCTGAGCACATTGACCAAGACTAGGAGCTTTGCTCGGTCACGATGTGCTATGAGCAGGTCGTCCAGATGCCCATAAGTGAATCGCGTGTACTTCCGGATGAAGGTAAGTACCGCGTTCAAGAGCGTTTGCTGGAAGTAGGGTGCTAACGAGAAACCGAAGGGCATCCTATTAAATTGATAGAACTTGCCCCCATAACCAAATGTGGTTACGAATTTTAAGTTGGGGTGCAAGTCTATGTTGAAAATGCTTGTTTGAAGTCTATTTTGACGTGCCAGAGGTGTCTTGGCCACTGAGTGTCAGTGGCCAAGACACAATGACTTCAGGCAAAACTTCGGCGCCTCGATGCATGTCGTAAGAGCCGAAAAGTCTGCGATCGGGTGAACTTTGCAGCTGGGTCTCCTAACCAAGAAGATTGTCCCAAAATCTGGGGACCTCCACGAGTGGGACGGTTTCCCTGGCTCCGCGCGCAGCCTCCCTTTGTCCATATCCTTAGCCCCTCTTTAAGTTTCCTAAATAGGGCTTAGGAGACAGGGAATTCTTTGTTGAATTGAGACACCGAAGTGGGTGGAGAAAAATAGCTATTCACTTCGATCTTAATAGGTTCCTCGCCGCTTTGGAGTTTGAGCGGCAAAAACCTCACTAACATGTCTGATGAAAGCGAGGATGATTCGGAGGATTCGGAGGTATCTGGCGTCGTGGTTGATGAACTAGAGCCGGACTCAGCTCTTTCTGGGTCGTCGCCTGTCCCCTGCTGATCGTTCTCTTCGTTCGCGAGGTCTTCCTCGGATTCTTCCGGGATGTCCTCGTACGCACTCGGCTTTTAGAGCCTGAGCGCGATCCAGAACGTCTATTTCTTCGGCTTCCAGCACGTGACCTCCCGGATATGGAATTAAGAGCGGTTGGGGCTACCTTATTTGAAAATTACGATTGGATACTTTTGCGGGATATAACCGGCGTGGTCGTCTAGGTCCCGCTCCTCAAAGAATTTGAGGGCCTTTTCCCAACATGCTTTAGAAACGTCGAAAAAAATGTGGATCCTTTTCCAGATTTAACAGGCGGTAGGTTTCTAGAATGACAAATATTTTACATTCTACATTCTCAACTCTTGATCGATCAATTATCGATTGTTGGTCAAGAACCTTAGGTTCAAGTTAAGCAATTCTGCTTAGCTGCTTTTCATGCTCCACTATTGATCGATCGATTGCGAGTCAAGAACCTTACGTTCAAGTTAAGCAATTCTGCTTAGCTGCTTTTCATGCTGCACTATAGATCGATCAATTATCGATTGTTGGTCAAGAACTTGGCGTTCAAGTTAAGCAATTCTGCTTAGCTGCTTTTCATGCTCCACTATTGATCGATCAATTATCAATTGCGAATCAAGAACCTTACGTTCAAGTTAAGCAATTCTGCTTAGCTGCTTTTCATGCTCCACTATTGATCGATCAATTATCGATTTCCAGTCAAGAACCTTACGTTCAAGTTAAGCAATTCTGCTTAGCTGCTTTTCATGCTCCACTATTGATCGATCGATTGTTGGTCAAGAACCTGGCAGTAACCACTGCCAAAAATTCGGTCATTTTATGATTAATTGTCCAAATAATAAAAAAAAAAAACTTAACTGTCTTAGATGCGCTTTAGACCACTCTCGCAAAACATGCAAACTGTAGCGAAAAACACTTATTGGTCAGCAAATCATGTAGCCATTTGTACGAAAAAATTTAAAAAAAAAAGGAAATTTAGAATTTTTTCTGTGAACCAAATTGTAAAATCTTCTGCAAATAGCGCTTAATGAATATTTTTTGGTAGATTAGTAACGACTCGCTTAAAAATATTGAGAATAATGTCGGAGAAAGACAGCTTCCTTGACGGACCCCAGAAGTTATGTTAAAATCTTGTGATTTAAAATTTTTATAGTTTACGAAAAATTTACGGTCGCCAAGAAACTTTTGTATCAAGTTATAAAGTCTTGAATTTAGATTAATTGATTTAAGCTTAAATATGATCGCTTTGTGATTTATTTTCTCGAATGCTTTTTCGAAGTCAAAAGATATTACTCCTGTCTTGGATTTATCATTGAAACCATTCATGATTGAGTTGTACAGTATAAAAAAACGGTCATGAGTGCTCATATTTTTTCTAAATCCTGATTGGCACGGTGGCAGGTGATTTTTGTTTTCTAGCCAACTAAGTAATTTGTTTTTAATTATTTTTTCCATCCATTTTGCAATACATGAAATAAGTGAGATCGGTCGGTAGGAGGATGCTATTTCAGGTGGTTTGTCTTTTTTATGAATCATTTTGATTTTCGACTTTTTCCATTCTTTAGGAAAGTATCCAATTTTAAGCGAGGCATTGAAGAGTTTAAAAATTCGTATTAAAGTAGGAGATGGGCAGTTTTTAAGGATCTTTTTGTTAATATTATCTATTCCAGGAGAAGCTTTTGTATTTAGGTTTTTTAGGGCGTCAATAAATTCATCTTTGAATATTTGGTCATTTGATGACAAGTTAATTTGGTCTAGATTTAATAAATTATCCGTTGTAAAAATTTTTTTCAAATAATTTCCAAAAATTTCGACGATTTCTTCGTCATTTGTAATCACATTTTGATTATTTTTAAGCTTTGTATCTTTTTTATTTGTTTTTACGTCATTTGATTCATCAAGTCTGATAATAAGCTTCCAATGTTTGGATTCGGATTGATTAAAGTTCTGCAATACTTGAAATTCTAGATTGAATTTATTTTCTCCAAACAATTTTATCCTATTTTTCACTTGTCTACATACGAGGTTATACATTTTTTTCCGATATTCGGTGTAGTTGTTATTCAATGATCTTTTCAATTTTCGTTTAAGTTTATAGGTCAAGTAGAATCTTTAGAATTTCTGTAGGTTTTGGAGCTTTTGTCGTAAATGATTTTGATTTTGTTGCGTAGTCTAGAGAGAATATAGGATCTTTTGTCAAATTAGAGGCTTCTTTTTCGGTGTCATCTTTGTTTTCCAAGTAGTGAGCGGGTTGTCTTTTGCAAATGTCCTCTCGAAACATATCCCAACTTAAACGTTTAATAGTAAAGCATCTCTTTATAGGCTGGAGATTTTTGAAGATAGTTATTGTTGGTTGATGGTCGCTAACCATGAGGTTCAATACTTTATGTGATTGGAAATGTTGGAGCATAGAGCTAGAAGTAATTGAAAGGTCAATCACAGATTTTCCTCGATTTTATGTTGGTCAGGCGCATGTAACAATATGCCCATTTGTTTTGGATAAGAAATTTTCAAGAATTATTCCAGTTGAATTATCATTTTGACGATGCCAAATTTTGCTTTTACAATTTAGGTCACCAGCTATGATGTAATTTTTATGGTTTAATGAAATGTGATTTGATAAAAGGATAAGAAACGAATTTTGAATTTCAATTTTTTTTAAGTTATTTCCTATGACATTGAAATTCTAATTTTTGCTTAAAGTTTTAGTCAGAACAAAAAATTTGGATGCTGAATTAAAATAAAATTAAAATTTTTGAATATTAATAGTAGATTTTTTTAAAGGGTTCTTTTTTTTGAAAAGGAAAAAAGTTAGAAGACTATTTGAAGAAGGAAAAGTACAAATTTCAATCTTAAAATTTTCTTCAAGTTAAATTAAGTCAACTGTAAAATTAAAATTTAGAATTTTTCTATTTTAGAAGACATAATTAAAACACTTCTTTTGATAAAAGTGCTTGCATTTATTTTAAAAATAGCGTTTGCTTTTATCTTGATTTTTTTTAATTTCCTTAAAAAATTTTTCTTAATAGAAAAATTCTAGATTTATTTATTTTACAGTTGATTTGATTCAGCTGATGAATATTACAAAAATAATAGAAAAAATAGAAGTTTAAAATTCTTCTTTAATTACTATTGTTTATTTTTTTTAAAATATAAATGAGTAAATAGTAATTAATTTTGTAATCGTTTGTTTAAAAATTTTGTTATTATAATAACATTAAATTACCGTATACACTAACAAAGAGATGCATGCACCAAAAACCAAAACTCAGGTTTTTGCCCAAGCATCACGTCACATCTCGCCCATGTTAAACTTTCCCCTCTTTTGATGCGTGCATTAAAATGCAGATTTTTGGTGTTTAACGCGGCGTTAAAACCTAAAAATCGGTGGAAAACGCCGCGTTAATTCTTGAAAATCGAATTTAGATGCGGCATCAATAATACATGTTAGTCATTAACTTATTTTTGAAATTCAAATTTAGATGCCGGGTTAAAAATCGAAAAAAATATTAATTGATAAATGATTAAAAATTATTTTTTTTTATTAAAAATACATTTTCTAGTTTTTAGTGCGGGGCTAATATTTAGATTTTAAAGTAAAAATTTGAGGAAAAGATTGTAAAAAAAATTGAAACTAAAAATTTGGATTTTAAAAAAATTAAATGAAAGAAAGCTAAAATCTTCTATTTTAAAAGTATACAAATTAAGTTCTTCTTTTTGATTTTTTGGCTTTTTCTTTCAAAGCTTTTGTATTTGGACTATCTGACAGACGACCTCATCTTTTTAGTAATTTGTAATTCTAGGTCATTGTAGGACTTGGACTTTTGAAAGAAAATTTAAAATTTAAATGACTTGAACTTTTTTTGGTACTTTAAAACAACGCTGGAAAAAAATAGTAAAAAATCAACGAATTTTTCTAGAATATTTATTTTCAACAAAAAATATGTTTATAGAAACTTGTATCTCATTAAATTACCATTTATAAGATGTTTAAACCTTGGGTAATTAGTATCAAAAACTAAAAGGACATTAAGCACATTTGATAGTGGTCTAGGTTACGCGATTTATTTAACAATTGAATCCAAAAAAAAAAAAGACCTTTATGATTCTATTAACATTAAAAGGCTGAATATTTATTTTTTTAGCAGCTGGACTTACAAATTATATTTAATTACTGGAAAAATAAACAAAAAATCAATATAATTTTTGAACACTCAATAGAAAGATTTTTAAGAATGTAATTCAATGAAACCAAAAGATCAAATAACTTATAACTGATAATTGATTATTAATTTTTATGATGAGATAGTTTTAAACTAAAAGATTGGCAATTTGAACTTTTATCATTAAAAATTAAAACAAGATTTTTGGTTTATGTCTCAGGAATCAGGAAGCATTTTCTTTTTAAAGACAATTTTTTTGAATTGTGTGATTTTAAATCTCCTGTAAATAAATCCGGAAACGTTTCTTTGATCATTTCTTTAGGCTTTTACCTAAAGCAACGTAGTGGTCTGACTACAAAATTGCTTTCAGCTTTTACACCAATTTCTTCTTATGACTAAATAAAGAGATCAGTAAAACCATTTTCTTTTTAAAAGCAAAATTTAAATTAAAATAAAAAGCAAAATAATTCATTAAAAATTTTATAAGCACATATTTAAAATGTATCAATGCTTACTCCCAAAAATTTTATCAAGTTTTCCAACCATTTGTCAAATTTCTCAAGCCGATTTTAAAAATCGGATGATTCTTTGATGTAGCTATAAAATAGTTTATATTTTGTTAATTTAATAACCAAATACGAAGAGCAAGATGAAATTTTTGATATTTATTGCCTTATTGCCCGTTTTTATCTACGGTCAAACGTTAAATAAATTCCAATGGAGCAATTGTGGTTCTCCAGCTATTGATCTATATGAAGTCGATATAACACCAATGCCAATTGTTCAACCAGGTGCTATTGATCTGTCTCTTTTGGCAAACTTCAAAAGACAAATGAGTGGCGGTTTGAAAACTACTTTGAAAATTACCAGAACTGTTTCTGGTTTAAAGCTTCCCATTAGATGGTAAACCACCAAGTTAAAATAGCAAAATAAAAAGTATTTAAATTTAGTTATTTGGCCGCTGGTGTCTATGTAGGCAGCTGTGACTATGATGATTTGTGTAAACTTGTCGAAACTCTTTTGCCAACGTTCAGTCCGGATACATGTCCACAAGTAAGTTTGTCTCTAAACCTAAATCTAGTTAAATGATCTATTTTTTTTTAAAGACTGTTGCCCAATTCGGAATAGACTGCACATGTCCATTCAAAATCACGTTAGTCATAATATTAAATTAAAGAAAAAAATATCTAATTTGATTTCATTTTAAGACCGGGTATGATTGATATCAAAGAATACCTTGATGTACCTTCTGCTGATTCGAGCATCTTTTCATTTTTGGCCAGTGGTGATTTTGATGTTAAAATTGAAACTCAAGATGGTAATGGACCTTTCGGCTGTGTTGAAATAAAATTCTCTGTAAAGCCATTTAAACCATAAATTGAAAATAATTTATTTTTATATCTCTTAAAATTTTAAAAAATTGATATTTTTTTTCTGGTTAATTTATCAAAATAAAATCATAAAATAATTTGTCTAATTTATAACGCAATTCTTTATTAAAAAATAATTATTTATTTTTAAAAATGGTTGATTTCGAATTTAAATTAATTTAGCACAAAAATTTGATATAGAAAATATTGACTTATGGTATAATACCGATAATTCCACACGCAATACGGCCACCAGCATTGCCAGTAGCCAAACTTCCTGAATTGTTCTTTAAGCCTAAATCATCTTCCAATTGATGCAAAACCAAAGTTCTACCAATAATACCATTAGCGCCATATAATGAACTAATTTTATCAGTGAAATTGGTAAATATGTTTCCGTTTTCATCACTAATCACATTTCCATAGTCGCCTACATGTCTAGTTTCTGCTGAAATGTCACCATGAGTCTTATTCAAAGGATTAAAATGTCCCCCGGTTGAACCACATACTTAAAGAAATTTAATTTATGATGAAAACGAATCAAAATTTTTAATTTTTACTTTCAGCAGTCACATCGCTGGTAGTTGTGATAGTCTTTTGATGAACGTGAAAGCCGTGTTTTGGACCCAATTCGGCTGGTATACCAGAAATTTTTACCGAGATCCTGATAGGGCTAGTAATGCTCTTAAAAATTTATTAACCAAACCATAGAAAAAAAATTCTCTACACTTACATCTTGTTCAAACAATACAGTTCCAGTTATTTGGCCTTTATCATGAACACCTTTAACTATGGCAAAAGCTTTTGCTTTTTCTGGAAACTAAAAAAAATTAATTTTTGTTTATTAAAGATTTGAATATTGAAGATAATATTTACATATTCATTAAATGGACGGCAGGAGCTTGCCAAAGCAATTAAGCTAAACAAAACAAAACCTAAAAATTTCATTGTTCTAAAGCTTCTTGATGAATTGTTTAAAAAGTCTAAATTTGAAAGAAAATTTTAAGTTGGCTTTTCTAAAATTTTCAGCGATCCTCCTCAAAGATTATCGCATAAAGATGATTAAAAAAATTAAACAGTTTCATCATTTGGAATCTAGATTTAAACTGATTTCTATTGCATTTTATTTTAGTTATGCTATTAGACAATTGGATTTGGTTTAATAAAAGGAACATTAATTTGCTATTTATGTCATAATAAAATTTCAAAATTAAAAATGTCTTATTATTTGCGATTTTAACTTGTTAAATAATTCAGCGCTTGCTTCAAAATGATATTTAAAGAAATTATACAACACCAAGATAAAAATTTTTCGACAAAATTTAACCTTGAAATTTATTGCTTCAATTCAAACAAATAGATAAATTATTTTTGAAATTTTTGAGGTCATTTTAAAGCTTAAAAAATAAACTATACTATAAATTTTTTAATAAGAAACGGTTTTTTTATAGTAGTGATTGACACGCCAAGATTTTAACGTGTCTATTTTTAAATGCTCTTTAAGATCAATTCAAAACCTTAGATAATTTGAATTTAAATTTAGATTTAAATTATATAATATGCATACATTCATATTCAACTAGGAATATAACTTGTTATTTAATCAAGTTATTTGGATGCATAGAACAAAATTTTGAATAATGTTGCCTTCAGAAAAACGTGATTGGCAAAGTTTTTTTTCTTCAAATTTTAAAAATTTTTTTAAGTAATTTTTATGTTTATTATCTTAAATTTCATAATCTTTTTTCAAAATAAAGATTTTTAGATAAATTCTATTCAAAAACCAAACAAATGTTTAAAAATTTTATTTTCTAAAAAAAAATAATCTAAAATTTGGTGATAATAAATTCCTAAATAACGAATTAGTTATGTAATGGTCTTCTTCTCGAGGCGCTAACTTTAAATTCGTCTTCTGATACAGTACGATTATAGAGCCTTTTGTATTGTTCTATTTTTTTCGATCCTTCTAAATTGGCATTCATTATTCTATAATAAGATCTTGTATAAAAGTTATAAATCAAAGCAATGTGAATCAAAGAATAATAAATAATCAGCCTTTTAAAAAAAAAATTATTTTTTTTTAATTTTTTTTAATCACTTACCAAATCATATTTTCACTCAAAGGATTCTCGCATCCACTTTTGACCAAGAAAGAACAATAAAGTATGAGCATACAAAATTGAAGCTAAACGATAGAATTAATTTATCAATAAAATTTCAAATCAATTTTCAAAGGCTTGATGTTAAAGTTTTTAAATTTTTTGATTAATTGGATTTTTAAATTCCAAGCCTTTGACATTATTTGTATCTACCATTTGAAATTGAACAATATATCTCTTCCACCAGATGAATTTTTGAAACGAGGGTCCAAATGATGAAACTACAAAGTAAAAATGCATAACAATATGCAAAAAGGAATTCATCAGAGCTGCGTTTGCCAAAGCTCCATTTGAAAAATAAGCAGTGGCTATCCACCAGACAGGAAACATTGTTGAATGATTGAAGATATGCAGAAAATTTATCTTGTGAAATTTTTTTCTTAACAAAAAGAAAAATGTTTTGAACAGCTCAAATCCTTTTGTAATGTAAAACCACCAAATTATTTTGTTCATCTTTAAATTTTGAACTTAATAGAATTTTAAAAGTATTTTAATAAAAAACTGGTTAAGTAAAAAATAAAATTTCTCAAGCCAGCTTAATGCTTAAATTAAAAATTTACTTTCTCAAAAAACTGATCATTATTTTTGTGTATTTTTGAGCATAAACCAAAGTCTTGAGCTTTGTATTTTGTCACAAGAATGGCACTGAAAACATAAAAATTGAGCCCCATCATGAATAGATTGTAGCATAAAACAACAAATTTAAGTTTTACATCTTTGAAAAACTTCATGAAAAAATTGAGAGACAAAACAAGGACTAGATAGATTGCAGAAATACAAGCAGTTGTATCAATCGAATCCATCAATGGCCAATCTTTCACATTTTCGTCTAAAATAAGTTAGCTAATTTTATTTTTAACTATATCACATTAAATTATAGTCTACTTATTTCTTTCGAATGGTTCATGTAAAGACTGTTAAATTTTTCCTCATGTTCAAGCCAATCGATTGATTCAACCAAATTAGATAATGAAGTTATACATTTTTTTATGCTTTCGATAATTATTTCCATTGCATTGATTAGTTTTAAAATATCATGCGAATTTTAGCAAAAATATTTTATTAACAAAATTTAGCAATGAAAAAAAATTAAAATATTTGTTGGAAAATTATAGTAAAATCGTAATGTAATTTAAAGTGTCTTTTAGCAAACAAAGAAAGAGATTTTAAAATTACTTTTATGATAATTTTTGGCTTACGAAAGCTTATTTAAAAATGTCAAACGAAAATTTTGGTCCCAAAGCCAAATTAGAACTTTTCCACCTAGATCCGGAAATAACGTTCACAAATCATGGCTCCTATGGAAGTGTTCCGAAAGAAATTTTAAAAGAAAAAATAAATCTACAATACCAAATGGAATCATGTCCCGATAAATGGTTTCGATTGACAAGTTTAGATTTATGGAACAAAAGCATAGATAGCTTGGCCAAATATTTAGGAGTTGAGTCAAAAAAATTGGTTCTGTGTGTGAATGCCACCGAAGCAATAAATTCTGTTCTTAAAGCTATTGATTTAAAAACTAATGATGTTATTTTGGCTACTGAATACACCTATCCGGCAGTTTTAAATGCAATTGAATATGCTTCCTCTTACAAGATGCCTGAAAAGATCGACATAATCAAAGTTCCTATAAAATTTCCGATAAATAATACTGAAAGTTTTATAAACATATTTGATGAAACCTGTCGCTTGGTCAAAGAAAAAAATTTAAAAGTCAAACTAGCAATCATTGACCACATATCATCAGCTACAGCTATGAAATTTCCAATTACTGAGATCAATGGGACGATTCGAAAATGGAATGACGAAGCAGTTATTCTAATTGACGGAGCTCACTCGATTGGGCACATACAACTAAACTTAGAAGAATACAATTGTGATTTTTATGTGTCTAATTTGCATAAATGGTTTCTTTCACCCAGAGGTTGTTCATTTTTGTACACAAGAGATAGAGAAAAATTTGGCAAAATTCTGCAACCATGCTACATCTCCCACGGCTATAAAAAAGAAATTTCTTTTAATTTTTTCGAGCGAGGCACAGTGGACAAAACCTCATGGTTTTTAGTGGATAGATGTATAGAATTCTATGAACAAAAATTGGGTGGTTTGGAAAATATTACCATTTATAATAAAGAAATTTTAGATAAGGCTGTTGTGATATTAACTGAAAATTGGCAAACAAAAAGGCTTGAAATTCCAGCTGATTTGGAAGCTCCATTCATGAAATTAATTGAGCTTCCAGAATTGAAGGATTACACGATAAAGGATTTAGAAGATCCGCAGAAAATTTGTGCAAATATAATGAAAGACATTGTTTTGCGCTACGGATTAATTTCAAGCATTGTCTATATTCAAAATAGACTTTATTGTAGAATATCATGCTATGTTTACAATTGTATTGATGACTTTATAAAACTAAAGAATGCTATCATGGAAATGAAGCGTTGAATATCAAATGGAAATTTAAAAACTTAATAAAATCAAAACTTCTATGATTTTTTTTATTTTTGAATAAAATTTAATTAAATTTAGATAATACTTGATATATCAAGAATTTTGATATAATTTGCTTAAGATATAGTTTTTTTTTTAATAGATAATAATGATTCGAATAATAGAACTGCTATAAATGCTTCTGTCAAATCTTGTACTTTCTCACTTTTTCTTATTGTAAAAAAATTCATAGTGACTATTATATGAAATTAATCGAAAAAACAGAGTCACTAAAAATGAAAAGCTATGAATAAGAATTTATTTATTCGAGCTCAGAAGATCTAATTTTAAAAGCCAATTGATTGATTTTAAAACGTGATTATCTGATTATTTGATTTTCTATAGGCATTTTTAAAATTTGCCAGTTGAGCCAGTATGGTTTTTTTTTTCAAAAAGATATTATTACTTTTTAAATGATTTTATTATTATTACTTAGAATTTGTAAAAAAAATCAAAAATTTAATTTAAATATTTCAATGTTTTGCTTTATTTAGTAATTTTTTTTAAACAAATTTATAAATTTTTATTTTTAAATTTTAAAAATTATTTTATAAAATTAAATAAATGAACTGTTAATCGGTCTTTATGCCATGGGCACTAGCCTGTTGATTAACCTTGAAAGTTAAAAAATAAAAAAATTAAAATTAAACTACTTAAACTATCTAATGATAAAACTGCAGCAATGAACGATAAAATTGATATCTTTAATAAGAAAGCCAAGGATGTGGGAATACATTATTAAAATATTCAAAATTATGAATAATCAGGATTAACTCGGACATTTGAAAAATTAAAAAATTGTTTTTCAGTGTTTTAGCCCTAACTTATTGAAAATTTTTTCTCCTCGAAAAGTATCCTAAAGCTGAACATTTTCGTCCAAAATTACTTTTAGTTATTCAGTTTTTATTGATTTTAAGTCTATTTTGCTTTTATCCTTGATAATTGAATTCAATAATAATATTATTTATTTGCTTGCATTATTTTTTTTCTTATTTTCCTTTATTTTTAATTCGAGATTAAATACGTTATTTTAAAGATATTTGATATATTTTTCCATTTTATCCTTTAAACTTGAAAAAGCCATAAAGATGCCAAAATGCGTCGTTTTTAACTTTATTTTTAGGAATTGTATTTTTTAAATTTAAATAAAAATATTTAAAAATATTCATTTATAATTCATTAAGTAATGTCTTAAAAATAAGAAATATTTAGCTAAATAAAAAAATATTTTTAAATTTAACTTTTAGAGAAAGATTTAGAATTTAAAATTTAAGTATCAATAAATTCTGAGCGTCACGCTATTACTTTTTAATTAATAAGTTTTTCTCATATTTAAGATTTTTATTTAGTTTCGTAAAAAAATTGTGTTTTAAAATATAAAAATAAGTTGAATATATTACTTTTTATTTGATAGTTTAAATTATAAAAAATCCATATAATCGAGTTTTTAATTATTGAAAAATTGATCGCTAACCATTATATAAAATTAGTAATAAAATCAGAATTATTTTAGCCAAATATTCTGAGCATATTCGTAATTTTAGAAGCAATCGTCAAAATAAATCTGAATAAAAATTGGCTGATTTTTTTAAATGAAACCGATTTCAATAAAACCATTTTGATAATTGTTCCAAGCATCAATGAGAAAATAATATTTCTCAGTCGAATCAAGCTTAATATTTTTTTTAATTTAATTTTAGCTAATCTAATCAATTTACTTTTTAAGTTCCTTTCGACATTTGTTTACTTTGCCCATATCCTCTTTGAGTAAATATTTCTTAGTGCCTAAGCAATATTGCTCGATATAGCTTCTCCAATGCAAATCTTTCACATCAATATTGAAAATCTGAATTTTATTTTCATTTTAAACATATTTGAATCATTATGAGATAAAGTATTTTACTCTTTTATCAACTTCATTCATTTCATTTGATACAAAAAAAATGTTATCATTTGTAAACTCCCATTCAGTAGAGGTGAAAAACTCCAAAGTTTCTACAGCCTTTTTAATTTTCGATTGAACTCGAACAAATCTTCAAGAAGTTGATTTTATTCTAATAAAATTAAATTTAAAAAATTACATTGGTTTTTTGTGTATTATTTTTAAGTACAAATCCATAACATAAGAAGGTATCATTTCTTCAAAAAAATGTCTCAAAAACTTGACCATTCTATGTTAAAAATTTAATAAATAGAAAAAATAATAATCGTTTTTCTTTCCTACCTGTAATTTGTAAATTTTGGACGTGGTACTAGAAAAATGTTTTCCAATGGATTTTTGAGCAAGCTTTCTTCACAATAACGCTCAACCATACCCCATGTCAAACGATTTATCTGACCAGTTGTGCAATTATAAATTTTAATATCTTTAGCTTTTTTAGCTCCTGTATACCATCCGGCAACAATCATCATATTGACAGGAATATCAACTGGGATGATGTCAGCAGTCGAATTTCCGTTTCCAATCATGGTTCTCAAAATTCCTTTTCCGATTGCGGCAAATAAAGCAGTCGGACCATTAAAATTGTCAATCCAACCAGGAAAAGGCTCTCTCCAAGATGCACCAACAATCGATGGTCTAACAATTGTGCACGGCATCTTGTCTTTGCATTCTTGAATGACTAGCGTCTCAGCTATCGCCTTGGTGTATGTATAAGTGTTGGGTCTATGTTTTATGACTTTTGGAGTCAAAAGTTTCACTAAATCTTCTTCAATCCAATCTACAGCTTCGATTATTTTTTCCGGTTGAACAGGTGGGTTGTAAACCACCTCACTGATATGCTGCCGGTCACAATTAGCATAAGCGGTGCTCACATGCACCAATGCCTCTAGGTTTTTCATTTGTTTTGACAAGTCGATTACTTTTTTGGTGCCAATTATGTTCATTCCAACTGCAACTCTTTTGAAAAAAAGGCCAATTTGTTATTTTAATTTTTAATTTATTTAGAATAAAAAATACTTTAGAGGCTCATCAAATCTAACAGTTGCAGCCGAATGAAACACAATGTTTACATTTTCGACAAGCCTGTTCTGGTCACCAGTTGATATACCCATATAGGGTTCACACAAATCGCCTTCTATAGCTTCTACTTTGTCCCTAAAGTCCGGATAATACTGGCTTAAGGTTTCGAATAACTAGGTTGACTTTAATTAATACAAAAAGTCTAAATTTCTACTAGCATACATTACCTTGCAATTGAATAACTCATTTAAACGCTGTGTTGGAGTATTACCTTTCTTGTGTCTTACAAGGATGTAAATTTTCTTCAGATCATAACAGGATCTAAGTAACTTTTCGATTAGGACCTTTCCGAGAAATCCAGTTGCACCAGTAATAAAAATTGACTTGTTCTTGTAGTAATTGATGATCTCACTAGTCTGAAATTCGGCTATGTTTGACATTATTTTAAAAACTATTCAAAAAGTTTTAATTATCTAAAAAAAAATTTAATTCCGATTTTTTCATAGTTTATCAATATGAATATAGCATTATTTTTTGGCATAATTTAATATTAAAATAAATAAGTTGTTTCATTATTTCTTTTTTCATTTGCAAAAAACTCTTTAAAAAATTCAGATTTGTTTTACTATAAGTAATGGTAAAAAAGATAGGTAAGACCACGTTTTTATTAGACGAAAATTATCTCTTCATTTGAATATGATTATTTTGCTTTTTAAAATCGATTTTTTTAATTTAACAATCATTTTTTGTTAACATGAAATTAGCGTTTATTTTCGAATGAAGCCAAGAACGCCTAATACAATTAGCTTTGTTATTCTAAATTAACATTTGACTTAAACAGATTTTATTTTTTAAATTTTTAAAATAATAAAATTAAGACAGTTTTTCGATTTAAATCAATTACAAAAATTCCAACAAAAATAAAATAAAAAAAACTAAATGGATAAAAATTATTCAGCTTAAATTAAGTTTTAAAAATTTTAAATGTAAATGTTTAAAATGCTCGTTAAAAAATCTAAATTAGATAACTGAATGCAATCCATTTGTCACTTAAGGCTCATTAGTGATTTCTCTAAAATTGAATCGATTTTAGAAAATAATCGCGGAATTTGATCGCCATTTCAAACAAAAATTGAATAAATGCTTTAAAATGAGCTGACCGAAGGAGAATGAATTTAAAAACTATTGCGTATACTGAAAATATTGCCAAATTTTGAATTCGTTTCATTCTTAAAAAAATTTTTAAATAAATTTCAGAATTTTTTTTTAACAATTTATACTTTTCAATCTTTTTACGGCATGCGCCAATTTTTGAAACATCTTCATTCATTAAAAATATTTTAGTACCCAAACAGTAGTTCTCGACATATGTTTTCCAGTTCAGGTCTTTAACATCGAAATTAAATAACTAGAAAAAAAATAAAATTGAAATTATCTTTACATAAGTAAATAATTTATCAATACCTTTTGATCGGTTTCGTTCAGATTGTTAATCAACATTAAATAATTGTCGTTTGTGAATTCCCATTGCCGTGTGGTAAAATACTCCAAAATGGTAACCGCTTTTTTTATTTTCTGTTGAATTCGGACAAAACTAAAATTTGAATATGAATAGATTATATTTTTTTATCAAAAAAAAATACATAGGCTTTCGCTTAAGAATTTTCAAAACAAAATCCATCACATAGGCTGGAATCAATTGTTCAAACAAAGTTCGAAAATATTTAACACTCCTTTTAAATAATAATTTAAATTTAATTATATCAACAATTTTAGCTCTTACTTGTACGAAGTAAAATGCGGATTAGGAACAATAAATACTTTTTCATAAGGTGTTTTAAAAAAACAATTTACTCCATAATCTTCCATCATTCCCCATGTCAGCTTGTTTCTATTTCCAGATGTGCAGTGAAAAACAAGTATTTTTTTTGTCTTTTCAACTCCTCTAAACCACCCTGACGCAAGAAGATTGTTAACAACAACATCGACAGGCACCAAATCAGCCACAGCGTCCAAATGACCAAGCATGGTTCTCAAGACACCTGTACCCGATGCCGGAAATAAGGCAGTTGGACCATTAAAATTGTCTATCCAACCGGGGATCGGCTCTTTCCAAGAACACCCAATAATGGAAGGACGCACTATACAACATGGTATTTCTTTGCACTCCTTAATCACCAAAGATTCAGCAATTGATTTTGTATACGTGTATGTATTAGGCTTGTTTTTAATAATTGACGGAGTTATTAAGTTCAGCAGTCCATCGTCCATCCATTCTGCCGCTTCCAGAATTTTTTCTGGCTGAACTGGTGGTGGGTATACCTCTTCGGTCACCCGAGAACGCTCACAATTCGCATAAGCTGTGCTCACATGAACAAATACCTTTTAAATTAAAATTTTATTTTAGAAAAAAAAAAAAATCAAATACTTTTAAATTTTCCATTTGTTTGCACAAATCAATCACCTTTTTGGTACCAAAAATGTTCATGTTGATGGCTATTCTTTTTTTTAAATAAATCATTAGCTTGATAATTATTCAATTTATAAATTTAAAATACTTCAAAGGTTCGTCAAATCGAACCGTGGCGGCTGAATGAAATACCACATTGACATTTTTTCTTAAAATTTCTCGGTCTGTTTCAGATATGCCAAGGAAAGGCTCAACTAAATCACCCTCGATGGCAGTCAATTTTTTTCTATAATCCGGAAAAATTTCATTTACTTTTTCGAACACCTAATTCCAAGAATGTGCATTTAAATAAGTTAAATGAAGTAGATTTATTTTTCTAATTACTTTGCAATCTAGGAATTCGTCTAAGCGTTGGCTAGGAGTTTTACCTTTTTTGTGACGTATCAGTATGTAGATGGCGTTCACGTCATGACAACTGCGTAGCAATTTTTCGACTAAAGCTTTTCCCAGGAAACCAGTGGCACCAGTTATGAAAATAGACTTATTTTTGTAAAATTGGCATATTTCGCTCTCGGACGAAGACATTTCAGATTTTGAAGATGTTGATAGTTTATCTTTTTTTATTATCTAAATAAATGATAGTTTAATTAAATATTTAAACCAAAATGTTCTCATATAATAAGACAAAGTCACTTTAAATTTTTAGATTTCTAATTAAATTCTTTTAAAAAAAGTATTTTTTTATCAAATTTATTTTATTCCATAAAAAATTTGAAAATTTGATTTGATAAATTGTGGATTAAATTTGACTTCAAATGTTAATTTGATTTTTTAATTGTTGATTCAGAGCCGTTCATGATTCTTTGCTCTTTACTAAAATCGCTTTGAACTAAACGTTTTAGTAAAAATATGTTAATTGTCATCATTACAACCAGGCCTAGTGAGCCTATGGTAAACCATACTGGCGGAATTAGTGATCGATTTAATATTATCCATCTTGTCATCCAACAAAGAGTTAACAATCGAAAAATAACAAAAGTAACTAAGTTTAAAATGCTCAATAGTCGAAATTTTAAAGAATTCTTATCTATATTGCAAAAAACAGACATAAATCTCAGGTGCAAAAACACAGTGTTAAACTCGATTGATATGGCAGCAGTTGTGTAACCAACATATCGGTTCAAAGACAATGTTATTGAAAATATGAAAATAATCTTTATAAAAAATTAAAATTTAGTTCACTTTAATTTAAAATTCTAGAAGAAATAAAGGTAAAACAATAATTGAGAGTGGAACTAAAATGGCATCAGTTTTAAAACTTGGTTGCCATGGAAAATTCTAAAAGGAGACAAGAACTAAATTAAAATTTGACAAGTAATTAGTTTAAAACATACCAATCCGTGGTGCAAAAGTACTTCTTTGGATTGCGTCGATAGCTTTTTGTTTGAATATATTATATCAATCGCATCATAAATAAAATATCCTTAAAACAATTTTTAGCTTTAAACATCGTGGAAGAGTAATTATGTTTTCCATTTTTATTGAATTAACTTATAATAACTTATATTTATAAAAAAAATATTAAAAAAAAAGGTATTTGAGCCATTTTATTTAAAAAATAAAACTAAGTAAAAAAATCTACTCGAGCTTAATTTTAGTTCTGAAAAAATTCGTGTTCAATCGAACATAAAATTTAGTGTACATAATTTTGTAAATATCTAAATTAAAATTTTACAATTGCTACAGGTAAGAATAGAAAAGATCAGCAAAAATAAAATCCTAAAAATTCTAATAGATTATTTTATTGAGAAAATCAAATTTATAAAATTAGTCGATCTATTGAAAAAACTAGGAAAAATAAACGTGTTTCCTTTATTTCCAAAAAGTTTTCTAAATTTAAATGTCTAGAGGCTAAATACTTAGCTGAATGAATATAATTTTTTCATTTATTCATAGTTACCTATTAAATTTTGAAAATGGAAAAAATAATTTTTTTAAAAGCCTATTTGTTATTCCAAAATTATGAGTCAAAAAAATTTTTTTAATAGAAATTACCTTTTGAAACACAAATTGCTATATAGGAAAATTTACTGCTTACGTTAATCATATCATCCAGAAGATCTGGCATCTGATAAACACTTGAAGAAATACATTTGGTTATTTTGATTTTGAAAATTTTAATATAAAAATTATAATCACTTAATAGCAAATAAAATTGAGGCTATAACTGCGTGGCTCCATGAAATAAGTGTGTTCTTAAATCTCCAGAAGTTCCAGTGGGTTCTTAGGAATTCGAATCTGCTAAGTGAATGTGCACATATTAAATTATAAAACAAGAAGAATATAATCGAGGACAAAGTATAAAATAACCATTCTTGATACGAGAAATCAATCGATTTATACTGTGACATTTTCCTAGTAAAAAAATCTAAAACAAAAATTATAAAAATGCTAAATGATAAAACCAAGCAACCGAAACGAAAGTTAAAAGTTTAGTTCAATAGGTGACATACTTAGCAAAATGAGCATCATCCAAATTCACTAGATTTCTCATAATTGAATTAAAATTAAAATTTTATTCAAATATTTAGCCTTAATTAGGTCAAAATTAAATATATTGCAAAATTTTAAGTGTTCATATTTGGAAATTAGATTTAGACGTGTAGTTAAGATTAAAATAGCTAAATCAAACATAACTTATTGTTTTGTAAAAATAACCGGGTTCAGATATGTTAAAATAAACTGTTTTTGTCACGCCAATTTAAACAAACATCTGATCATCGTTTTTATATTTCAATAAATTGATTCTCTACTTTTAGTCTAGTCTAAATTTCTTTTGAGATTAATAAATAAATTTTGAAAAAATTAATATTTTATTTGATTTTTTTAAATATATATAGCTAAAAAATTTTAGTGTAAATATTTATTAAAACTTTAAAAATTACAACAAAAATGAAGATTAATATCAAAAATTTTGTAAAAGAGCTGGTCAAAATTGAAATTTAAATCAGAAAACTCTCGAAATTTATGAGCGTCGTGCGACTAGAACTACAATAAACTAATTCAAATAAAGTTATTCATATAGAACTTGCTTTATATTCCATCATTTGAGAATATAAAATGTCGGTTTGAAATTTAAAATAAATTTTGATAAAAAAAAGGATTAACCTATTGTCGAAATTTTCTAAATAATATTTATTTTAGTTTTTTATTCTTTTGGTTTTAAAAAATCAGAATACAGAATAAATTAAGTCATTTTGTAGATAGCTTTTTATATTTAATAAAAATATTTTGATAGAATTTAGAAAAGTCCCCTATTTGTTTGATCAAAAGCTCTGGTGGATTATTTATACGATACTGGCGGTATAATTTATTTCATTAAGCAGAATTAATGAGGAATAATGCTCTTAATTGCGTAAAGTTTGAATTATAAAATTTTTTTTTAATACCCGCGTTCGAAATTATTTTTCTTTTAAGTGCTCTTTAAATTTCTTGAGCATCTATCAGCATTTATAAAATATTAAACAAAAATTTAATTCACTTAACAGATTTTAGTTTACATATGCTTTTTTTGACCTATCATTTATATTTTAATTTCTAGTTATAAATTTAAGACACTGTGAACTAACTATCAAAAATCGAAAATTTTAATTTAAACAAAAATCTCATACTCTTAGTTTCTTTACTATAAAAAAAATTAAAAAATATTCTAAAATTTTTAAATTATTTTGTTAGATATATTTATCTAATTGATTATTTGATTTTTTTTAAAGTTTAGTTTTAGCTATTTTTTTTCTAAAAAATTTTCTTACTTTTTAAATAAAAATGGTATCAAATTTAAATGGATTTTTTTAATTTTACTTTTATTTTTTGTTTTAAATTAATTTATTTCGTAATTAATGAAAGTTAACGACTTGTTCCTCATGCATAAAGCTTTAATTGCCGTTTATTTTGTCCTTTTGCGTATTCTTTGATGTAGTAGGGCTAAAAATCTTCAACCGAATTAATTTTGCTGTTGCTATGAGCAAAGATGAACTTTTTAAGATTGAACTATAAATTATTTTTGTATCCTCATTCACCAATAATATTTTTTCATAAACAGTATTTCAAGGTCTGTTAAATTTAAAATTCTAATTAATTAAATTGGTTAAAATGCGACAACTTTTTCCTTATCACTAGTTAAGTTAATTGGCTCTAACCAACAGCAGTTAAGTAACCCGAGAACAAAAATACAGTTGCTCCAAAGCATCTGTCCGATATTTGGGTAGCAAAAAGTCATTTTTGTTTCGTTTTTTTTGGCTACTGGTTCAACAAAAACTCAATGTGTGACCGTCTCGACACTTTTATTTTAAAATCGTATACTTTAAAATGTGATTTGTATGAAAAAGTAAGGTTTTTATTTTTTAAGGTTTTTGTAATAAAATTTGATTTAAGTCTAGGTTAAAAATAAGATACAGAGCCAAAGGCCGTCGTTTATTTTTTGTCTCGTAAATCTTTAAATGCTTGCTTTTTTTGTTAAATGAATTGACTAATTTTAAATAATTTATTTTAAAACAAAATAATTTCTTTTTCAAATATTTTAGTACTTGGACAATCATTTAAGTGTTTTCATTAAGATTTCTAAACCAACAAAGTTTTTATTTTCATTTCGAATTAAGCGATTAAAAATATGATACATCTTGTTTTAGAATTATTGTTTCAAAGAATTTAAATTCATAATTAAAATAATTTAAAGAACAAAATTTTTTTACATTCAATATTCTAATGTATCTCTTAGATTTGAATTCATTTTCAATACAAATTTGTGATTAGATTTTTATGAGGCAAATTAAAACAATTAAAATGATAAAAATTCAAATTTAAATCTTAGTGTGTGTCTACTTAAACAAACGCTGGTCGGTCTATTTGTTCTATTCCATTATAATTTTAAATTAAATTTTGTGTTCGAATTATTTATAGATGCATAAAAATTCAATTTAAAATTAAGTTCAAAACAAAACGATATAATTTTGGTCTAATTAGTAAAATACAATTTAAGAATTTCAACTACTTGGCAAGAAATTTTACTAAGTTTTCACTAAGCTTTTTTGTAAAAATAGAAACAATTTAATTTTCTCAAATAATTGGTACTTTTTTGGCGACTAACTCACATTCATGAGCTTAAATTAGTTCTAGCAAATATCACATAAATTCTAATCCATACATCCCAAAAATATTTTAATTTTTTTTCAAATTTTAGCCGGTTATGTAAGATAGAGAAGTTTATGACAAACAAATTAAAATACTATGTTGCATAAGTTTTGAACGAGATCTTTCATCATCAAATAAAAATAAAAATTGTAATCTTCTACTCTAAAACTGTGATCTTAAATATTCAAAAAAATTGATGTTAGAAAAAATAGGTCTATTGAAATTTTTAAGTCAATCCAAAAACCTTACAATCGCATTTTTGAGTTGAATTTTAAATTAGCATAGATTTCGATAAAATTTTTTGTAAAATATTTTTTTAATTCTGGACTAAAATCCAGACTTTTAAATTCAGTGTGAACTAACTTTGTGGTTTGTGTCATTTAGAAGGCAATTTTCGAATTCAATTAGTCTTGTTCAAAATCATTGAATTCAAATTTAAAAAAAATTTAATTTTAAGAAGATGGTTTATTTTTTCTATTACAAGGCTAGGATAATTTTTTATTTGAACGTTGAATTAAAAAATAATAAAACCTTAATTCAAATATTGGATTTCAAAGGTTTTTTTGAGATTTTTCAAATAACTTATTTTAAAAATATGTTGAAACTAGAATAAGATTTTACAAATTCTATTTGATTAAGAGTGAATTTGACGGCTTCGAAGACATCTAATCGCATCTATTTTTTCAAATTGCACTTTTGAGTAAAAAACTAGAAAGTCTACTCAGAAATTTGTCTCTAACTGATAGTTTTTTTAGAAATTCAAACCTTGGGTGTAAAATTTTTATCTTTAAATATTTTTTTTAGTATCAGCAAATCAACAATTTTCAAATGTGAAAATTAAATTCTCAAAAGCTAAAATTTCGTTTAATAAAATATCTATTTAGATAAAATATTACATGGAAACTGTTATTTAAATTTTTTTTAAATTATCATCAGATTTTTTGGCTTGATTTTTTTTCAAAATGAATTAAATTTTTAAATTTTCAATTGATAAATTTAAAAGGGGAAGTATCTCATAATTTTTACATCTAAATTACTGAAAGAAAAATTCTTAACTTATTGTTTTTTTTTAATCTAATTAAAATCGATAAAGTCTCAACCTCGACAAAAAAAAGAAGATTCGATTATTAAAATTAAAAAGTCAAAAATATTAAATCTAAGAGAAAATCAAGAATTTTTCAAGATATTTTTTTTATTATCTCTGTGTTTTTTTTTCTATTTTGTAAATTTCAAAATCACTCCCCTATTCGATGATTTTATATGGTAATATTTTATATGACCAAGATAAATATCATTAGCATTCTAAAAAAAGATGCTTAATAATGTACCTTTGCTAAATTTAAATATCATTTGTGTAAAGAATTGTCGCAATAAAAAATTACCTTTTTTAGATTATCTAATTCTTATTTTTGGTTTAAATAAAAATATGAAAATATTTTAAATCACATAACCAGAAGTAATATACTATCAAATCAAAAATGAACTTGGCAATTTTGGTAAATATTTTAATTTGGCAATTAAATTCGGCAGGAGCTGACTCGACCTCTATTATCGAAATAATAAAATTTAAATCAAACAATTCAGAGAGAGTAACAACGAGTCAAAATTTTCGAAACTCAGATCAGAACGGAATGGGTCAAATAATAAACTTGATATTTAGTTTTTTAAATAGCCAGGCGTTAAATAGCGAAATCGAAAACAGTGAAGCCAAGTCTTTGGTGCAAGGGACCAAAGAATTGACCATTTCCCCAGAGTGTCCTTGCTGTGAAAGGCAAAATGCTACATTTACTTGTAAAAATTGTACAGAAAATTGTCTGTGCAAGTGCAAACCAGTTGTTGAACAGACAACTAATGACTCTGATTTTTCCAAGACCAACTTTGATGTATCTATTAATGTTTATACATTAATGTTATCAATCGGAATGCCTTGTTTATCAATAGTTATGATTATTTTTACTTTAATAAGTCTAACTTACTGTTGCAAGTCGCGATTCATCGGCCACTCAACTTCCGGTTCTCAAGTACACACAGAAGCTACAAATGCATTCGAAAATCCAAATTTATCATTTGTTTACGTCGATTTTGACGAAAATTATCAATCAAATAAAAAAGAAGAGCCTCCAAAATATAACGAGATATTTACTAGTAGTCAACAAGTAGACAAACTTCCTACGTACAATAGTTTTAGAGAGAAAATTGCTAAAAATATTAACTTCCAAGATAGAAAATATTAGTGTATAAATTTCAAATTTGATACTCATTTGAAAATAATGTAATTAAAGTAATTAGAAAAAATTAAATAAATTTTTTTTTTTCATTCTATGATAAATTTTCAAATAAAGTTTAAACCATTTCTTCGTATATTTAAAAAATTATTAGTTTTTTCGATAAACTGTGAATGTTAAAAATTCAAAGACAAAAAATTTAACAGTCTTCGACGTTTTTCGGCCGGGTGGTTTTATCAAATGCTTAATAAAAATTGGTTGACAATATTTTTAAAATTTTTGCTTAAAACTCTTTGAATTTGAATACTTTAATTCAAAGACAAAAACATTTAAATTCTAGTTGATTTTTGGGCATTTGGTATGGTTCAAAGATCTAAATTTAAACCAAGCATAGTATGGTTGAACCAAATAGATGAATGACGAATAATACAGCATTTAAAAATTCAAATATTTAAGTTTCAAAATTTAGGTCATATTAAAATCAAATTAATTGCATTTTTTTACTAAAAAAATTATTTTTTGAGTATTTTGAAAAGTTAAGAAAATATCGAAATTTAAAACATAAAAGATGCGTTAAATGGCATTGTGATTTTTCATAAAAATATTCCAATAAAAAACTTAAATTCTTAATAAAAATTTGGATTTTAGATTATTTTTCTTGATTTTAAATAAAATATTATTCAAATCAAAAATGTATTTTCTGGAATTCAAATTATTGAATTAAATGATCCTTAACAGGAATTATTAAGCGAATGCAGTGAAAATGAAGAAAAAGAGGCTCAGTATTTTAATAAAATAAATGTGTTTATGCTAGAAATTTTTTTAAGCTATTTATCTGAAACTTTAGTGTTAATTAATATTATTTCTGCTCGGCCTTTGACTTAGTCTCTCACTTAGCTCTTATGATAAAACTCAAATCGTATGGCTTTGAGGGTCAAATTCTCTCCTGGATTAAATAGTTTCTCACTAGGAGAAGATAACGTTTCACCCATGCAGGAAATGAAAATTGGTGTCCCTCAAGGTTCAGTGCTAAGTCCCTTATTGTTCATCATATTCAAAAACGACATGACTGAGGCAATGAGATACGTTTCGAAACTATTTGCAGATGAATGTAAGATAATTGCAATAAAAAGAACCATCAACGATAAGCTTTAATTGTAAGCAGACATAGATACAGTAGTTGAGTGGTCCAAAAAGTGGCAACTGATTTTCAACTTACCAAAATTTAAGGATTCTAGGGATGCACTTGCCTGAGACATTGTCGAATGCTGACCTATACAGAAGAACAAATTCAGAACCATTAAGTCAATGCAATAAGAACAAAAGACTGCGATGGCTCGGGAATGTACTTAGAATGAAAGAAACACGGATATCAAAAAGAGCCCTTCAATGGACACCTCAAGGGCGACGTAAGGTAGGACGACCGGAAGTAACATGGAGGTCAACAATCACGAAAGAGCTCATCGAAATGGGAATGATTACTCAAGACTTTTTAATGTTTCTTCAAAGAAACAATAAAAATTCTTTAATTTAGTCTTTTTTTGTAGTAAAATCAAGGATTTTTAAAGAAATTAAATAATTAAAATTATAAAAGAGAAAGCCTTCAATTTTACTTCTAAAAATCTTTAATTTGATCGATAGACACTAAAGAGAGTTGGATTTCTTAGAATTATTTTCTTAATTATCAATTTTTTCAATTTTTGGTCAATATTTATTTTATTTTAAAAAAAGTTTAATCATTTTAATTCATTTGTTAATTTTTAAAAATTTAAACAATTAAAAAATATATTTCTTTGAAATACTTAAATTATTAATTTAAAGTTGAATTATTTTTAATTTTTTTAATTTATTGATAAACTAAATTGTCATAGCAGAATAATAATTTACTAGAAAAATAATAATTAGAGGATTGTTAAAAAATGAATTTCAAAAATAGTTCAATAATTTGATTTGTTATTTTTACAAACGGCTGGTTTCAAATTTATGTTATTTAGTATCAAAAAAAAATATTTTAGTATCTAATATTGATAGTGTCTAAAAAAATTAATTTAATCACTAATATATTTTGATTAGTGTCTTAACTAATTAAAAAGTAGCTAAATTAATTAAATAAGTATCAATTCAACACTTTATCTAATTGATTTTTGACATTTAAACTATAAATATTGAAAAATAAATTTTTTGAAACAACATTTTATGCAAGTTAAATCTAAATAGCTTTCCAAGTATAAATTTAAATATTGAAGCCAATGCCAAACGTGGAAGATGCAAACAAGCAGCAGCAGCACTCATTCCAAGAACTTCGGCTGATCCAGTTAATCCGTTAATGGTAACACAAGAAAATATTGAGATAATCGATTCAACAGATTCATCACAAAACTAATCTACAAGTTGAAACTACGAATGCAGCTTCAGTCGTCTCTAATATTACAATTACTCGAATTGCAACTCAAAAGAAAAGAGGTAGACCGCCTAAAATTCGCGACGAAGTTGATCAAGAATCAGACCAGAATCCAAGAAAAAGACAAGACAAGACGAAGACAAGTTTCAAAAAATAATTAGCAAATTAGTAAAAAAACCGGCTATTTTTTTCCCACTTTTATTAGATATTATATAAAATAAATTAATAAATGTAACAATCTATTCCAATTTATCAAACTTGACCCCAAACTAAAATTTGCAGACCATTTCAAGGAGATAGTTAAAAAAGTGTCTTTTCAAAACAAAATTCTACGAATTATTAAATTTTTTTCCACTTAAAACAAGTGTCGATACAATCCACAAAACGCTCAACATAGAAAAAATTGAAGAGAGAACAAACTCACTTTTCATTAAATTTCTCAAATCGAGATCTAATCACGCATTAATTGCAGAAGAAATAAACGAGTTTAAAAAAAACAAGACTGCCGAAGCCTTAAACAGGTTCCAAACACCATTGGGAAGCGTATTTTAAAATTTTTAATCAAAAACACCCTAACTTTTCTAATAAAAAATTTACTAATAAGAGGGCTGAAAAGAGGGATTAAACCGCTCGAAACTGCCCTGGAGTCCAACTACTAAATTATTTTTCAAATAAATAAATAAATAAATTTTTTTTATCTCATTTTATTAACTTTAATTTTATTTATTTTTTATTTCATTTTTTAATTTATTCTGAAGGAGCTCTGGCTCGGTACAGATAACAAATAAAAATAAATAAATAAATTAGATACTCTTCGGTCTGGAGCCCCCACGACAAAACAGACATTAAAATACCCGAACGAGTTCAAAGCAAAGCTACAAAACTTGTCACAAGCTTGCGATTTTTAACTTACGCTGAAATACTAGAAAAAATCAACTCGACGACATTATAAGAGAAAAATGAAAGGAGATGAAGTTCAGTATTTTAAAGTTGAAATGGTCTTAACATAGTAAACTGATACAATCCCAACGCTCTAGCTGATTCGATCACTACAATTGATGTAGCGAGTTAAATAAGAGAATACAAACATAAAAAATCGAGAGAACTAACTGCAGTCAAAGAGTTATTAACACTCGTAGCTTCCATCTTTGCAATCAACTCCAGTCCATAGTAATTCATCCAGCACCAAGAACTGCTTCAAAGCGAATTACGAAAAATATAAAACAGATTTTAGCAATCGGCTGTCATAGCGAGGTAAACCCTAACTTGCAGGATTACTCCTGTTACAGCCTAAACTAACGTAATTATCCAAATTTAGTGACATGTCATTAAATTTCTTAGTGACATGTCACTATAGAATCTTTTACATGTTATAACAGCGTGTCAATAATATAGAGTACTCTATTTTAAAGACATGTCACTCTATTCGGATGATTACTTTATTATTATTATTATTAATTAGAATGAGAATTTTTATTAAGTTATTGATAAGAATAAAATCATTAAGTAAAAATAAGCAGACTTGTGCGTAAGTCCCAAGAGTTTTTTTTATCGAATTTATTTATTCTACTGAGAATTATATCAAATTTTATTTTTTTTACAAAAAAAATATAATTTTAAATTTAAAAATACTCTTAGAACGGACTCCAGTTAAACCTAATTGAAGAAAAATTTGAATCTTAGATGAAGTTGAATATATCATTTAAATAGTAATATAATTTGAAATTTTTCTCATATTTCAAAAAAAATAACCTTTTCTTTATTTATAATCAATTCTGGTATAAAATTTCATGTTATAAAAAACAAGAAAATTTTTTTAATTTTCGAGTCAAAGTAAAAATTTGATTTAAATATTTTTTAATTATTATATTCCTATAAAAAATTTTTCTCAATAATCTCTAAAATATTTTCTAATTTGCATAATTCGTCATTTTAAATAGATTATTATCAGCGTTTTTAGACGAATTTTTTTAATCTGACAACCATGGTTAAATATAGATTAATTATAATTTTAGTTTGTGCTTCAGTGTTATAAAGACTGAGAAGGATCATAAAAAATAAAGTATTCAGTTAAAAGGTCATCGATTGCTTCTCAGAAAAAGCATTTTTTAGTTCGAAATTCTATTTTTCAAAATAATAATCTGATATTGCTTTATTATTTCCTAAATATCGTCGCTTAATAAATTATTCTAAATTTATTCACAATTTTCAAAAGAAAAAAATCAATTTTATATTTCTTCTTTGAATTTGCATTATAGAAAAAAAATTTAAAGGAAAATTTCAGGAAATATTTTTTCCTTCTTTTAGTTTAAACAGAAAACATGGCAACAAAGAATCTAAAATAAAAATTCGGAAAAATCAGTCAGAAAGATCTTAAATTTAATTTAATTTTATTTAAGGATAAATTGAAATTGCTGTATCATTTGATTTAATCTCAATTAAAACAAAATCCAAAATGAAAAAGTTCCTTGAAATATTATACACTTAAAAAATAAAAGTGTAGGCTTTTAGAACTAAATATTTCGATAAAATTTTTAATTTATGAACAAAATACATTACTTTAGTTAAGTAAAAATATTTATTTTTATTGAATTTTTTTTCATTATTTTAAATGCGATTAGTTGTTAATAATTTCAAAAAATTTAAGATAAACTATGATAAATTGATGAGAAAAAAATGAAGAAAAGTAAATATTTTAGAAATTTGTCACAAGCCAATAAAATCTCTTTTCTTTTCAATCAACTAAAAGCGTTTTTGACTTCCTATTGCTAAAACTTGTTGCTTATTATTATTACTTTTAACTTATTAAAATAAAATACAGTTAAAAAACAGTAAATTTCATATAAATTTTATGTTTCAAAAAATATCAATCAACCAAAATATTATAAGTTATAATATTCTAATTGATTATTTTTTATGATAAGTCAATATTCATGATTAGTTAGCGTCATCTGAACTCAAAAGTGAAAATATATGCAATTTGTTTTTTGAAAATTGTATAATGAAAAAATTTAATATTTCTTTGGTATTTTCAAAAAATTTGAAAAATTAAGGAAAAGCTATTTAGCTTTTCTTAATATCATTTTTATATTAAATTGTTTTTCTATATTAAATAAATAGAACTTCCAAACTTAAAACAAAATCGATTTCCGTCTAAAGCATTTTTGTTAAATATTTTTGAAGAAACTATTAGCAATAATTTATATTTTCATAAATATTCTGAATCATAAATTATCAGATTTTTATGTAAATTATTTTTTTGAATTATAATTTAATTCAATCAAATACTTGTTCAAATCTAACAAAAGTACTGCATTAACCAGTTACAATTATATATAGAGAAAATTTTAGTTTTTTTAACCATCCGTCTTAAGATTTCAAATGAATGAACCATCATTAGAATTAGAGGTGAGTTACTGACAATATTTTTGAGAAAATTTTAATTTATTTTAAGAATTCGAATAAAAATGACAGTACGAACTGTAATAACACTATTGAACAACTTAATCATTGCGTAACATTAACATGGAAAAATTTGACAGTTGTCTCTAGCAAAAAAGCTACTCTCAAAATTTCAAATTTGTTCAGAAAAAAAGAAAAAAATTGTCTATCTAAAAAAACGATAATAAATAATGGTAATATTTCAATTCAAATTAAATTTATTTGTATAATTTTTTTTTGTTAGTTAGTGGTATTGCCCAGTCAAATGAGATCCTTGCTATTATGGGCGCTAGTGGTGCTGGTAAAACCAGTTTGTTAAATGCATTAAATTTCCGTAACAATGAATCGTTAAATGTTTATGGTGAGATAAAAGTAAATGGTCAATTGATCAAATCTCAGAATGAATTGTCATCAATAAGTGGATATGTTCAACAAGATGATTTGTTTATAGAATCTTTGACTGTGAAAGAGACTTTGATTTTTCAGGCAATGCTGCGAATGGATGAGTCTATTTGCAAAGAAAAACGATTAAAACGTGTTGAAGAAGTTATGCATGATGTAAATGGTTAAGTATTATTATTTTTTTTTTTAAATAAAATTTTTTTTTAAAGTTGAACTTGAAAAAATGTCAAAATATTTCTGTTGATATTCAAGGAAAAAAAGGAATAAGCGGAGGTGAAAAGCGTCGCTTGGCATTTGCATGCGAAATTCTCACAGACCCATTAATTCTTTTTTGTGATGAGCCGACCAGCGGACTAGATTCATTTATTGCTCTTTCGGTGATGGAATGCATGAAAAGCTTGGCAAAACAAGGCCGCACAATTATTTGCACAATTCATCAGCCATCAAGCGAAATTTTCGAATTATTCGACAGATTATGCTTGCTTTCAGATGGCAAACTGGCATTCAATGGCCCTATCAATAAATGCAATCAGTTTTTTGAATCTCAGGGATACAAAGTTCCTGTCAATTACAATCCAGCTGACTTCTATATTAAAACTTTGGCCAATGTACCGTCCGATAAAGAAAATAGTCTCAACAGAATCAAAGTAAAATGAAAATGAGAATTTAAAATTTTTGAACAAGTTTTTTTAGAAAATTTGTGATGGTTATGAAAATTCAGATTTTTATCAAAATTTGACAGTCGAAATTAACGAAGCCTGTGAAACCAAATACTCACAAGATCGAATAAGTATAAATACAAATAATAAGTAAGAATTTTTTTTATTATTGCAAGAATTAAAAACTTTGTTTATTTGCCAGTTGTTTTTATGCGCATGACTTTAACTAAATTTAAATTTTTTAAGTATAAAATTTAGACATTTTTTTTAAAAAGCTGATCAAGAAAATGGTTCAACTGATAATGTAATTAATTAAACTTTAAGATGTTGACTGATTTCCAATTAAATCTAATTTAGAATCACAGAGAGATATGATAAGTAGTAATTGCTTGAATATTTGATGACGATAAAAATTAGATTTAATTTTAAGAGAAAAATCATCCAAAAATCGTAAAATCTTTTTAAAAAATTTAATTATTTTCAAAACCTGTAAAACAAAAGTTTTCACGAATATTTAATTTAACGAAAAGTAAATTAAATATTATTAGAAAGTTATTAAATAGTAAAATTCTATTTCTATCTCTAATCAACTATATATAATTTGCTAGTGATTATCTTTTAATATTTAGATCAAGCAATTTCAATTAATAAGAGATCAATGAGCCAATGCGTCAATAATATTCCAAAAACTCTTAAACTTTAAGAGTTTTTGGAATATTATGATATTATGAAATTTTTCTACATTCAAATGTAAAATTTTTTATTTAAATTACAAAAATTTCAAAAAAATTCAGTATAGTCTTTTATTCATAATTAATATTTATTTATCAAAAATATAAAATTACTTTTTAGTAAAAAAAAATTACATCTTAAAAAAATATTTAAAATTTAAATTTTGACAATAATTGACAATAAAAATGATGATTCGTTTGCTATTTTTGCTCATTTACATTTTTAGCAAAAAATTTTAAAAAATCAAAGAAGCTTTTCTCAGTTTTACGGAAAATTAATTTAGTATACAATCGTAATTTTACGTAAATTTTCAAAAATATATGACAAAGAGACACCTTGTGTAAAGCATTACTAAAATAAAAAAATTAAATCATTAAATATAAAAATCTAGTTTAATATTAAAGAATAGAATTGATTCATGATGGAGACAAATTTATTTTTCAATTTTTTGAAATTATTATAGCAATTAGATTGAATGCTTAAAGTTTTACATTGAAGTCATTTACGAGATTTTAAATTAAAAAAAAATAAAAACCCATTTTGAAAAATCCTAAAATAAAAAATTCAGATATTCAAAATTTTGGCTTAAATTTTTATTTTTTTATAATTAAAATTAAAAGTTATAAAAATATTCAAGGTACAGAACAAGCCTATTAACGCAAATGTATTGGTTATTATGGAGAAATATAATAGTCAACATAAGATCTCCTCAAGCATTACGGGTTCAATTGATTCAATCAATAGTAAGTTCATTTTAAACAGCAATAAAAACTAAAAAGTATTTTTTTTTTAAAGTTTGTAGCTTTGCTTTTTGGGGTTATTTATTTCAAGTTAAAAATAAACCAAAAAGGTATTCAAAATATAACAAGTTTACTTTTTTTATGTGAGTCAAATAACAGTTTTGCAAGCATAATAGCTGTCATTAATGTAACTTAAAAACATTGACTTAAAAATTTTCAATTGAAAAAATGTTTTATTTTTATCAGACTTTTCCTGCAGAAATTCCTGTATTCGTTCGCGAACACCAAAACAGGATGTATAGAGTGATAAGCTATTACATGTCAAGAATCTTGATTGATCTACCTGTTTTCATAGTTATTCCGATCATATTTGTAAGCATTATCTACTGGATGAGTGATTTGAGTAGAGAAGGAAATCAATTTATAATATGCATTTGTATGATTATTTTGGTAGCACAATGTGCTGTTTCGTTTGGAACATTTTTGTCAGCCGTTTCACCAGACACAAATACGGCACTTGCTCTTACTGGACCAATATTGGCGCCATTTATGATATTCAGTGGAGTCTTACTCAATTCAGAGTAAAAAATTTTAATTAAATTTAAAAAAAATTAAATATTTGTCAAAAGGGATGTTCCTTCTTATTTTCTTTTATTGAGATATCTCTCTTGGTTTAGCTATGGAACAGAAAATCTCTTAGTCAATCAATTTGAGGGCATCGAATCAATTGATTGCGACTATCCGGAAGATCCCGATTGTTTAAGACGATTTGAAAAAGGAATTGAAGTTTTGGATTTTTATAAGCTCGATTCAAAAAATTTTAGAATAAACACAATTTGTTTGGTTATACTGACTGTTGGCTGGAGATTGCTGGCTTTTATGGCTTTAATAATAAAATCTCGCCGTCGCTAACTTTTGTTTAAGTATGAAGTTTAATAAATACCGTGAATTTCAGAAAATTTGCTTTGTTAAGTATTTTTTTTTCCTTATTATGAATTCATTTTTTTTAATAAATAAGTTGGTGTTATAATTTTTTCTTTGATTTACAATAATTTAAAGCTAAATTGATTTTTAAGTTATTAAATTGAATATTTACTTTTTTGAATTTTGATGTATTTCTAAGGTATCCTTTAAAAACTTGACGGCAATACTTATGCTAAAAGCATGGTTTATTTTGAAACTCCTCAAGAATTTGACAAAATTTTAATTATTATTGAAGTTTTAGATCAAATTGAAGTTTTAGATCAAATTTTAAGATCAAAAAGATCATTTAAAATTTTATAACTTAAGTAATCTAATAATTTTGATAATTTTTAAAAAATAAATACTAAACATTACTAGACATATTGTGTCTAAAAATTAATTACTTTTATATTCATTTATTCATTCAAACTAAAGTAATGATATTTTTCCACTTAAAAAAAATTAAAATTTTTAAAAGTTAAATTTTTTTGTCTTTAAAAGTTTTAATTTATTTTAGTTTAATTTAATTTATCTCTAGAAAAATTACGCAAGACTCGGCAATGATAATAAATTCAATAAAAACGCATATTTTAAAATTTAATAAATTAAAATAAACTTGACATAACATGACAAGTAATTGCTTAGGAAAAAAATTATTTTTTTCTTTTTATTTAAAGAAAATATTATATTTTATATTTTTATCTTTTTATTTTGATCTAAAACTTAAATAGCAAATGATAACTTTGTCAAAAAGGCAAAAAAAGGAAAGAATTCATAGCACTAATTCGAGATAAATTTAAAAGTGTATTTTTAATTTTTTTTCTTTGATTTTTATATAAAATTTTTCAAACTTAAATATTTAATTTTATTAGCACAAAAAATAAATGTTCATCAGGTGTGCGTTAAAAATTTTCAATAGGTTAAAAAAATGTCTGCTGAAAATTTAACTATTAACGAGGCTTCATTAATTTAAAATTTCATTTGAAAATTTAAATAATGTCATTATAAAAATCTTTATCTCTATGAATTCAATTTTACCGAAATTCGATGTTACAAAAATTTAATGATTACAACATTAGCTAGACTTTTAAAGAAATTTTATATGTTCATGAACCTATTTTGAGGAATTTTACACAAATAATCTTTTGATGGTTGATCAAATAAATTTATAAAGAAAAAACTTGAAAAATTTTTAATTTTTAGAAATCACACAAAAATGGAAAATTATTTTTACATAAAAAGAAAAAATAAATGACTTTATATTAAAATTAGCATAATGACTGTGCATTTAGTTTTAGCATGTTATTAGTAACTATGCTACCAACTTTCTTTTTAAATTTAAAAAATTTGGTCAAAATTCATTGAAGAAACAGGAAAATAAAAAATAATGGAAAATCAACTACTACAAGCAGTACAGATAGTTGAAAAGCAATTAGATGCTGAAATCGATCGGTTGGATAACCTTGATGACGATGAATTAGATGTGATTCGTAAGAAGCGCTTGGAATCGATGAAAAATTCCCAAAAACAGAAAATTGAATGGCAGCAAAATGGCCACGGAAGTTATTCTGAGTTAGCAGATGAACGTGAATTTTTCGATGCTTGCAAAAAGTCTCAGCACGTTGTGTGCCACTTTTACCGTGATAGTACATTTAGGTGCAAGATTGTTGACAAACATCTAGAACAATTAGCTCGTCAACACATTGAATGCAAATTTATCAAAATAAATGCTGAGAAAGTTCATTTCTTAATCGAAAGACTTAAGGTTAAAATAATGCCTACAATTGCGTTAATAAAAGAGAATAAGCCAATTGATTATATTGTTGGATTCACCGATTTAGGTAATACAGACGATTTCGACACAGAAATGCTAGAGTGGCGAATAGCTAGAGCTGGTATCATTGAATACAATGGTGACTTGATAAACCCGCCACAAAATTCCAAAAAAAAACATATTCATACTAAATCAAAATCCATTATAAAGGGAAATGAAGAAAATAGCGACGATGATTCGAATGACTGGTAGATTTTGAAAAAATTAAATTTTTTAAAATAATTTTTTATTCAAATCGAATTATTAAATAAAATTTTTTATGCATCTTTAGTTACTTCTTGTATCTTGTTGAATGATATTTTACTTTTAAGAATTATAAAAAATTAATATTTAATCCAAAATGTAAGTGTTGTTTAAAATTAATTTAAGATTATTTTAAATCAAATTATTTTTGTTCTTGTTAAAACAATCGAATTTTCAAATCAATGTTTTAGTAAATTAGTTTGATTTTTTTATCTTATAAAAATGGAAAGCATGTTTTCGCTTTAATTTCTTATCTAAAGGGAATTTTTATGAACAAGGCTTTATGAATTAAAAATTGGTTCGATTAATTTTTGTGTAATTAGTTATTTTATTTTCAAAATTCAGTTAATGAATTTCAATACCAAAATTAAAATTAATTTCATAATATTCATCATAAATTATTTGAAACGAATTGACTAAATATTTAATTAAAATCAAAGTTATTTATTAATATTATAAGTAGTAGTAGTATTAATTTAAAACAGCAGCATGAATAACGCGATGTTATTAATGATATCTTTTTAAAAGTTGATTTCCCAAAGTAGTTATATTTCCTGCAACTCTTAAGGCTACATCTTTTAGAAGATATGGAAGGAAAATTGAATTTATTTTCTTTTCTTCCTTTCAAAAAATTAATTCTAAAAAAGAGAAAGAATTAATATTTTTCAGAAAATTTTTAAAATAAATGAATAAATTATCAGTAAAAAAATTAAATATTATATAATGTGTTGAATTTGTTTAAAATATTATTATTTAAAGGTTTGAATTATTGGAATTCTATTTATCGTAGAGGGGGTTTTATAAATGTAACAGTAAAATTGTAAAATACGGAATTTTTTAATTTCCTGGTTGATCAGTAAATTTCTAAAATAATGAAACAAAAATTATGTTTTAAATTTTTTTCCAGTAATTTTCTAAATTTACGTATAGAGCAGTAAATTTGTAAAACTTTAATTATATTTAAGTAATTTACTGAAACTTAAGTCAATTACTTTTTGAGTTAGCCTGTGAAGAAGGTGTTTTCAATGTCCTGTTTGCAAGAAATATTTTTGATTTGGTCAAGGACTGCTCAATTGATTTTAAATTAAGATTAAATAAATCTTTGAGCGCAAGGCAAGCCGTTAATCAGATCTGGATTGGTGGTGGTCAAGGAATGGTCAAATACAACTGCACTACCCAATGTTTATAGAATAGATGCAGTTGTAAAAAGGCTTAATTTTTATATATTTTAAGATATCATGGAGGTAACAGTGCTTGTAAGAGTAAATAAATAAAGAAAATTCTATTATTTGCTAACTATTTTATTAATTTACTAAAACCTCTTTTCTTTTCCAGTAAATTACTAAAACAAATAAAAAAATAGTAAAAAGGTAAAACAATATTTTTTTATTTAATTTTAGAAATTTACTGGTCATTCAGTAATTTTACAAATTTACTTGTTTTATAAATATACGTTAACATAAATACAAAATTTGAAAATATATTGCTTTTTATCAAAAATACATGCATTTGAAATAAGATATTTGAAGGCGGAAATAATTCAATATAAAAATTTATCTTCTAAAATTTTATTAGATTAAAATTATGTTTAGAAAATAAAACAATTAAAATTAGATGTTTTTCATAATAAAAACTTTGAAAAACATAGAGACGTAAATGCTGAGCGAAAGGAAGGCTAAAAGGTTTATAAAAAAATTAATTTTAAGATAAAAATTGCTGAAAGCAGTCGTATTATCAACGAATCTCTGTATACACTTATCAGTTTAACAAATAGTGAAACTGAATGATTTTGTCTTGTCTTAACATATCTCTCACTTATGTCCAGAAGACGATGTGAAACTTAAAGCGACCTAAGTTGATCAGTATGTCACAAAAATATATTTTCAATTAAATTGTCTTTTTGCTAATTATTTTGGTCATCATTTTTTAATTTATATCTATTCTTAAGTCAGAAAAAAAAAACAGATAGAAGAACGGCTAAAAAAATACCCATAAAGGATTGATCTACGAAAAAATGTCGTTAATCGAAAATCTTTTGAGCGAGAAGCTTTGTTAAAGTGGACTAATTTTCTTATCAAGTCAAGCGAGCTGCTTTGTATTATGTTAACTATGTTTAAAATAAATTCAATTTATTTTAAAATAGTATTCAAATTAACCTGTAAAAAATAGCTAGCTCTTTTTTTTTAACAATTAGCAAGATTAAAATAGCAAAATTAGGTATTAAAAAAAGCATGCTCAAAACCGCTTATTAAGTGTCAATTTTTATCTCACTTTTAAAAAAAATGATTGACGAGTTAAGTGAAAATTTAAATTAATTTTCCATGGACTTAAAGTTTATGTTGGACCCTAGTTCGATAAGTTGTTGTTTTGAAGTAGCGTTTATTAACTCTTTTAAAAAAATTTTTACAATAAACTGCCAGTCTAGTTTATTGTTTTTTCACCTCAACCTATCTATACAGTGGTGTTACGATATCTGGATTTTACTATTTTTTACTCTATTTTACGTAAAATTGCCAAAGTAAAATTTAGTAAATTTACGGTACTTTACGTAAATTTAATATATTTTTCGTAAAATATAGTAAAAAATAGTAATAACCAAAATGTCCAAAAAAAACCGAAATTTTGACATTTTTAAAAAATTTTTTGTTTTTTTTAGTTTATTATTTTTAAAGAAAAAAAAAATTTTGTAAGTTTTACTTTTTTTTTTTACCTTTTTTTACGTAAATTATGATAAATTTTGAAAAATTTAATTAAAAAGAGTAAAAATACGGAAAATAATGAAAATTTTTTTAAAAAAAACTCAAATACATTTTTAACTGATTTTTTTATACAAAATATTTAATCGCTAATATTTTTAATTTTAAAAAACCGATAAAATATAAACTAATGGTTCGCCTATCCACCTTCTTTCTCAAAAACGATTTTAATTTCCTCAATTCAAATTGTTTATTAATTTAATTTTAAGCTGTGTTTTTATAGCTATAAAAATTCTTTCTTTTTTTAAGTGATTTATATAATTGGTGTATTTATTTGATATTATGATAAATGTAAAAATAAAGTTTTATGTTAAGGATATCTAAGTCTATTTTAAGTTAAAAAAAAATTCTAAACTACGTCCTCTTCGTCAGAACTTTCCACTAAGTCTTCATCTTCATCATCACTATCTGGCTTAGGCTCTTTTTCATCGGAATTTTATTGTTTTCGCTTGTTTCTAAAGCTGAACAATGTCATAACGTTCTTAATTTAAACACCAACGTCAATATTATTCTCGTCTAACATCTTTTTGTAAATTTTCTTGCTGTAAGTATAAAATTTTCACTAGCGAAAAAAGTATCATTTTGGTATAGTGAAAAAAGAAGTAGTGAAAAAAGTAGTATCTACGGTGTATAATATGAAAGAAGGAAACTATCGTAAATTAATAACGTTTATTATTGTTATAAATTGTTAAAGGCTCGTACTGGTCTGGTTGTCACTAAAAATTTTAAATTTTCTAATTTGAATGAAAGATTGAAAGAAATGCTCAATGGGTATAGCAATCAAAATTTTGAGAGCTTTTTCGAGAATATTATTTTATTATTTAAGTATTAAATATTTAGCTTTTTTAATTGAACAATTAATTAAAAGAATGTGTTTAGCTACGAAATAAAATTTATTATTTATTTGTTTTTTTTAATTGCAAGAAAAAATAGCAGCTTGTAGCTATTTAATTGCGATTTTATTATCCTGTACAGGTTAGTTTAATTTAGCTATTTTGATCGATTTATTTCTTAAAATAGCTAATATGAACAGGTTTAAATCAATTTATTTTGATTTTGTCCCAGGTGCTGACATACACACATTGGCAGATTCCATTACTAAAGCGATCAACGATGATCAAATATTTTAAACTATTAGAATACGAAAATTAGCTTTTTATATTTTGCTTTAATTTATTTTAAAAGAATCAAAATAAAGATGGTAGACAAAGCTCTTCCACAAGAATAGTGACATGAGGCATAAAAAAATTTCACCAAACTACCTGATAAGATAAAACTTGAAAGAAGCCAACTTGCAATAAATTTCGTATTGACTTCAATTCTTTAAAAGTATCATTCAAGGAAAATTGACAGCCAATATCAAATTATACCAAATAAAGTTCCACAATCGTGACCTGTTTTACTTCAAAAATACTGTAAATATCATTTTTTCTATAATTCTCAAACAAGTGATTTTTAGATTTAATACTAAAACTCTATTTTCTTTAATATTTATATTTTTTTTTACATTTTCTGACGAAAATTTGTCATTTTTTACGTAAAATTTTGCCTATAAAAAAATGTTCTTTTTTTGACTCTTAATTTTTTACAAATGTTTTCGTAAATCTATCCAATAAAACGGCAAATTTGCTTGTAGGTCATTTATTCTTTGCTAATTTGGCAAGTTTTTGGAAGTCGTTATTAATGGGGATAAAAAAAGATTGGTATCAGCTAATTATTTCATAGAAAAAGTACTAGTAGTAGTAGTAGTATTGAAATTCACTGAAATGCGGTACAGTAAGTACCTAGCCCATAAATGAGCTTTAGCAGTTTCAATTCATCCATTCGTCTAATTGCGCTTTGAAACTATTCAAACTTTTCGCTGTAACTATTTCATTAGGAAATTTATTCCATCTTGGTACAATTCGATTAGTTAAAACGTATGTCTGCTCTGACCGGCTTTAGCCAATTCACGATTTAACCTTAACTGATTTCCCCTGATCATATAGTTATAATTCGCATAATTGATTCCATTAACAAGATTCACTCTCTCATAACCATGGATAGTTTTAAAGAACTGGATTAAGTCACCACGAACATGTCTCTTACTTAAAGAATCTAGTGATAGTTGTTTGAGTCTTTCTTCATAATCAATACCGTGAAAGTCATCAACCAATTTTGTAGCCCTTTCTTGTACTTTTTCCAAGATGTTTATGTCACGTTTTTGAACTGGACTCTAAATAAAAATCGCATATTCAAGTTGAGGTCTAACAAGAGACTGGTTTAAAAGCTTGAATGCAGTTTTACTAAATCTAGTGAAACCATTTCTTAAAATACCAAGGATTTTATTAGCTTTGTTTTCTGATAAATTCACTTGATTTTGCTATTTTAAATCACTCAAAACAATCACTCCCAAATCTTTTTCACCATTGCTTGAAGATATACACTGGGCTATTCCATTTTGATCCTGCATAGAATAATCAATCTTTACGTTATTCTTTCTATAATAGACAACTTTACCGTTAAGTTCCACTTCACAATTCATCGACCATCGTTCTAGTTTTATTATGTCGTTTTGCAATTTATTGTTTGCGATTGATTTCCAAATATTAAGTATCTTGTTATCATTTGCATACATCTTACATGGACTCTATAACACTTCTGGTAAATCATTTATATTGACGACAAACAAAATTGGTTCAAGTACACAACCTTGAGGCACACCACTTGAGAACTCCTCCCAAGATGATACTGATTCTCCCAAAACAACTCTTTGGCTCCTCTCAGTGAAAAAAATCTTTTATCCAAGATAATAAATTACCGTATATATACCATATTTTTCAACTTTTTAAATTAGTTTTGGATGAGATACTTAATCAAATAATAATAATAATAATAATAATATAAGTTACAACAAGCTAGCAAGCTAGACTTGCGAAGAAGGGAAACAGTAGGATCCCATCTATGGTAACTGTGGTTTGTAATAAT